>JABTTQ020001574.1:0-600000 GCA_016081115.2 Rehmannia glutinosa
TCATTGTCATTCGTTCAGTTACACGTATTGCTAATAAAGATAATGCTTCTCATCAATGAAATCACTTCACGGACAAAAACTCATGTTGGCGGTCTAGCGAGCCCAAATCCGTTATACGGATCCAAAAACCAACCCGATAATGTTTTTTATTTTATTAGCGAGGGGGCCGGAAATAGCGATCCTACTTAAAAGTATTAGAACCCCTCTCGAAAAGTATAAACTTACAATCGTGGTTAGCATAAAAGTATTAGTTTTTATTATCTTGGACAATGATATAATATCGAGAAACCTTTGGAAAGTATTAGATTTTCATCCGAAAAAGTATTAGAAATTTCTCTATGAAAAGTATTATTTGTGTAGTTCACTTGAAAAATCTTATAACCTCTAAAAAATATTAGTTTTTTTTTCGTCAAAAGTATTAGTAGTTCAAGAAATGTATTAGTAGTTCCTCCGAAAAAATATTAGTTTCACGAAAAGTATTGAGAATTCTCTGAAAAGTATTAGTTTTCTAATAAAACTTATTAGTAGACCCACCTGAAAAGTATTAGTAAATTCTCTAAAAAGTATTAATATTCTCGCCGGAACATTATCGTTGAGCCGTTGGATCCACTTGGTGAGTGGATCCATTAGACTAGATTTGTCAATTAGACCAATCTAAAACCTCATCTTAGGTAGGACAAAAGATTGATATAATTAATGCTACCTTCAAACTAAATATTATTGGAATAATTTTGATTTCCTTAATTTGAACTCGAAATTTGATTCTTGATACGCTACAACTACACTCAGATGGATAATATATATTAAGTTTTTATTTAGATTGATAGATTTGAAGCTAAGGATTTCAAATTCAATAACAAATCATTGAGTCTGTTTGGATAAGCTATTATACAATGGATTTAAAAATTTAAGCACTTTTTTATATATATTTTGAGTAATTGTTGTGATTTTAAATCTTTATTATATTTATATAGGATGGTGTCCCCACTCCAGCGTTCCTTTGAAGAATTTTTTAATTAATGAAATTTCATAGATTTTTAAAGAATTCCATGATTCTTCTCGTGGTGTAATTTTATAGTAGGTCTTTTGAAACAATGTTAAAGGTGGGATGAATATGGGAAACTTACATAAGTGAGACATTTGAGTTGGGTGCTTATTATAAATGTCTTAGCAAGTACACCTTTGTCTGGAAATGTAGCAATAGGGTTATGTTTCCATTTGTATAATCCAATAGGTAGTATTTATTAATATCTTGGATTAATCATTTTTGGTAATTGAAGATCCCTAACTGCTCCTTTGAAAATCATGTAAAGACAGAAATTTTACCTTATTAATTTATGCATCGAACGCGGATTAAAACATGTGACATCTCACCCATTATTCAACAAAGTACACAAGAATTGTGCTACATTTCAAATGCTTGAGACTCTCAAAGAAATATGCAGACAAAAATTTGTGTTTATGATTATCCTTTCGTTATCCTTAATTAATCATTAATCTTGTTTTTTATTTTAAGAAAAACTAAATTGCTTAAAGCAGTGTTTGAACCTTGAATTTTGATTTTGATGAAGAAATATAGAGATATATAAAATGTTTATTATATTTTTTTGAAGCAAAATGATCACTAAAATCCAAAATCTAAATATAGTGTCACATTCTTAATTCCATGACTGCTTTATCTAGAATAAGAACTTCTAAAATCAGTCAGGGAAATTTTTTTCTATATATAACTCTAGGCAAATGTAATGCCTATATCAGGTATGTTGGCTCAGTGACTTGAGTGGTTTTTGGCATCACACACACAAACATGTATGTGTGAGTTTTTTTTTATTTTTTTGTAAAATGTGTATGTGTAAGTTAATATTGTTTTTATATATATTATGTTTTGTTCCAATCAAGCAGTTCAACTTTATTAGGTATTAATCATTATTTTGTAAGCATAAGGGTTTTATGAAAACCCTTTTTCAAAGACATGGAATTTTGAAATCCTAGTCAATATCAAAAAACTGATATTCCGGAAAGGGAGAGAACAGTTTTTTTTTTTTTTTTTTTTTTTTTAATTTTCTGGTGGTCTAAGCAAATTATAAGCAATTACCTAGAAGAAATTAAGAAAAACATACGCGAAACTAAAAATAATCTATACATTAATAATAAGGATGATTACAAAAACTACACCAGATAATTAGCCTAATCACAAAATCCACTTATTTTTCAAAATTACAAATACTCCCTCAATATTTGTTTCTATTTTATAATTTGCACCCTCTCAGGGGATATTTAGCCGTCAATAGCTCGGGTGGAACGAGTCATTGGGCTTTTGAAAATTTGGCCGAGTTGGGCTGGGTTGATTTGCTCGAGTCTCGAAAATGTTTGTGATCCGGCCCATGTGTACATTTTGTACACAAAAATTGTCGGGTCGGGTTAAAGTTAGGACAATGTTGGCCCATGCCAACGGGGACCAAAAGAATTCGGTCTAGAAAATCATGGCCCAACCCAAATTGGATTGGGTTTTTCGGTCTAGTTATTCGCGAGGTAAATACAAACATCAAGGGATATTTGTAATTTTTAAGATAATTGATATTTTTCTTTTGTAACTAATTATCAGGGTAAATTGCAATTATATTTAATAAAATATAAATAATCTTAAAGATAACATATATAATTGAAATAGTACATGTTAAAAAAAAAAATTGTAAGTATCCCTTAATAGTTAATAACATATATAACAAAGCAGAGAAGATAAAATTTAAATAGTACATGTTTAAAAAAATGTGCACTCTTTCAAGTTTCAATTGGAGTTTGTGTTGGGTAAAATTTCTCGGTATGGTTTTGTTTGAAGAAAAATGGATTTGGATTTAGTGTATGGTTTAAGTCGAGGCCGATTTAGAATCGCGTCTCATAAGGAAAAACGCCCGTATAATGAGTGCTTACGATTCCGGCGCTCGCTCTAAGATACAACGACTTTTACAGTTCCGGATTAGCAGGTTAGACAAAGAAACCAGAAACAACGAACAAGACAAGTGTTTGACTACTTTCAAGCTTTCAAGGAGGAAAATGGACAAGATCAAAAATGCAATGCTTCGATTTTATGTTATCGATTATTCTCGTCTTTTCCTATATTTCAGGTCATTAGGATCGACTTTTATAGGCCTTGGACGCCTGTATGAAAGAACATGTCTTTTGGCTCGAAAAAGACACCTTTGCACTGGAACAGACGACTGGCAGGAGAGCACGCTAGCAAACGTCTCGGGCGTCGCCCCGTCTGCAGGTCTAAACTCAAACCGGCACCCAGCACGACCGGACGACGGGCGTGCGCCTGCCCGTGCGTGTAAGGCTAGACTCTATTGTGCCGACCAGCCCACGGGAGCGTGCTCCTGCCGTCTGTGGCCGAAAGTTTTCCAGTTGAACTCTTTTAATTAATTACAAAAATTAATTAAATATTTTAATGTTTTAAAGGTTTTTGGTCAAAAAGAATAAGGGCCTTGAAGCCCAAGCCAGGCCCACGGCCCGTGCTTTTGCCACCAAACCCACATGTAGTCCTTCCTTAAAACTTGGAGTGGCCCCCATACCCAAACCCATTTGTCCAACTTAGGATAAATAAAGTGTGCAAGAATCCTTTACCTCCTTTTTCCTATGTGGGATGGAGCATCTCTCCTCCCCCACATTTCTCATTTTCCATACCATTTATTTGTATTAAGTCAAGTTAACTTTCTAGCATTAATTTCTCATTCACCCGGAATCGCTTTTTTGAGAAATTCCAAATGCTATTCTTATCTACTCTCTAAGTAGAATTTTACAAATAATTTAATTCCATTTTCACAAATAAACCACTTAATTAATTGGTCAAAAACGGGATCAACAACCCATTTATCAAAGACTAATTCCAACAGTTGTCCTTTCCCCCTCTCTCCATCGTCACATCTCACTGCCTTAAATAGAGCCCCATTTCACACATCTTCCCATCATTCCAACTCAAACACACACACACACAAAAAAAAAAAAAATCCTCAATTTCTCTTGTAACAAACAATGTCAGCACCCAAACCCTCCACCACGACACCAAACCACCCTTCCCTCTCTTCGAGCCCATCCTAACTGACACAGGCTTCACCCTCCTCCAGCGCAACACCGCCGCCGTGTCTCAGCCGTCCGAGCCGTGGCCGTAAGAAGCAGCCTGCCGACCGGGCCGATTCGGCGTCCGCCGCCGTCCGTGGGGCCGGTACGCTGCGGAGATAAGGGACCCCACCACAAAGAGAGACACTGGCTCGAACCTTCGACACCGCCCAGGAAGCAGCGCTGGCGTACGATAGAGCTGCCCTCTCCATTAAAGGCACCCAAGCGAGAACCAATTTCATCTACCGATCAAAATAATCTCCACTCCTTTTTCTAAACCCTAATTTTGATTTCCAACAACAAAATACTAGTAAAAACCATCATCATCCAAATCTTGATCAGACGAAGCCAGTGGTCCCAGTGGTGGTCCCGTATTCGGTGAAGGACAGATGTCAAACTCATGAGGATGATGGTCATATATATAACGGTTCCTTTTTTAATAATAATCTCGATGATGGTGCGAATAATTTGGGGTACTTGGATTGCATTGTTCCGAACAAATATCTGAACCCTTCTTCTTCTACTACTCCTAATTTTTCCGAGAAAATTGATGATGATCAAAATAGCAGCAATGCATGGAATAATATTATTGTTGATAATGGCCCTGGAAATATTGCTTCTGATTATTATGGTGAACAAGAAGTTGCGTATGGATTGTGGGAGAGTGATGAGTTGAGTTCTTGTGAACTTTCAGCTATGATATATAATAATAACAACAACACATCAATGGTGGAGAATCAAAATAATAATCAGAGTTTTGATGATCAGATGATGATGATGATGGGTCCAGCTGATAGTACTAATAATCCTCATGCACCAAGTTGCTCGTCTTTTTCCATGTATTGGTGATCACTTGGGGCATTCTCAGCTATTTTGAGTGGTGATTATATATCATAAAGTTATTTATCTTGTATTAATAGATATATTTTATATTTTTATATATATTTGTCTTAAGAAGTTTATTAATGTACCTGCATGGACTTCTCTCTCTCTATTAATCTGGTTTCTTTTGGCAATTGTATTTTTTACACTGGCTAGGGTTTTCTTCAATATATATAATGTGTGAAATATGAATTGCTTGAATGATATTTTCATTCTCATAAAAAAATATAAGGGATAGTTACAAAAGACCCTGAGGTTTGGGCTAATTACAAAAAAAACAAGAAATTTTTAAAATTACAAAAAGCCTCCCGGGATTGATTATGTCTTAAATTTAGGGTAATATAATATTTCTACAAATATTATGGGGTTTTTGAAAACTTATGATAGGAGAAATGTAAGCGGAATCAAACCTAAAGATTTTTTTGCAATTTTCAAAAATCTCTAGGTTTTATTGTAATTAGTACGAACTTTAGGGTTTGTTTTGTACGTAATTATCCCAAAAAAAATGATTTTTCAATATATATATAAATATATATATATATATATATATATATATATAACACTGTATATTTCACAATGCATAATCAATATGTATACTTGTCATGTAATGTTTTTAGTTGTGGAATTCAAAAGTAAAATTGATGTGTTAACTCTCTTGAATTAATTCACACATGCATTGCATGTGATTACTTCTTGACCTGATCCTAGGATTGCATTTAGACAGGAATATCTAATACAATCATCTCCATTATAGTACGTACTTGACAGGACATGCACGGTCAATTTTCGTGTCAAATCTTGGTTACTGGATTCATATGGGGTTTTTCAAGATTTGGCTTATTTAAAAGTTATAAATCATGTCACTTGAATGATCAACCTGAGCTTATAAGTGTACCTCAACCCGATTAATGTACAAATAATTATTTCTTCACCAAGATGAAAATAAAGAGAAGATTACAAATTGGCTATTTAAAATCAATCAATATTGCCCAAGAAACACTAACGTCCATTTATGAGGATTAATCATATAGGCAGAGGGTAAAAGTGGTACAAACTATTTGAAAATTGTCGCTGTTACCAGAGGGTTCTTTAACTAACTAAAAATATGTAAAATTCTGAGTAATAATTTTTGCAATACATCAGTTTCATGTATCATGTATGAATAAATATCCTATAAAAGCCATTAAAACCTTTTCCAATCTAATGCAATGATTGTACCTTTCATATGTACAATATAAAGCTTAAGGATATATGGTGTCCAAAATATATGCAGTTTAAGTCAAAAATCATAAGCCTAATATAGACCATCTAAATCTCATGCCATCACATCATCCAAAAGATATCCCCATTTCAAATGTAAAATGAACAGCAAACTAAACAGTACTTGACAAATTAATTCAAGATTTGTCTCTAATAAAACTCTTTGATGTATTTGGGACAATTTATGAGAAAGAAGCATACAAGCAATTCATATTTCACAACATAACTACATAACTTACATACAGAGGTTGCATTAAATTGTTTTGCAGTTCCATGAGTTTACCATTGCCTCCACAACAAAGCCCCAGACAAAAAAGGGGAATTAAGACAACTCCACCACATTCATTCCCTAGTACAGTTGGGATGCTCTTGCCAAAAGAGAACGGCGAGGCGTATCTTTTCCGTTTGAAAAAGATAACATAAATAGACACAACAATCTCCAAAAATTTCGAGCAGCAATGCAAATTACCTAACGGAGGTTGGTTTTGGTTTCTTGTTATTCAAAGACTAAGCTGAAAAGCCAAATGAGTTTTTGCAAGATCTTTTGAGGGGTATATATGACTTTATTCAAAAGGAAAATGGTGACCATGATATTTATGAACACGGATGGAATGAAGATTGCTGGCTGTGACCTATAGGGGATTTGCACCAAAAATTCAGCTTGATGTGTGAACCTCACCTCCATGGCTTATGCTACTGCCCCCACTTGAAGAGATAGAGCCCTGCCCAGACTGGTGAACGCCCGACTGAGAACGGGCCCACTTGTTGAGAATATCGAACCAACTGAAAGCGCTTGAACTGTTCATAGGCGACATTTGTGACGAGAAGGCATCTTTGCTGAACCCAGAAAGAAGCTCGGGCCTCAAATCAGATGATGAGGATGATGGAGCCAAAGTTGCATTTGTGGACCCACAGGGTAAGGGGCTACTGGCATATCAGTCAGAGAAGATGCAGATGGACTGTAACTCAAAGTTCTCATTGGATGATCAAATTTGCACGATGGCCCGAATCTACATACTCCATTTTGTGCATAGTGAGAACAAAGTGGTGCGCCCTGAAAAACAACTCAAAACTGAGAAAATCATAGGTACATGCCAAGTCAAGCCCTGGAATAAGGAAATTACATCTAAGAAAACAAAATTAGAAGACCTCAATCTGATTTAGAGGATCATACCCTGCCATATGAAGAGCACCGTCATTATATTAAATATAGAAAACAACTTAGTCTTGAGGTAAAATGAGCTAATTGAAGTTTGGCAAATCCCAACAATCACAAATAAAGAAAAGTGAATGTTTCCAACTTAATGGCATACGCATACAGTTACAATGAACAAGAAAATGAACATATCATAGGATAATAAAACAAATAGGATATAATTCTTGAATGCTGCAGGCCACTGCCCCACTCTCATAAAAGAAAAAAAAAGGAAGAAAAACAAGAGGAAAAGTGAAGTGGGAGGGGATGTGGACCATAATGGGTATGTAAGTGAGAGAGAAAATGAACAAGAAAAGGAACATATCATAGGATAATCTTAACACACACAGTTAGAATAAGAACAGATGGCAATCATGTAAGAAGCAGAAAAATTCACTATGAACTAAATGGTCATCAATTTCTGCATCTATCCACTTCGAATTAAATGCATCGGGATTTCACATGGTTAGATTGTAAACACCTTGCAACAGATGATCAACTTATTCCTCCAACCACAGCTAATTTACAATGGTTCGCTAATTAAATAGAGAACTGAATGCTTACTGGGCGTAATGGCAGACCCATTGGACTAAGCACAAAATTGATCTTTGCTGCACTCCATTCCGGTGGGTGATGATATTTACACGTAGCTCCAAATTTACAATCCCCAGTCCTCAAATAATACTGACATTCTGGCTGACCAGGTCTTTCTGGAAACGCATGTTCCTTTAGATTGCTACTTGAGGGGCCAGCAGAAGAAGTAATGGAAAGGTATGGTCCCGTATATGCAGTCGCCGAAGGAGACAACTGAGTTATCCCATAAATTGGGCTTGCACCAACTGCGGGTTGAGTACCTGGGGAGGCCACAGGACTAACAGGTGCCTGCACGATGTACTTCTAGAATTTAGCATAAAATAGGGACATCTCAAGAATCCTCAGATCAGATAAACAGTTTCAGCTATACCTACCGGATAGGAGTCCAACCAGGAACAGGAACAACTCCGGGTGGGAGGAGCATTGACCATAACTTCCAGGAACATATGAACCAGGAATCATTGCAGGCCTGGCAACTGGCCAATTGCCTTGAAGTACGCCATATTGTTGAGAAGATTGAACAGAAGGAGATGGCCCACTTGGATAAACTGCAGGAGCAGGGGCTGGTGGTGGCGCTTGTATTCCTGCTGGCTGTGGATGATGATATTTACAGGTGACACCAAACTTGCATTGCCCTGTCTTTACATAATAAGAACATTCTTTTTCTCCCTGCAACAAGGACTCCATGAGACAGCTGGGTAGATATAGTAACTAGAATGATGCTAAAGAAAATATAAATAAACCAAAAATTTCAAAGGCGCAGACCCGGTCGCAGAGGATATCCATAAATGTTTAGTGTCACGGGGCTGAAGACCCTATTCCATGCTTTGGATGGTGATACTTGCATGAAGCACCAAACTTACACATTCCCGTTCGCATGTAGTACTGCAGATTCAGTGCAAACGGCATGACTTGAATAAAAATCACCATTTAGAAAATTCATGCAATTCAAATAATATAGATTAGCACTCAACAAATAAAACAATTTTATGGGAAAACAATTAAATGGGTCAATATCTTGATTAAGTAGAGGACACCTCGATCCTCAATAGTGTAAAATGTGTAGAATGTTATAAAGATTACTGTCAACGGCATCATAACATGTAACAAAGATATCAATGCTCAACATCGCACCCCTTTTTTCATACTAGAAGCAAAAAACAATCTGGCATAGAGTACATTATTGTTAAGATGATATTAGCTCCTTTACTTTTATTCCATTTGACAAGTACCAGAAGATAAACAAGATAAAAACAATATGGATAAAAACTAAAGCACAAATAATAAAGAGAATTATAAAGAATAACATTGGCAATATGAAAGATGTAATAAAATGAGCATGAATTTGCTATGCTAGTAGATCAAAAACTAGAAAAAAGAACAGGAAGAAAATCTCTCTTTCAAAAGCAACCACTAGCTGACAAATGTTAAACCAGTTAAGCTAATGATACAAATTTTCATGGTTTGAAATTAGTCAGTTACAAAAATATGATGAAACATGAATTATAAAAGATAGATAGTCAGCATATGTAACAGAGAAGAATAACTCCAAGAAGACGGCCATACGATCCTATTGTAAGCGAAAAAAAAGAATACAAAGAAGCTTTGCGTCTTTCATATAGCATGATAACATAAGTACGAAATATGAGAGAACAAGAGAAACTTCACATCTTCTTGTGTTTGAGATGTTGTTCTATATTCGATTGTTAAACTACCTTAGAAAAATTAACACTACCTTGAACAATAACCAGGGTGAAAAGAGACGAACTCCTATGAGTGTGCACAATACGGTAAACAGATCAAACCATATTGGTATCGGTGTTTCGGTACGTACCGAATCGAATGAAATTTCGGTTGGTTCAGTATTCAGTTTTTTAGTTTTTAAATTTTCGTATTCGGTAGGTAATTTGATTTTGTAAACCGACTATACCGCATACAAAAATAGGTTAAAGAAAAAGAGGAAACTAAGAAAAAGAAAAGAAGGAGCACTTCTGTTTGAATCTGGGAGTCTTGTACTTAAAACACTGATGCCATGTAGAGGGCACTACTTTGTGCTCGTGTAGCCAAGGACGTCTCAAAAGAACATTGGTTGAGGTGATAGCATCGATGACGTGAAATGTGACATAAGTCATCATATCTTCGATCATTAACCGTAATTGGATGGTGCCTAGGGCTTGTTGCCCGATTGGTTGAATCCTTGTATCATGCATTGGTTGGACTGAGATCATAGATAGTATATCCAAGCTTCAGCAGCGGTTCCTTCGTCTTAAGTCAAGTTCAGTTTATTTTTTCAATTCGGAACTCTTAGTCGAGCTGATGGCGAGATCCATTTTTTGTTCAAGGAAGGAGAGGAACCACCGGCAAAGTCGAGCATACATACGACAATCTTCATGCGTGAATAGTCGGGAGGAAAGAAAGCGCGGTAGATGATAATGAGAAAAGGCACCGCGTCTGGACGGGTGAAATGGATGAGCGAAAGGTGTCATGCCATGTAGTGGGGAAAATCCCGAGTCTCATGTAAGACAACTAAATAGACCTCGAGGTGCTGCCGAGGAACTAGGGGACCTTCTCGAGCACAGGGTCGACTCAGTTGACATTATCTGACTACGAAGACCGCTAATCGGACCCTCATTGCTCAGTCTCACTTTACCCTTCACTAGTCACTGCCTCATAAAACTCTCTCTCAACTCTCTCTTTCGCTCCCGCCGCTCCCACCGCTCCAATTTCGGGGTGCGAGAAAAATTCCCATTCTTCAAAACACTAAGCCCCAGCTACCAAAAAGAATAGGTTACTAATTGTTTCTCATTATTTTTTAAACTAAGTGAAACATATAAATATTCGGCATCATTTAAGTCAATATATCTCAACTAAATTCTTTGTTACCCTGCTGCTCTCCTTGTTTTGGTTCCTAATTTATTTAAGTCATTATTTGTGTTCCTCTTTGAGTGTTTAAGCCGTTCATCATGTAGAGGCATGTTCTAGTGATATGCTACATTCAGGAATTGTCTGTCTGATCCGTTTTTTACTGGACTACCACACAACAGTAGATCTTTTTTGTTTTTATTATCTTTTTCGGAAAATTGGTTTTACCAAAGAACTATTTTCGGTAATTACTGAACCAAACTGTTTTATTACAGTTCAGTATTCGGTTTGACATTATGCCAAACAGAACTTTCAGTTCGGTACGGTTTTACCGAATGTACACTCCTACCCCTACAAACTCCTTACAATATGAAGCAACCAATATGCTTGTATTCAACATGCTAATGGAACAAAGAGAAAATGACAACTCCATGGATCAACTACAAAGAATTTGGTTATTTTAAATATAAAAAGAATAAAAGTAACAATGAAATCGTGCAGTAAAATCTAGAGGGTACAAGATCTATTCTAACATCACCTAGAAAAATATATGCTTCTCCTTGACATTCAAGTGGCATGTTATGCAGATTGTAATTGAAAAAATAGAAAAAAACATAAGTTAACTAATGATCTTTCAAGAAGAATCCAATGGAAACATAAGGATGACATCATACAATAACCAGACAAAGCACCATCGATCAATAAACAAAGGCTTAGTCTCCTAAAAAAGACAGGAAATAGACGAACTATAAGGGGCACTAGCAGATGTGATTTGCCAATATCAAGAATCTAACCCCATGGGTCAATGCTCGGCATCCTTAAAATAGACAATAATAAGTAGACGAATTACTTAAAGAGTACGATCTAGCAAATGCACTTAGAATAGACAGAGAGCAGACGAAAAAGTAAATTAGCATGATCTAGCAAACAAACTTTCAACATCAAGAATGCGTCCAACGCAGATTCTGTCGATTTAGCATATGCATCATCCACACCTTGACATAATGGAAACAACCATCCAGTACCAATTTACATAAAGAAGCCTTTCAAGGTAAAGAAAATGAATAACATTTGACTCACGGAACTTCTCCATTCCACAACCAACAAGAAAACGGATTAGATCATAGGCAGCACATTTTCAGGCATGCTTCCGCAACAGCAAGCAACTAATGAACACATTAAGGTCAAAAGGTAATAAGGAGCAATTAGATTAAGTGTCAAATAATATTCAGTTATTTACACAGTACCGCATTGAGGTCATAAAATGATGCATTGAAATTGTTGGTAAAGGGTTTAAAAAAAGTTCGACGTAGCTCCACACATACTCGAAGTTTAAAGCGAAACAATTAACGTGCAAATGGATACCTGACAGACAGATTGGCCAACACGTTCTGGGTACTCACCTCCACCAGCTCTTAAAGCTCCCATTGCCTTTAATCATGTAAAACACATAGCCGTACGGGTTAATACATGTTTACCATATGCAGATAATCACCACTGTTTTACCTTAACAGTGCTTCTGTTTCATAAAGAACAATTATTATAAACCCCATTAAAATAACAAAGACTCCATTTTTACTGGAATTACCATCAAATCCATACAAAACCTACTAATTCTATTAATGCATGTGCACCAGGAGACGTGATCGTCCAAAATGTAAATGTTTTTGCCAATTTATTCACTTTTCTTTGACCAAAACCATGATAACCTCAACAGAAACAAGATTCGGTTTAAATAATCAAATCCATATGAATCCTACTAACTCAACACTCAATGCATGCTACCCAATTCATGAAAGCATCCTAAATGTAATTTTTTCCCCAATCTGTTTCACTTCTACTTCATCAAAACCACTATAGATCCCCACCTAAACAAGAAAGGTTCGATTTTGCCTAAATCAGCATCAAATCCACATGAAACCGCACTAGAGTTCGCTCTTTCACCAATGATCACACCAATCATGTATTAAAAAGACAGTAATTTACCCTATAGCTTGAAGAATTAAGGACTTTACCACGTTACGGTCACGGGGATGATTGAAACGGCACCGATTGCCGTATCCACAGAATCCAGTCCTCAAGTAATAGATACAATCGGGCTCATCGGGCCTCTCGGGGTATGATTCAGCCCCACCGCCGAGGCCCAATTGCCACATAGGCTCTGCATTCGCGTAAATCAAACCTCAAATGAATCAACATTACACGAATTCATGCTCAATTCAGTAAATTTGACCCAAATTCAAATGAAATTCAGATGAAATTCAAATGCAACTCGCCTTCAAGCCCGGTTTCTCCACCCGGCGCTGCCCATTCCGCTACCGGATCCACCGGCACCGCCTCCATTGCCTGGGTCCCACTGTACCTGTCCATATATTACACACTCACACTCACTCTTCTCTCTACAAATATAGTACAGTATAAATATACACAATACAAGTATTTTACGAATATGTAAATATATTTACAGAGGTATTGTGTGGGTGTATAGATACAAAAGAAAAACACACACTTGTCTGTGATTGTGCGTGAGATAGAGCGAGAGAGGTGGTTTGATCGAGAGGGGGTTTGGTGGTTTTAGAGAGAGAGAGAGAGAGAGAGAGAGAGAGAGAGAGAGGAGAGAGATTTTTTCTACT
Organism: Rehmannia glutinosa; assembly: GCA_016081115.2. Classification (NCBI taxonomy): domain Eukaryota; kingdom Viridiplantae; phylum Streptophyta; class Magnoliopsida; order Lamiales; family Orobanchaceae; genus Rehmannia; species Rehmannia glutinosa. The sequence continues at coordinate 13,540 of JABTTQ020001574.1, forward strand.
TTGCAGTGCTTTTTCACACACACTGGGTTTATATATTTCACACTTAATGTGTGTGATTTTTTGTTGCACTTTTTGTGCTGTCTTTTTTTTATTATATTCTTTATTTCGTCTTTTTGGTGGCCACTTTTCTCGGTTTTTTTTTTCTTTTTCTCTTGAGGTTTTTGTAAATATTTATATTATTATTTTTTATTATTTGTAATAATTATTATTTTACTTTGTTTTTCTTTTGTCCGTTTGGACAGTTTTATTACGCGCTAAGGCTTAACTAACAGTAATCCCACGCCTGATGTGGTAATGGGGCAGTTTCGCGCATGAGAAAAGTGAAAAGACTGTTTTGACCTTGCAGTTTCTGTTGGTTCATTTATTAATTGTTTTCTAGTATTTTGAAACTTGGTCCTGGAGTGGGGCACGTGTTAGGCACGTGTGAGCATCCACCTGCCACCAAGCTAGTGTGTACAAGAGTACATTTGGATTTGTCATGAGTATTTAATGGTTACCTTTCCGCATTCAGCATTCTACTTCATTCAACTAATAGCCAAGTAGCCAACCAACAAAAATCAGTGAAAAAAAAGGGGAAAATTGTAAAATTGGTCGTCAAGTCGTGTTCGCATTTAGATTCGAGCAAAGGCAGTGCCAGAAAAAAATTGAGTCGGCCGGATACATGATTAATTTCTAGTGTAAATTAGTTTTTAGAAAAAGGTTGAGGGGTGCCTGCCCAAGTTGGCCTCCCTCCTTCCGCCTTTTGGATAATTTCGAGTTATTTAAATACATCAAAAAATAAATAAAATTCAAGATATTATGTTATAAGATAAATTGGTAACTTTGTGTCAGATTTATTTTAGTTGTGTTCGCATTGGGGTTTCTCGTGTTTGTGTACGGGTCTCTCAAAGTCTAGGTCGGATTCGTATCGGGTTATTGTGTCATGTGGTGTCAGTGATTGTTACAATTGTAATTACTATAGAGATGTTGCAATATTAATCATGTAACTTTTGAAGTCTGTAATTTTAGTCTTGTGACAATTTTGTCCCTAAAATATAGCAAACCTTAATTAGTTAAGATTTGACAATTTTAGTTTTGTACTTTTTAGTTGTAGTAATTTATGTCTTATTAGTCAAATAACCAATTATGATAAATTTGTATGTGTTTTTTTTGTATTTCCATAATTACAAAATAATTAGTATAACTCGTATCATTGATTTTTGTCGGATTCATAATTCTAAAATTATTCTCTCATTAGGCAGTTTATATGTGGTAAATGATAAATAAATTCAACTTATAAGTAAATGAAACATAGACTTTAATACTATTTTCTACTTGATCTTATGTCTATTGAATATTTCAGCTACCAAATGTATTTGGGGAATAAATGGATATTGAAATAGCCATCCAAGACAAAGTGTGCACCAACTTAAATATTATAGGGTCATAATTGCACGGATCCAAAACTTACAAGACGAAAAATCGAGAAGGCAAAACATACACGACTAAAATCGGATTCAAACGTTACATGACTAATATTGTAACACTCCCAATAGATTACAAGACTAATTTTGTATTTTTCCCTCATAAAATACAAGAACAAAACATAAAATAATGATAGGACAATAAAACTCCATGCACATTGTTGTGAACTTCAAGTACAATGTGCAAGAACCACTAATTCTATATGATAGCAAGTTATTGAAAAAAAATGTTGTATAGGTTGATCAAAGGTTTTAGAACAAAATTTACGTGAAAAAACTTATATATGTTACACCAGAATAACGTAAAGAAGTATCAGCGTGTTATATTTAGACTTTTTAGGGTAAAGAATAAAAAAAGAATTATTCTACTTGATTAAAAAAAAAAAACATTTTCACACCTCATTTTGATTTTTCAGAAATTGAATTAAAGTGATAGTGATTGGTTCTTCCATGTAGGCCCCTCTACTTGCTAAGAAAGATATGTTCTTCGAATAATTATCTTTCTTGGTGTATGAAACTAGTGTGAAATTTAAGAAGCCTTTAAGTGTCGATGATAAGCTATTCCTTTCATAGTTAAAATTGATGGATATTCTTCAGGTATTTTAAATGCTCTGCATTGTATTAATTAACAAAATAAACTCCCTAAATAACTTTTTGTTTTATCTATTGATATAAAATTTCATTAATTACCATTTGGAGAGGTTTGTTACAAAAAAAATAAAAAAATAGCTCACCTTCTATGAACTAGCTAACTCAAGAATGGGTGGTAAAGACTCTTAAGCTCAACCTAGATATATGGGTGGTTCGTGGTTAGGTGCTAAGCTGAAGGTTGAAATCTAAATCTTAATAAGGTGGAAGGTGAGGCCATCGATATTCCTTTCTTATAACCCCGAGCAAGGAAAATACTTTTTGCTCACCCGGTGAAAGGCCAAAGCAATGATGTAGGAGGTTTAAAGTAAAGAACTAAGACCATTGTCGATCCCAAATCAAGTGACCTTCGGAAGTCAAATTATGATTTAGTCAGGGGCGGAACTACCCTATGCCCCAAGGGGCCTTGCCCCCCAAACTTTTCATTTTCACACACACACACACACATATGTATATATATATATATGTAAATATGTAAATGTATATATATATCAATATATGTATATGCATATGTAGTCTTTCAGTGTTTTTGTCTCCAACCCAAATTGTTGGATCATTAAAATTTGTTGTAAACCACACGAAACCATGATTATTCTCTTTAAGTTTGGATAAACTATTGTGTGGATCTTAATGTATATCATAATATTTAAAATTATGGAGTATACATCTTGATTAGAATTTTTTGATGTATTTTGAAATATTTAATTTAACAACGAATATAGATGTTATTTTTTAATGCGCAATGATAACATATTTAATATAATTATCAATATAAAAAAATTTTAGTGTTAATTTGTATGATTTTTCTTGGGTTTTCAATCCGGCTCACCCTATTTTTGTGTATCGGCTCATCTTGTTAGGGTGTCCTGGCTCCACCATTGACCAAAACTCTATGATATAATACTACTAAGTACTGCCTCAAACCCTATTAAGAAATTATATCTACCGTATCACAAACCCCAAACAATTACTCATATCATCCCACTAAAATCCGAATAGGTGTGGGTACCGATTCTACCGATCCATGTCAACTGCTGAGTTGACCCCCGATTGTAAATACGGGTTCACCCGTGGATTTAGTGACGCTCCGATTATGATCGCTCAATAGAGATGCCCATAATTGATTTGCTAATAAAGAGCGTTTTTAATTCGAGGATTAAAAGACAAAGCGCACTTCGTCCATTGCTCTAATTTGATTCCCATCAATCCCCTATCCTACCAAAATTTGTCCTCAAGAATGGTGGGATTTCAATGAGTTGATCAAGTTTCTCAATATTGTTACAAGTAATTAAATTTTACCAGGTGCTAAATATTATTTTATTGAAGCTCAAAGGATCTTTTTCCAAATTATTTATTGTACTTTTATTTGAAGGCATGAATTAAAAGAAAACAAAAGGTGGGGTTTTAGCAAAAGGACATTTTAGACTATTACGTTATTTTGTTCTATTCTTTTTAATATATTGAATGGAAATAAAAACCTGAAAAGAATAATAAAAAGCTGATGCAGACAACCAGGGGAGTACACTTACTATCCAATAAGAAAGAGACACGTAACTTCAAGAGCCCATACCTTCAACCAGCCCGACGTCGTGCTGTTCGCGCGTGCGAAATACGCAATATTAATATCAAACAAATTTTTAATATATTTTTGGATAAAAAAATTGAATGAAAAATATTTATCTTTGAATTGAAAATTACTCGCCAAAACTCAAGTTTGACTCAAATAATTAATTTAATCTTTCATTTTATCATTTTAGTAACTTTTTGAATCTTAGCTGTGCCAAAAGCACACAAAAAAGTATAAATTATATTTAAAGTTAACCAAACGTATTAAATAATATAGATTCAAAAGCAGCTGAATTGTCAAACCAACCAAAGTCAGCTCCAAAGCACGTTTTTTATCTATAAATTATATAATAAAGCTTGAAAAATGAAAGGGATGTAAATTTATTGAGTGATAGAACGTAATAATATTCATACTTAATTGGATTTTTACTGAGCTTAAAAAATTATGTATGTTTGATTTGATTATCAATCAAATTGGACTTCAACGAGCTTGATTTGAGTCTAATATGAATCAACTTAGGTAGTTTAATTAATATATTATACATATTTTTATTGTTATTTTCTTGATCAAGTCAAGTTCAAGTCTATTTTACTAATAATCGAACAAACAAAAATATTCAAAGTTGATTTATTATGCCAACGAATCTAACTCAAATAAGTTTTTAATTATCGGTCTCGAATATCAAGCAGTTTATCTAGATTTTCAACTTCAAAACCTGCACTATTTTTAACTCGATTTGATTTGTTACGCTTAAGAAATGCTTTTGTAATTGCCTCTTAAAAGTATATTACATGACCTTTTATTTCAAATTATACTTCATCATCTATTAGATTGCATTAATTATCTTCTTTATATAAATAAGAGGGTAATTAATATAATATAATAATTGACATAATATAATTTGCAATAAGCCTTCCTGTCTTAAAGTAGAATCATGGATAAAATAAGTGGTGTTAATAGCTAAATTACAACGGTGTTTTCAAATGCCTAAAGAGTGTGTCGAATTAATTAATCGGTTAAGAAAGTTTTGATTCAAGTAACTGAACATCATTATGGATGTTATATTCCTGTTAAATTATGTGCTTTTTAGTAATTTCATGAAACCAACTCCCCGTGTTTGTTCTTCAAAGGTGAATGGGTAGATCGGTGAATGTAGACATCTCTTCTTTTAAAAAAAAATTAAGAAGTTTAATGTAGTTAAAATCTGCAAATCACTTTAAGTAAAAGAATGTGAATAATAATCAGCTTTTTCTCTAGAGCTGGTTGTTCTTTGATCCGGGAACTTACCTACGACAATTCAGCAAACTTTAGATACGGGCACTGGGGTTGTCCCAAAGAGTTTCCTCTGACGCTCAAGTCAATCCCGATAGAAGAGGAAATCCAGAGCAAACGACAAAATGATAAGATTAATTAATTATGAATACTTACAAATGAGATGGATGATCATTTTTATATTTGGATTGATGGGTCGTATTCTTGTAGGATAAATGAGCGCGTGGACCGGATAATTATAAATGCAATTCAATAATGATTAATAATATTGGATAATTAATTTAACTAATTTTAGAATTTAATAATGAGTAAAATAATTTAAATAAAAAATATTGGGAAAATTAATTTAGTCCCGGCACAGTTATTTTCTTCATTAAAACGTGAGACCTGTGTGAATGGGGTTGCTATAAAGTCAATCAATGCATAATTTATTAATTTATATGGTCTTCAGGAATAAGTGGCTTTACCGGTAACCATTTAAACCCTATTTACAAAAAAAAAAAAAAAATATTTCGAGCCTAATAATATTGAAGGTGTAATTCGCATGTGTATACCCACTTAACTTTTTTGTCTCAATTTTGACTCAAAGTAGACAATAAAGTTGAATATAGGATTGCAAAAGTATTATGAATTGAGGTTGAAATACTGTATATTGTTGAAGTGAGATGTATTAGAAGTAAAAATATGAGGAAGAGAACTTCAGATGTATTAGAAGTAAAAATATGAGGAAGAGAAATTCTCATTATTCAGATATCAATGTCCAGCATATGGGTAGTATTTATACCTGATGATGTAACTAATCCAGCTGTGAATGAAAGCTAACAAACTGAATAACAAACTTGTAACAGATTTTTAACTAATTGTAACCGAATCTAACTAACTATGAAAATGTATTCTAATACGCCCCCTCAAGATGAACTGTAAATGTTTTTGAAAGCCATCTTGGATAACAAAGACGAAGAAGGTAACGATTTGGTGAACAAGTCGGCAAGTCAAGCGAGGAGAGCGAACAGGGAGTAGTTTGATGGTGCCATCAACGACTCTATCCCGAACAAAATGGCAGTCCAATTCAATGTGCTTGGTGCGCTCGTGAAATGAAGGGTTGGTGGTTATGTGGACAACCGCCTGATTAACAGAGTGATAGGGCCTGAGAGATGTGTATGAAAATCCATGAAGAGTTGTTTAAGCCAAAGTAACTCACTGGTGGTGACGGCCAATGCACGATATTCGGCTTCGGCGGACGAACGAGAGACGGTGGATTGTTTTTGATTTCCACGAAATTAAGGAATCACCCAAGAACACACAAAATCCGATAGTCGATCTTCGAGTATCAGGGCACGATGCCCAATCGGAATCCGAAAAAGCCTGAAGCTGGAGTTTAAATATTGCAGACAACAAAATGCCCTGCCCAGGAGAACCTTTCAAGCAGCGGAGAAGATGGAAAACAACATTGAGATGAGGACTATGTGGTTTGGCAACAAACTGGCTCAACTTATGAACAGCGTATGTGACATCTGGACGGGTGTGCATGAGATACAAGAGACGGCCCACTAAACGACAAAAACGGGAGGCATCTGATAAGAGTTCACCTTCAGCATTACTAAGTTTGAGAGTTGGATCCATAGGGGTGATAACAGGCTTGGCTCCAAGTAATCATGTATCAGTCAAAAGTTGGAGAATATAATGACGTTGTGCTAGCATAATGTCTTGAGTAGGACGGGCAATTTCTAAGCCCAAGAAATATTTGAGTGTGCCCAAATCCTTCATACGGAACTGAGCAAGGAGGAATGTCTTGACTTCAGAGAGAGTGGAAGAGGATGGACCTGTAACAATATATCATCTACATACAAAAGAAAAGCAACAAAAGTATCATTAGAACCTTTAGTAAATAGGGAGTAGTCAGACTTGGATTGAGAAAATCCAAACTAAATTAAAACAATCGTAAATTTGGAGTTCCACTGTTGCGATGCCTGTTTAAGGCCATAAATTGACTTGTTGAGACGGCAAGCCATTTTACCTGTAGAAGGTGACGCCCCCTGTCCCACAAGACCGAGAGGAACATCCATGTACACTTCTTCAAATAAATCTCCATTTAGAAATGCGTTGTTAACATCGAGTTGCATGAGGTGCCAATTTTGAGTAGCTGCCAGGGCAAGTAGAACTTTTACTCTAACCATTTTGGCCACCAGGGAAAAAATTTCAAGGTAGTTTATGCCTTACTGGTGATTATAGCCCTTCGCAACCAATCGCGCCTTGTAACGTGCCACTGACCCATCCGTTGTGTATTTAATTTTGTATAACCATCGGCAACCAATTGAGTGTTTATTCGATGGTAATGGAACAATAGACCAGGTATTATTTGCAGTCATGGCCTCTAATTCCTCCTTCATTGATGCGCACCAATGTTAAACTGAGGTTCATAAGTTGATGAAATGGAGATCACAAAATGACTGTGAGTGGGGGACAAGGAATCACAGCTCAAAACTTGTTGGAGAGGAAATGAAACCTCAGAAATTGGAGGGGATTTTCCAGCAAGTAAGTTACAGTGATATGCTTGTAAGTAATTGGGTGTTTTGACTGCTCGAGTAGATCTGCGTACCAAAGGAATGACAGCATGCGGATCAACAGGGTCAGTGGGATCAGCAGGAGCAGCAGGTGTGGTTGGGGTTGGAAAATACAAGGACTAGGCAAAACCAAATCAGAGAATATGTTTGGGGCAGTAATAGAAGCATTGGAATTATGTTTCAATCATCGTAAAAAAAAATGAGGTATAACTGTACTCACATCAGATTTAGCATGAAGTAAAAATATCCAAGTAAAGCGAGTGCAATCATCTACCAACGTGAGAAAATAATGATGACCCTTGTGAGAAGTAGGAGAACACGGACCCCATATATCACAATGGATGAGATCAAATGGAGCATCAACAAGTTTATTACAAGAATGAAACATCAATCGTTTTTGCTTAGCTAGAGGGCAAATGGAACAAACAGACTGATCATGATTGCTAGAAATTGCCAACTTTTCTTTTATTGGTGATAAGCACTCCCAAGAAGGATGTCCAAACCGATGGTGCCACAGCTAAGAAGTAGTAAAAACTAAACTAGAGACATTATTGATAGGAGTCTGCAATTGATGAGAAAAAGTCACAGTAGAATCCAACACATATAAGTGTTAGCCTTATTTTTAGCTTCACCGCAAGTGTACGGTGTAGTTTATAGAATAGGGTAAGCAAGGTCGTATCCACGGAGACTAATAAATTAATGCGCTAAGTATTGAACTAAGATAGCCTTATTTTTATTTAGACGATCGAAATTGAATGATTGTTGTGGAAGAAAAGATAAGAATAACCACAAAAACACAAGATGAAAATAATAGTGGAATTACAAGGAAATGAAATGGATTCCGAGTTATGGTTTCAATTAATATTCCTCTTGTTTTTTACGATTTAATCAAAGCCAAAGCTATTATCAATACACCTATAAGACGATCACAACGGTATTTTATCCTCCCTCTTGAGATGTATATAAAGTGTAGATTGAAATATCTATGCTAGTATCTCTACTCAACATAAGATACACAACTCCCAAATGCACAAAAGATCAAATATCCTCACAAATATTCACAAACCTCTCGATTATGCAAATATTCATGTCAAGTACTCAAGATCTAATATTGAAACTCATCTCTCGAATTATGAATCAATATATCAAACATGCTAAATCATTGGCCAAATGATAAAACAAGAATAAGAACAAAGTACTCAAATAGGCTTCAAGACAATAACTTCAATTAAGATTAAAACAATCAACAAGAGTTCAATTAATCTACTTCCAAAACCCGGAAATCACAAGAAGTTTAGCTACCCATTATAAATAAACAACTCATAGACAAATTGTTCATCTTCATAAGAAACTAAAATGAAAGATTAAAGCACAAAGAATGAGAAAACTTAGGGAAATGGATAATCTCTCGATTAATCTTCAATCCTCAAGCTCGATTCGACCCGATTCTTCCCTTGATTCTTCCTTGATGAAATTGATGTGTTTCTTGTGTTCTTGGGTGTATTCGACCTTTCTCCATACCCTAGATCAAGCCTCCCATGTATGTATTTATAGCCCCTCAAAAGCCAAGAAAAAGGTGGAAGAACTTAGGAATTTCCGTCCAGGGCGCTGCGGGCCGGGACGGAGCGCTGCGGCGCCCGGGACGTGAATTTTGGAGTGAATTTCTTTGTCTTGGCGCTGCAGCGCCCGTGGGACGGCGCTGCGGCGCCCGCCTGAGTTTTTCACCCACCAAATGTTGGAATTTGCTTTTGAGCCCTTCTTCAAAGTTGTAGCCCTATCTCTTAGCTTTCCATAGCCGCTTGAATCATCTCAATATCAATTTTGTAGAGAGAGTTATGGCCAAAATACGAAACACTGCCAGTGATGGAAATTTCAGACGCGTTTGGACGTTTCTTCAAATCAATCTCTCTTTGTTTGCTCGTTTGTACTTCTTTTGATACACGATTCATTACTATGACTATAAACTCAATATAATTGGCTCTCAACATGGCTTGGCTACTCAAATGACTCAAAATACTCAAAAACAACACAAAACTCAAGTCTTGGAAGCCCAAATTAATGGTATAAAACCAAGTGAACAAATACCCCCAAACTTAAACTGTTGGCCGTCCCGGTCAACACTTTTAAAAACAAGACAAAACATGACTGGGAGTAATGAAAAGTTGAACGCACAACAACTCCATAAAAATTTTGTATTGTTCATTGTAGGTATCAAGCAACGAATTAACCAAGCCTCAAACATCTAACATAGAGCACATATTAAAGAAACCATGGTAAATGCTAAGAATTACACCTCACAAAGATCAAGTGTATACTCTCATCTCGAATGAATATAGGGCGTGTTTACGCTCAATTCAATTCAATATTGCGAGAATTACCATAGAGGCTTGCAAATCGTCTCATATCTCCGCCACTAGGATGTATGCAAAATTGTGAATCAAAAAGGACTTTTTCCTTTGGTTGTAATGAAGGCTCTTTGGTTGGGGTAGGAAAATATGGATAGAGTGACTCAAACTCGAGCATATAGACCGGTGAGCATATAATTCATCTACATTAAATCTCAATATTCTACTCAAATCACCTCTCATTTTCACCAACTCTTCTTATCTCCATCCCCTTTATTTTGTAAACTCAACCATTCACATTACAATTCTTAACCTCCAAGTTCATTCAAAGAAAACTCATTCATCGATCTTTTTTTTTTTTTACTCTTATATGAGTTTTCAACATTTCATATCTCCTTTTTCTTTCTCTTTTGTTCTCATCAACCAACTATAACATCACCTTCTAACATTTTGATTTCACCCATTCACCCTTATTCAATTCCTTTACTCAATGATATACGCTCAAGTGTTGGGTAAAAGATTTATCAAGTTAAAGGCTTGAATTGTGGCTATTAAAAATTAGGCAATAGGCTCAAGTTGGCTAACTAGGGATTTCAATATCATCATTAGGTAAGCAAAAGGCTTGAAGGGCTAATAAAATGGCCTTTGATCATTTTCACATTCGCATACAACATGTGACCTTGACAGAGATACGCGAGCAAGTTCTAGAATTCTAACAACATGAATGATACACTCAAGTTAACAACAAGATCGCATATGATGAAAGCGAAAAAGGCTCAAAAGCTCACGAGGCTTGCAAATACGTAATTCAAAGCATCAAACCATGTTCTCAATATCCACATGCTCAATATCATCTATTCATGGCTCAATCAACTCATACTCAATACCCAATCAAAATAATACAATTTTTTTCAAAAATATAAGCATCAAGTCTCGTCGCACATGGTCAACTCACTCCTTAAAATCTATGAAAATAATAAACGTGCTAAAAAGCGTAAACGTGTTTCTAATGCAAATGCAACCTAAAATGCTTTACATGCAACTATATGGAAACACACAAACAAATGCAAATTTTTTTTTTTTTTTTTTTTTTACACACTTCAAATCAAAATACTCACACATTTCAAATCAAAATACTAACTCTCCCCCAAACTTGAATGAAATTATATCGAAACAAGGGAAAAGATAGAATTTCAAAAAAAAAAATGTGAAGTTACCATTGGGTTGCCTCCCAACAAGCGCTAGATTTACCGTCTATAGCTCGACGTATGAATTGGTGCCTCCTTGAATGCATATATTAGGCTGCTTTGGGTCATGGTCAAGTGCCATATTTGCCTTACTTGCACCTAATAATGCATACTTGGGGTGTCAAGCAAGGATTTGAGTCTGGCGTAGGAATATCTTGATCCCAGTTTACGTGTATGTTGTTCGTTTGCATATGTATGATCGATATTTTTCTCGTTCTGGAACAACTTTCTTATAATATCTCGCACGAAGTTGCTCATTCGTACACGTTTGGGTTGTGTGTTCCTTGTCTGTTTTTGTTCCTTTTCGCGCCACATACTATTTGATCATGCATAGACATACAATTTGTGTGTGGTTCGAGCTTTCTTGCTTTTCCAGGATCTTCATCTTCTCGTATTCGGTACCACTCATTTGATGAATGACACTAGATTGTTCCTTCGAGTTGGCTTGGTGGTCTTAAAAATTGACTCTTTTGATGTTGCCCACCAACAATTGTAACTAATTGGCCCATTTGAGTCTCGAGATTTTTCAATTGTGAATCCATAGTATTGGCCAATTGTGTCAATTGCAACTTCATCTTGTCCATCTTTGCTTCGTTTTTTGGTAAGGCTATTTCCCATTTCCCTCATGAATAAATTTATTTGACTCATAAATGAAGTCGTTTGATTCATGAATGAAATGAGGCGTCTTCCAAAGATGGTTTCGCCTCTTCCATCCGAGCGGGTGCACCTATACCAATTCAAAGAAACAAATCAAGCATTTTAGAAGTAGAATTTACAAAATAAAAATGAAAAAAATAAAAAAATGTCTAAATTAAGAATAATTCTATCTATCGCAATATTAGCACCAAAAATTGTATTAGTCAAGACAGCGGCCAAAAACTTGTTAGCCTTATTTTTAGCTTCACCGCAAGTGTACGGTGTAGTTTATAGAATAGGGTAAGCAAGGTCGTATCCACGGAGACTAATAAATTAATGCGCTAAGTATTGAACTAAGATAGCCTTATTTTTATTTAGGCGATCGAAATTGAATGATTGTTGTGGAAGAAAAGATAAGAATAACCACAAAAACACAAGATGAAAATAATAGTGGAATTACCAAGGAAATGAAATGGATTCGAGTTATGGTTTCAATTAATATTCCTCTTGTTTTACGATTTAATCAAAGCCAAAGCTATTATCAATACACCTATAAGACGATCACAACGGTATTTTATCCTCCCTCTTGAGATGTATATAAAGTGTAGATTGAAATATCTATGCTAGTATCTCTACTCAACATAAGATACACAACTCCCAAATGCACAAAAGATCAAATATCCTCACAAATATTCACAAACCTCTCGATTATGCAAATATTCATGTCAAGTACTCAAGATCTAATATTGAAACTCATCTCTCGAATTATGAATCAATATATCAAACATGCTTTAAATCATTGGCCAAATGATAAAACAAGAATAAGAACAAAGTACTCAAATAGGCTTCAAGACAATAACTTCAATTAAGATTAAAACAATCAACAAGAGTTCAATTAATCTACTTCCAAAACCGGAAATCACAAGAAGTTTAGCTACCCATTATAAATAAACAACTCATAGACAAATTGTTCATCTTCATAAGAAACTAAAATGAAAGATTAAAGCACAAAGAATGAGAAAACTTAGGGAAATGGATAATCTCTCGATTAATCTTCAATCCTCAAGCTCGATTCGACCCGATTCTTCCCTTGATTCTTCCTTGATGAAATTGATGTGTTTTTGTGTTCTTGGGTGTATTCGGCCTTTCCTCCATACCCTAGATCAAGCCTCCCATGTATGTATTTATAGCCCCTCAAAAAGCCAAGAAAAAGGTGGAAGAACTTAGGAATTTCCGTCCGGGGCGCTGCGGCTCGGGACGAGCTGCGGCGCCCGGGACGTGAATTTTGGAGTGAATTTCTTTGTCTTGGCGCTGCGCAGCCGTGGGACGGCGCGCGGCGCCCGCCTGAGTTTTTCACCCACCAAATGTTGGAATTTGCTTTTGAGCCCTTCTTCAAAGTTGTAGCCCTATCTCTTAGCTTTCCATAGCCGCTTGAATCATCTCAATATCAATTTTGTAGAGAGAGTTATGGCCAAAATACGAAACACTGCCAGTGATGGAAATTTCAGGCAGCGTTTGGGCGTTTCTTCAAATCAATCTCTCTTTGTTTGCTCGTTTGTACTTCTTTTGATACACGATTCATTACTATGACTATAAACTCAATATAATTGGCTCTCAACATGGCTTGGCTACTCAAATGACTCAAAATACTCAAAAACAACACAAAACTCAAGTCTTGGAAGCCCAAATTAATGGTATAAAACCAAGTGAACAATAAGCCACCAACGACATCACCCTTGCCAATCATCTTCTTCATCTGGACATCCTGAATACCATATTAGAAGTAAAAATATCAGGAAGATAAATTCTCATTATTTAGATATCAATGTACAACATATGGGTAGTATTTATCCCCGATAATGTAACTAATTCAACTGTGAATGAAAGCTAACAAACTGAATAACAAACTTGTAACAAATTTCTAACTAACTGTAACCGAATCTAACTAAATATGAAAATGTATTCTAATAAGATGTAATATTAGAGTAGTTAAAGAATTCAAAGAGGTACAACACCATATTGGACCACATTTTGATGAATTTTTCACGTGTGCGTATGTAATTTGGAGTGAAACTTAGGATCAACATGAAAAAATATAATTAGGTTTTATAGGTATACAAGGAAAAAAAGTCAATATTAACAATTTAATAAATGATTTACAAGTCTAATTGTCAGAGTTCCACTGGATTATGAATTTTAAGACTTTATTGATTTTGTGTGATAATTGAGCATATGATTGATTTGTTATCTGAATTTATGTTATGTACGATATGTATTTGAAAATGAAAATATATTTGATTATAGTTTTTTGAAGTGTATTTTTGACATAGATTTGCGTGATTGTAACGAAAAATTATTTTGTTATAGTTTTTGAAGTATGTTTTGACGTAGATTTACGTGATTGTGGTGAAAAATTATTTAGTTGTGTTTCCTAACGAATATTTTCATGAAAAAATAAAATTTGAAAATGACTTTATTTCCATTGGGAACTTCTCTAAACAAGCATAAGCTCATTTTACAAAATAGTTAGAAGATGAGAAGTGGCTTTCGAAAATACAACCATACATGGCCAAAATTTTCAACGAACAATATACTCGAAATTCATTATTGCAAGGCAAGTTTGAACAAAAAAGTATATATCTTTTCAGTTCACTCTATTAATTTTAAATTTTACGCTATAGCTCTGTTGAAATTTGGGGTTGAGGAAATTAAAAAATAGAGAAAAAGGATAAAATTAAATCTAATCTCCACCAAATTTACTCCTCAAGTCCTATCTAATTCAGATTAGGGATGACAATGGGGTGCGCAGGGCGATCCACCACAGGTGAGGGGACGGGCGCCCCTTGTTGAATTTTTTTTTATATTTTTATCTTATATTTTATATCATTACTAATTTTTTAATATTATATTATAAATACATATTTTTTATAAATTTTTCATTATATATGTTAATATAATATTAAATACATAAAATAATATTATTTTATATAATATACATATAAAATATACATTAAATATATTAAAAAAAAATAGCACGGGTGGGGCGGGGCAGGTACCACAAGGCTGAGGTGATACCCAGACCCGGCCCATCCCGCTACGGGTCACAGGACGGGACGACCCAAACAAGACAGGGCAGAGCGGGTACCCATCAGGATATGTCATTTTGCCATCCCTAATTGAGATCCTTGTTATGAAAATGATGTTATTTATCAATGATAAAAAGATAAAATATATAAAACTCTAAACTCCCCATTCAATTAATTTCTTCTTATAAAATTTCAAAATATGTTTATCACAAAAAACTTCTTTTTCCCTAGAGGTGTCAAAAAAGGCTGGTTGGCCCAATGATAGAGTTGGTCAAGGCTCTATTTTCACATGACCAAAAGTAATTAGACCTATTTGTTTCGACACACTTGATCCCAAAAGTTGGGCCAACCTGACCGGCCAATAAACCCAATACAATTCGCTTGTATTTTGGCTCTATAAATAGCAGTCCGACCCAAAATTTTGGTCTGGCTGGCTAACACCGAGCGATCCCATCCCGATCCATTTGAAATCTCTAATTTTCAATTCCACCAAAAAAAAAAAAAAAGAGAAGCAACCGGAGGAGCAAGTGAGCCGGTAAAAAGCGTTAGGTCAGTAAAAAATAAAGAATACGTGGCGGGCAGACAATGGGGGAAATAAGTGTTAAAAGATTTAGGTGGTTGCATTAAATCAAATCTCGATTGCTCATGTCGGCGCCTCCTGTATTTTGTTATTATTGCCCAAGATATCTTAAGGTCCCCCACTCCCACATCCACATTTTTTAATAGGTAAAACAATAGTCAACGTAAAGCCACACACTTTCTCCTTATACTATGTGTGTGTATAAATATATGTATTTCTACACACTAGGACCTCCAAATTTGGTCCACTAAATAAAAAGGTAGATACAAGTTCGGGACAAATTTGTTTTTTTTTTTACAATTACTATTATTTTATTTACTTTACGTAATATTTAGTTTCAAAATTACTTAATTAATTATCTAAATTAATTACTATTGAAACGCAGATATAATTATCCGGCTCATACGACCCGTAATGGCTTGCGCGTCTACTTCGTCTTACAAGACACATGCGACCCATCAATCCAGGTATAAAAAAGTCCCTTATCGTTATTTGTAAGATTTCACAATTCATTACTCTCAATCAATGTACTTGTTAGCTCTGGATTTTCTCTCCAACTTGTACGTACTTGAGCGTCGATGGGCCTTCTTGTGGACAACCCCATGGCTCATCTAACATTTTTGTGCCGCAGGCAAGTTCCCATCTCAAAGAACTACTAGCTCCGGATAAGAAATTTGACACTTAATTCAAAAAACTTAATTTGGAGTGATCAACATATTTATGCAACATCAATATGGAAATTAGAATTGTCAGTAGTTGAATTTTACTTCAAAATAATCTAAAAGGTGTTTGGCTGAACTTATAAGCTCTCAAACATAAGCTTTGTGAAAGTGCTTGGTGAAGTTTCTTTGAAGAAAATCTTATAAGCTCCCAAAATAAGATTAGGAGTTTATAATCTCTTTCCAAAAAAGATGGGGAATCTCACCTTATTTTCAAGATATATTACACTAAACCCCCTATACTATTCGTGTTTTTCACTTTACCATATAAACTATTTTTTGTTACACTTTACCATATGAACTATGTAATTTTTTGCACTTTGACAATTTTGCCCCAATAATTTTATTTTTCTTAGAATAATGACAATAGTTCATTGTGGTCGTCGGGCCTATCATGTCATCATATATAAAACTAACATTTCCTTAACTAATACATTGTTTCAACAAAATGTAGCTAGGTATTTTTGGTCGAATTTTGGGTTGCTTGTCGTACGTACAGTTTTATGACTGCTCTCTACACTCAAACTTAACATGCATCGCAATGGTTCGTATCAGCACGACAACAAAAAAACAAAAAATTATAGCGAAAAAGATTGTCGCTAACTTTAGACATTAGCAATCTTAAGTACTCCTCACTAACCAATTAAAAAAGAAAAAAACATATAATTTTAGTCAATTAGCAATGAAAATATTCATTACTAAATAAGAATGCTCAACTACATTCCAATCAAACAATAATGTAAAAGATCATTAATTTTTTTTTACGGAAGCATGATGTGTTGGATATGATAATTATGAACCATTTTTATTAATTTAAGAAAAATGAAATTTTAGGGGTAAAATTGTCCATATAGGACAAAATGCAAAAATTCTCGTAGTTCATATGATAAAGTGTAACAAAAAATAGTTTATATAGTAAAATATAAAAACACGAATAATAGAGGTAGTTTAGTGTAATTTACTCTAGTTTCAAATTAAGATCTTAACAATTTCCTTCTTTTTGGTCATTTTAATTGCAAAAATGTCGTTAGTAACATCGTATAAGCTCTTTTTTCTTTTTTCTTTTTCCAAACAACCTAACCAGTTATATTTAAATAAAATCTAACATCTTGCTATCTCTAAAAACATATTATAATATATATATGAGCTTATAAGATCTTTTAATGAGCTTGGTCAACCACCCTCCAAGGTAGGGCCGGTCCTCATGTTAGTCGAGCGAGTCGGTCGACTCGGGCCAAAAAAACTTATACAGTTTAGGGCCTCCATTTTTTATATCTTTTATATATAGTACACATATAAACTAAATAAGTTCTTGAACTAAAGTATTTGTCTAGTATAGTGGTCAATGCCTTTTGTTTCAAAACTCTCAAACTATTGATCGCATTGATTTTTTCTTTTTTTTTTTTTTGGCAATTTAGAGAGGGGGAAAAAAATTCTCACCAAGAATGAAGGGCCCATATATATTTTCTTGGGCCTTGTAGCCTTGAGCCTTGTTAGTTGCTAATAACACATCACATTTAATTTTTCTTAAATTAAAGGCCCTAAATAAATTTTTCTCAAGTTAAAGAGGCACAAAAAAAAAAGGTCGGACTCAATTTTAAAGTTCGACTCAGGCCAAAATATTGATAGGATCGGTCTGCTCTAAGGCTCTAAGTTTGATTTGTTGTGTATGGAAAATATTGTGCTTGTGAACTTTCAGGCTTCGCCTTGCTTTGCTAACTCTTTTTTTGTAACAACTGAGGGTTAGTATTATTACATGATGATGATAGTAACTATTTTGATATACAGTTAGGGTCCGTTTGGTTGCATTATTTAATGGTCTTTATAATTCTCATTGCATTGATTTGTCGAATCCAATTGATACATTTATATCTATTAAATTATTTAATTATTCGATTGAGGTGCTAGATATGTGTAAGGATGATAAGAAAATTTCAAAATTGTCCAAACCAAGTGCACCAAATTGCACCGCACCATTTCACTCATTTATTAAATAAACCACGAATCATTTTTTTCATTAAACCGCATCGCAAAGAAGAATGTTGTTGTTTTAAGATCCAACCGTGCCACTATTAGAGTTTATGCTCAATTTTTATTAGCCATTTTGATATGTGAAATTCTCAAATGCCCTTTAACCCAGTAAGCTGATTTTTGAGTCACACACGCACATTCACCAAATTCAAAACCTGGGCAAAAAGTTTTATTCCGGCGACTTACAAAAATGGAACCTATACGGCGACAATGTCAACGGACAAAAAATCTTATTCCGTTAATTTCATGTTTTTTTGTTGATTTAGTTAGTTTATAGTTGTTTGGGTTAGGATTTTTTGTTAGGTTTGAAGAATTTTTATGGTGATTGGGGTGAATGAGGAAGATGACAAGCATTTTCATCGCATAACTCGATATCGAGTTATGTAACTCGATGCATAACTCGAGATCGAGTAATGTTGTTTCCATGAGTTTTTTATATTTATATATTGAGTTAAATGTAATTGGATATCCAATGACTGTTTATCCAGTTACATAACTCCATATCGAGTTATGATTAATCGATATCCAGTTACATAACTAGATATCGAGTTTTCAGCTTTTAGTGTAGGCGTTGGTCAAACCAGTGATAACTCGATATCCAGTTACATCACTGAATGTCGAGTTACCTGCTCAGTGTACTCTCACTTATTATAACCAGTTATTTTATTTTTCTCCAAAAAACTTTGAATTCACATAACTTTTTCGTTTAAAATCCGTTTTGAATGTATAATATATCCAATTAATTATTTTTCTGAGATCTGTAATTCAATACGAATATTGCATATACAAACGAAAAATACATATTCCAATTTTTAAAAAAGTTTGAATAGAGAGCACGAAGATATATAGAGAGATAATTGGAAGAGAGAGAAATAAACCAAATATCAAACAAATATGCTAGAAGGGTATAAATGTCTTTTGTTATGCCAAAATGGTTAAAAAGCATTTGTTTTCAAAAGATGACTATTTTTCATTTTTTCATTATAGAAGTGGTCATTTTGACCCATCACTATTTTTTAACCGTTCAAACTTAGGCCCTAGATCCCCAAAATAATTTCAATCTGTCTTCTCTCAATTTTCTTTCTTCACACACAATTAATACAGACAAACAATTCTCATCTCTAGGATGATTGATTTTGCAGAGGACTTGGTTGTAAATTAAATACAAATGCAGAATATGAGCAGTGCAATTGTACCTTTTATTTTTCTTTTTGAGATATATTTCCTTTTTATTTTTATATTTGAAATATTTCATTTTTTACTTCAATCTAAACATTGATGGACAACCAGTCACAGTCTTGCAGTTTATTTGTTTGTATATGCTATTTTGTATTTTATTCACTTGGTAAATATTAGGTTTGATAGTAATGTGACGTTGCAGCAGATTTAGTTCTGATGCTAATTTGTTATTTGTAGTACTTGCAATCCAATGAATAATGATAACTTGGTTTTAAATTTTTGTTAGCCATTTTATGGCACTTTAATTGAGTGATTGTTTAGTGATATTTAAAATGCTTGGATAAACTGCAATTTAGGTTATGATCATTATGCACTCCATTATTGTTCCTCATTTAATATTTACATATTAGTTTTAGACTCTGCTAGTAGATTTTTTCTTTTTTCTTTTTGTTGTTATTACTTGATGTTTCCCTCAACCATTGTTATATAAACCACAAAACCTCCCCGAACCGCCCAAAATCGCACGCATTGTATTGCTTCAAAAATTGCAACTTGAAATTACTTTTTAATCGAACGTACTTAACAATTTGACTGGAAATTCATTTAAAAAACCGCACACCACACCGTGATCACTCCTAGATATATACCTGTGGATCTATTAATAATATATTTGTTTGAATGTGAATAATAATAGCCTATATGATAGGATATTTCATCTGTACATTTAAGTTAAAAATTATTTTCCAATTTTAACCCCACATCAAGATTTTGGTTTCTTGGACAATCATTTGGGTCAATTCAAAAATTATTAAGGGCTTGGTGTATGAGTAGGATTGTGGTCAGGAGTTGAGGTGGGATGGATAATTCAATTATATGCTTGATTAGAAACGGAGCCATTATTCCCTCAAAAAAAAAAAAAAAAAGAAACGGAGCCATTATTTTTTTCCAGGACCACCGATGGGTGAAGTGAACTCATGGAAGTTGGGTGTACCCAGCCCAATAAGGAAACCGAATAGGCCCTTAGGTAGGGATGACCAAATCGAAGCAAAATCAGGATCGTGTACGCCGGGCCCAATTAAGGTTCCTAGGTGTCTAAACCCGTGGTTTCAAGGTTAAAACATACATTTTTTTTGTGAATATATATATATATATATAATAACAAACCTATTTCTAAAATATTTTTCTGCCTAAAACATTTCGATAAAAATAGTAAAATCTATTTAAGGCTTACATCATAATTTCCATATAACTTGATGACTAAATTTGGAAAAGTTTAATACATAAATTCAATATTTAATGCTATTTTTTTTAAATTTGAATAATTCAATATAATTCTAGCAAGTTTTTTTTACCATAAGTATTGTCATTATATTTTGGAAGAATTAATAAGAAATCAAAATATATCATCTTTTTCAACCCATAAATTTGGTTTATGCTAAGATTTTTATCCCAACACATAACTTTGGTTATTAAATTGCATTGTTTTTCTACAATTCATATTAAATGTTGATTTCAATGTATGAAAAATAATTAACATCAAATCAAATTTTAGTCATATTACAAGCCATTGTATATAATTCACTTTGGACAAAAACATCGTCGAGGCCGTCGACGGTCAAAAGTCAGCCGTCGAGGCGGATCAACCCAAATTCAAATAATAAATATTAGCCGCATGCGGGATTCCACACGTCACTAAAACATCCTAATGCCTCCTATAGGCATGGGCTTGGGGTGCCCCCCACGCTTTCAATTTGAGAAAGTCTTTGATTGTTGCATTAATTATGTGACTTCTTTTTGCAAGTTTTACCCATTTATGTGGGTGGTTATTTATCTTGTTCATTTTATATATGATTGAGATAAAATAATTTAGTTTAGGCCATGTCAATGTATTTCTAAACACACATATTTTTTAATATTTTCACTAAGATCCTGAAAATACAAGTATTATTCTTTTTCGAAAAATTATTGTAGTTTCCCAAAAATGTATTAGCCGTCCTTCTAAAACGTATTATGATTCTTACGAAATGTATTAGTAGTTCCTGAAGAGTATTTAGTATTTCTCATGAATATACTCCCGAAATGTATTAGCGGAGTCCTCAAAAAAGTATTAGTAGTTTCTCGAAAAAGTATTAGTAGTTCCATGGAGAGTATTTTAGTAGTTTCCCTAAATATAATTAAATTTTTCTCCCGAAATGTATTAACACTCCTTCTGAAAAGTATTAGCCGTCGTTCTAAAAAGTATTAGCAGTTCTTATGAAATGTATTAGTAGTTCCCCGAAGATTATTTTAGTATTTCTCCTAAATATACTCCCGAAATGTATTAGCAGTCCCTAAAAAAAGTATTAGTAGTTCCTCGAAAAAGTATTAGTAGTTCCTTGAAATAAATTAAAATTTTCTCCCGAAATGTATTAATAATCCTTCTGAAAAGTATTAGTCGTCCTTCTAAAAAGTATTAGCAGTTCTTCTTAAATGTATTAATAGTTCCCCTGAATATAATTAAATTTTTCTCCCGAAATGTATTAACAATCCTTTTGAAAAGTATTAGTCATCATTCTAAAAAGTATTAGCAGTTCTTCTGAAATATATTAGTAGTTCCCTGAAGAGTTTTAGTATTTCTCATAAATATATTCCTGAAATGTATTAGTTGTTCATCGGAAAAGTATTAGTAGTTTCTCGAAAAAGTATTAGTAATTTCCTAGATAGTATTTTAGTAGTGCTCCTGCAACGTATTAGTTTTTTTTATAAAATATATTAGTATTTCTCCATAAAAGTATTAGCTGATACTAAGACTTGTATCATTTAGTGTATTCTCTATTTTCTATTCGTGTCTTTCATTACGAACATTCTCAATTCCCAAATCATGAAGGCACAACTTGATTGAAAATCAATATAATCAAGTTTGTTCTAGATCATATGTGTCTCTGTTTGATTTTAATTATGCAGAAAAATTTGAAAAAAAAAATGAAAATGGAGACAAATTAAAAAGGAAAAAAGTCTTATTCCCACATCCGAAGTCAAAGAACCAATTGGAATCACTAGAACATTAACGTCATGGTCTTCTTCCCACTCCCAGTTTGTTCTCATGTTAAGGAAAATAATTTGATTCTTTAATACATGAGCAGGAGATAAGTGCAGGTGTTACTTTCATAATTGGATCACGAGGGCCGAGGAGGATTTATTTGGTGTTTATATGCGATGAAGATGAGAGGGGATCGACAGACGGGTGGCGCCGAACACATACTCGTACTGCAGCGGGATTGGATCAATTGAGTCTGAGTTTTTGTGCGTGTCTGCAAGGTAAGTATAGGTAATTTGTGTGTCTTTTTTTTTTTTTTTTTTTTTTTTTGGGGGGGTGGATCGGGTCTGGGTTTTGGTTGATTTGTTGGGGCTCCGTCTAACAATTTAGACACGTTAGACCGTCTGACAGGAGACCAACTCTTCACTTTGTTTTTGTTTAATGTGCACAAGGTAAATTTGGAGTTGTACTAATCATGGAAATTAAATATAACTATAAAAATCTAATCTAATCAAAATATAATACAATTAATTTAAAAAAGGCAAAAACTCATATAGGACCATCTTGCGGATCTATAAAGTAAGACGGATCCTACAGACCCCACCCGCCCAACCTCTTTGGACCGGTAATATTTAAAAAAATGCAACTAATAGCCCCATCCCGCGCTGACCCCATTTTTTGACCCCCTCTTATTTAAAAAAAAAAAGAGCTCATGGGAATTGAACCCATGACCTTAATAAAGGTAAAGTGGTGTTTCTGCTAGACCATTGAGTTCTTGTTGTCACGCCCCAGACGGGGACGCGACGCGATCCACAACTTAAATACAAATAACCAAATAGTCAGATGAAATATCGCCGAGAACCCAATGAAACAGTCGAATAGCGGCGGAATAAAGAACAAGTACAAATTACAACTTACAGTCCACAATATCCATAATCCAAATTACATCCCGATATGATCTAAAGATAAAAAAACTTAAATGTCAAAGGGTCCTACGCCCTTCAATTACAAACCGGAATGTAAAGAAATACAAAAGTCCAACAACAAACACAAGAAAAGAGTCCAACAACAACAACAAGAGGTAGTAAGTCCAACAACAAATAATAGTAACAAGTCAACGACATCAACAACAAGATAGTAAATCCAACAAGCGGAGTCTGAGGGCTCAATCGTAGTCGGTTCAAAGCATCTTCAACGAAGTCCTCATCCAAAGGTTAGAAAAGCGGTGGGGATGAGAGGAAATCTCGAGTGGATGGGTGATCGTGTGCAAGTGTAGCGATATATATAGTTAATGCGAGAAAACATTATATGAAAACGCGTGAGTATGATGCATGAATTCACACACACGATCCACAAGCGTCGTGATAAATATATTTAAGTAATATACTTATACGATTTGAGAAAAACGATTCATGGTCACACAGACATTTATGTGGTTCGAAGCAAGACGGTAGGATTGCGTGCGGAAATGTAACGCCAATCCCATTCAAGGCAAATAATGGTTGCGTCACGGATTTGTAGCGTCAACAAACGGGTCCGATAACTCAGGAATCGTGTGGATCGAGGACGGCGATTCCTTCGTTCTTCCTTGTAACTCCCAGCGGGATGGTCCAAGACCGGTCACCTTATCACTCCATAGGCAAAGACAAAATCCACAAGTGGAGCTTGCGAGGCTCGGATTCGTCATAATCATTATTATACCTCAATCTACGACTGCTTCCCTTGGACACTCCGTCCCTCGATTGCGGGATTAGAACGATGGGTAGGAAGAGTGGAATAGCGGCCGAGCTGCACGGTTCCATCCCCCGACGTATCCATTCTTGTGAGCTCGACACACCAAGTTGACTTAGGCGGAAAGTAAATACAAATGCGGTGATCGTGCAGGCGTCGAGTATTATTGATTCAGGGAAGCAATTCGGGAAAATTTTGAAAATTCACGAGTAGCAATATGGCGTTGGTGGAGTTATTTGGATGAAGATGATTATCGGAAGGATAAGCAATCTTCGATATCTTGAAAGATTAGGTGGAACGTAAGTCCCGTTATAGATTCAAAACCGCAAGACGAGGAAGTCGCCCCGCGATCGGGTATTAATCGGTCGAATCGGTCCGATAAGTCAAGGATTTTTGAGAAAATAAAAATACTTTAATTAAATCTCCAAGTCAGAGGGTCCAGGGCTATTTTAGTAAAAGGGAATAATTTGAGTTAGGTCCTTCATAAAAGAAAATTTACAATTTAGCCCCATTTTGTAAAAACCAAAACTTTTGGAGTTAAAAATTGAATAAATAAATATCCCGAGCTTGAAAAATTATGAGGTCAGTTCCTAAATTCTCCAAATTGTCCAGATATTCAGGTTTTTAAAGTTTTGAGGTCGAGTTTTTATAAAATTCTCACATTGGCCCCAAATTTGTAAAAATTGCCAATTCGGACCTTAAGTTTAAAATAATCGGAACTCACAAACCGGAAGGGATTTTAATGTGATTCTAGTTGAAAAATGTCAATAAGGTTAGTGGAATATTGGTACAAAAGCAGTTTTTAAAATAAGTAAGTGTAGGTCCTTTAACTTTTGAAAATATCATTTTTGTCTCATTTTGAAATAATTGCCTTTAAGGCCTTTAGGGGTCCAATTGTTATGAAATTTGAACCTTGGGTCCAAAATATAATTAAGTTATAGTTAGGTTAGTATTTCCAGGTGAATGGGCTGCATAAGTCCTGGAAATTTCATTTGGGTCCTCAAGTTTAGTCTTTTACACTTTAGTCCCTCAATTTTAGAAAAATTACTTTCCAAGCCCTAAACAGTTGGATTTTTAGAATACATTTAAAATATGTCATTTCCAGTACCTTAGGAGTAAAAATTTCAAATTTTAAAATTAAGGTCTGGTACAGTTTCAAAATTTGCAAAGTAGCCCTTAAACTTTCAAAATTTTACAATCTAGTCATTGGGCTTTTAAAGGTTGATTTTATTTATCTTAAAACTCTTAAAACTTTATTAAAATGTCCAAAAGTCATTTTTGAACCTGAGTACAGTCCCAAAAATCGAAATTTGCAGAGGGGTCCTTTAACTTTTATTTTCTTGCAATTTAGTCCACCAATTTTCTATTTTTGCATTTTTAAGTCCAAAATTGAAATTTAATCAATTATGCTCGACTTTTCCAGGTTATAAGTCATCCAAAACATGGATTTCAAAGATCATACACATGCATGTCCATTACATACAAGAATTCATCAAATAGAACATTAAATTGTACATGCATGCACCTAAAATTCAATAAATAGCAATTTTGAG
Source organism: Rehmannia glutinosa (assembly GCA_016081115.2). Classification (NCBI taxonomy): domain Eukaryota; kingdom Viridiplantae; phylum Streptophyta; class Magnoliopsida; order Lamiales; family Orobanchaceae; genus Rehmannia; species Rehmannia glutinosa. Next base: position 39,177 of record JABTTQ020001574.1, read on the forward strand.
CAACTCTTGAGAATTTTCATGATTTGATACATAAAATTGACATGCAATACATAGATTATATATCTCAAGGGCTCATGATCAAAATTCTACATGCAATTTAATAAAAACACCTAGAAGTTGGAAAGTATTTTTCCACCCACCTTAAATTGGATAGTTGTGAAATAAAAAGGGAAAATTTCACAACTTTGGATGAGGTCACTTAGGTCAGCCCCTAAGTCAAGAAATATCAAAAATTTGGAGTTAGAAAAATGAGATAAAAAATTAAGGAGAAAAAGAAGGAGATAAGAAAATTGAAAAGACTACACTTTACCTTGTGTAGTAGGTGATTGAAGACTAGTTGAAGCTTCAAATTTGGAATTTTGGTTCAACTCCAAAATCACCTAAGGTCAGCCCCTATTTCTCAAAAATAAAAAAGGGGTGTTAAAATTTGAAAACAAACAGGGAGAATAAGAAAGAAGGGCTCTAGTGTCCAATTCTTACCTTGTAGTCCAATTTTCTCTACTAGTTCTTCTTCAAGTCTTCAAGTTTCACCACCATGCATGTATGTCTCCAAGTGGTCTTCTAAGTACCTCAAAATCCAAAATTCAAGCTTATATTAAAAAGAGAAGGTGATGAGTAGTAAGAATTTAAGTTGAATTGAGGAGTGAAATTTCTTACCTTAAGATAAGGGGGTGTTCGAATTCTTTTGTGTTTAAGTGGTAAGATTGTTTGTTTTGGTTTGGATGTTTGAAGAAAGAAAGTATGTTTGATGTTAGGAAGAAGATGTTCTTGAAGGTTCGAAGGTAGGCTTGAAGATGTGAAGAACTTGTATTTGAATTTTTGAAGATGTGAAGAAGTGGTACTTGAAGATATGAAGAACTTATGTTGAAGATTTGAAGATGTGAAGAGTTGGTGTTTGAAGGTTTGAAGATGTGAATGATTTTGTGTTTGAAGATTTGAAGATGTGAATGAATTTTAGAGAGAGGTTAGAGAGAAGGAGGAGAATTAGTTTAGACATTAAGATGTGTTGGATAAAATGAACAAAATTTGTTCATTTTTGGCCATAATGGTCGTCCACTATGGAGGGAGGGGGAGAAATTTTTTTGTTTAATTTGTGTCTTGTAATTTGTCTCTTGCATGGAGACAAAAGGGTGGTTAAATGTATGGGCAAGGTATGGGAAGAGAAGGAATGTTGGGAAGACTCCATCATGTTGGGAAATTTAGTATTAAAGAATTGATGTATGAGATGATGTGTATAATGTTTGAATTAATGGTATAATTATACACAAGATGACTAATATAAGGTGTAAGTGTACAAGAGTTGGATGATATTTATACTCCAAAAATCATCACCATGGCCGTCCATTATAAGGGTATTATGGTAATTCCATATATATTTTTTTTGTCTCAAATTTGATGATAATAGATGAAATATGTCAATCTCCAAAATAATTAGTGATTTCCTTGATCACTTATAAGTCTCATGATCACTTAATCTAAATCAAATTCTTAATTCTATAAGGTAAAAGTTTCTAAAATAAACAGTCTCTTAAAATTCTAAGGTGACTAATAAATACAAAGATAGAAATGATGATCAATCAAGTGATCATAAATGCAAAATAGAATTAATAAAGATCATGATCACAAGTAATAAATGAAATGAAATAAAATACAAAAAATATATATTAATGATAATTACCCGTCAAAGTGACGCGGCAAAATAGTTGGTCAAATACATGGACGACAATAAGAATCAATTATATGTTCGGAAAAATCGGGGCTTCACATTCTCCCCTCCTTAAAAGAATTTGGTCCCCAAATTCTCTTCAGAATAGTTCTGGATATTGATTCATCATGTCTTCTTCCATCTCCCACGTTGCGTCTTTGTCTCGGTTGTGGTTCCACACACAACTTTAACCATCGAATTTCTCTTACGCGGTTTGTCGTGTCTGGCGATCAATGATCCGGATCGGCCTCTCGGTGTAGGATAGATTTTCCATTAGAGGAGGAGTATCTTGAGTGATGATATGCTCGGGATCGGTTGATACTTCTTCAATCTCGACACGTGGAATACATCATGCATTCCCGCGTATGGTCTTGGTAACTTTCGAGTCGGTAGGCTAACTTCCCGATCCTTTATAAAATCTTGTAAGGTCCAACATATCTCGGACTCAACTTGCCTCCTTTCTTCTGGATTGATTAATCCTTTCCGTGGTGAGAGTCCGAGAAATACTTCATCTCCGACTTCAAATTCCAAATCATTTCTTCTCTTGTCCGCGTAACTTTTTTGGCGGCTCCGAGTACATGCGACCGCTCCTTGATCGCTTGACCTTTCTCCATGGCCTCGAACTAAGTCGACCTTTGGAATCGGGCGACTTTTGTTTCTCTTCGGAGTCCATTGGTCATCAATCTCCAGTGTAGTGGGGATCTACATTTCGCCCATATAATGCCTCGTAGGGTGACATCCCAATCGTGGCACGATAAGCTGTTAGTGTGCAGGCGAACTCGGTTAATGGTAAGTGCGAATCCCAACTTCCTTGAAATCCGATGTGCAGGCTCGCAAACATATCTTGGGTTTGAATTGTTCGCTCGGTCGTCCATCGGTTTGTGGATGTGTTGTTGTCTTTGAAACTTAGCGAGGTACCCAATTCCTCATGCAAGCACTTCCAAAATTTGGAGACAAACCTCGGGTCTCTGTCGGATACTATGTCGTGGTACTCCATGCAGTCGAATGATTTCTCGGATATAAATCTATGCAAGCTTCTGCAAGCTATCAGTTTTCTTGATGGGTAAGAAATGTGCAGATTTTGTGAGTCGGTCTACAACTACCCAAATAGCATCATGGCCTCCTCTGGTCCTTGGTAGATCCATCACGAAGTCCATCGTTATGTTTTCCCATTTTCACTCGGGAATTCTCAAGGGTTGTAGTAAACCAGATGGTCATTGGTGTTATGCTTTTACTCGTTGACAAGTCAAACATCTCGCAACAAATTCCGCTACCTGGTTCTTCATGTTTACCCACCATTAACTCCGTTTCAAATCCTTATACATCTTGTTTCCTCCAGGATATATAGTGTATTTGAACGGTGTGCCTCTATTTAGATTCTATTCTAATCATTTTTATCACTCGGTACACACACTCGATTAGAATCGATAACCCCATCTTTGTGTCGAGAATTCGATCTCTCTCCTTTAAGTATATTCTCCTCGTTTTTGAAGATGTGCATCTCTCCTTGTCTTCTTTGATCTCATTCAAATGAGATCGGGTTTAACCGAAATGTTAGCATATGAAATCTGAGTATTGGTTCTCGTCAGATTCCAATTGCTCAGCTCTTCTAATGATTCCCACTCTCGAATCATAAGTTTCGCTAAGCTCGCCTTTCTGCTTAGAGCGTCTGCTATGACGTTAGCTTTCCCGGGATGGTATTGAATATCAAAGTGATAGTCCTCAATCAATTCCATCCATCTCCGTTGCCTCAGATTGAGGTCCTTTTGGGAGAATAGATACTTCAAGCTCTTATGATCCGTGAAAACTGTGCATGTTGCTCCGTAGAGATAGTGTCTCCATTTCTTCAACGCGAACACTATCATTTTGCCAATTCCAAGTCATGCGTTGGATAATTGGCTTCATACGGCTTGAGCGTGATGCATAAGCGATAACTTTTCCTTCCCGCATGATCACGCTCCTAGTCCTTCATTTGATGCATCCTTTGTAGACGACAAAGTTTTCGGTTCCCTTTGGAAGGACTAACGGAGTTGTAGTAAGTCGTTTCTTGACTCTTGAAACTCGCCTCGAATTTGTCATTCCACTCAAACTTGACTTGCTTCTAGGTTAGTCGAGTGAGTGGTCCGCTATCTTGGATAAGTCTGGATAAATCTTCGATAATATCCGGCTAGTCCCAAGAAACTCACGATTTAAATTCTGCACTCGGGTTGTTTCCAATCAACCACCTGCCTGCGTACCTTCAAAGGATCTGGCGATCCCCGTGTCGGATACTATGTGTCCCAAAAACGCGACTTCACTAAGCCAAAATTCTCACTTGCTGAATTTGGCATACAGCTTATGCTCTCGTAGTGTCTCCAAAATGAATTTCAGATGACGTTCGTGTTCTTCTCTAGATTTAGAGTATACGAGTATGTCATCAATGAATATCACTACGAATTGATCCAAATAAGGTTGAAAGACTCGATGCATCAGGTCCATAAATCTTCTTTGGTGCATTAAATCGGACCGAAAGGCATCACTACAAACTCGTAGTGTCCATATCGGGTTTGAAATGCAGTTTTGGAAATGTCTCCTTCGCGGATCTTCAGTTGGTAATATCCTTGTTGTAAATCAAACTTCGAGTACACCGTCGCTCCTTGAAGTTGATCAAATAGTTTGTCTATCCTCGGGAGGGGATATTTGTTCTTGATGGTCACGTTATTAAGACCACGATAATCTATACATAGTCTTAAGGTGCCATTTTTTTTTTTGACGAACAAAGACAGTGCTCCCCACGGAGACGTACTCGGTCGGATAAATCCCACATCCATCAGTTTCTGTACGGGGTTCTGGCAATCGGGGCAGTCCCCGGTAACACCTCGATGGTGAACTCGACTTCCCTATCTGGAGGGACAGTGGTAAGTTCTTGTGGAAATACATCTGTGTATTCTGATACTATAGGTACTTGATTAATTTGTGTCTCAACCGTGGGTTTGTTAATTACAAACGCCAAGTACCCTCGAGCCCCTCTAGTGATCGCTTTCCTCGCTTTCATTGCTGAAATGATTGGGGCAATCTTAACTCGTGCCCTTCCCGAATTTTCCATTTCGGGTTTTCTGGGTTCACATAGCTTAATGGACTTGTTATGGCAGTCCATTTGTGCATGGTGTGCAGATAACCAGTTCATCCCCAATATCACGTCGTATTCGGATATAGGTAATAGGATTAAATAGGCAGGAAAGTTTATCTCAACAATCTTAACTTCACATGCATTATAGATAATATCTGTTATCTGACTTGCACCCATAGGAGTTGACACTTCTAGACATATAGGCATATGTTTCATGCATGCATGCAGTTTGTGTACAAAATGCAGTGCAACAAATGAATGCGTTGATCCAGGGTCGAACAATATTTTAGCGTAGTGGTTAGATACTAGAGCGTACCTTCCACCACTTCTGTTGCCTCCGGAGCCTCCTGTCCGGCTAGTGCAAATGCTCGGCGGGCATCCTTGCCCGATTACCCTGGCCATTTCAGAACACGTGGATGCGTCTGTTTGGTTCGGTCATCGTACTGCCGGGCAATCTTGCGGTGGTCGATTCGATTACCACCACAGCAAACACCTTCATTGTTTACGCCCATGATCATTGGCGGTATGTCCCGGTTTACGGCAATGTGCACACACTTGACTCGGCTTTCCTTGATCTTGGTCTTTTTCCTTATCTGTCTTATTAACTTGTCCCTTTTGAAACTTAGCAGACGGTTTAGATGATTGTCCCACGAGTTGTCCTCTTAAGATTGTTCGATGGCCTACTCTGCTGAATCGCCAATCTGATTCGATCCCAGGCCCGACTCAATGCGGAGAGTTGCCTTTCGCGGCTGAGTAGGTTGTCGATTCAACGATACCAACGATTGTTTACGAAGTTCAGTTTCAATCCTCGAGTGAACTTGTAAAGCTTATCCTCTTCGGTCTTTGATTGTCCCCAGAGCATACTTGGACAATCGGTGAAATTGACTCATCTTGAGCTACGATCATGTTCCTCGCCTCAATCTGTGGAATTCATCTCGGCGCGCCTCTTTCACAACTTTGTGGAATATCTTTGTTCATTGAACTCGGCCAAGAAATTTCCCATGTTCGGCTACCCGGTCTGTTCCCATCTTCTTTCAACGCCCTCCACCAGTCCCCACTAGCGGCCGATTCCAGGCGAAATACGGCGAGGGTGACTTTCGCTCATCCCGAGTATTGAGAGCGTTGAAGATATTCTCCAATTTCTCTACCCATTCTTCGCCTTCAAATCATTCGGCTCTCCTAAGAAGGCTGGTGGGTTGAACCGTAGAAATCGCTCCAACGTGCGATCGTTCGCCTCTCGGCGGGTTAGGGAGCACGGGGTTGAGGCTCTGCACTGTTGCCTCATGAAAACCAAGATTTGTTGTAGGGCTGCGCGTGATCAAGTTGTCTCTGCGGTGGAGTGGAGAGGCGGTGGTAATTCGGGGAGGGTACCGATCCCTGGGCACGTCGTCATCCCCTCGGGAACGCGGTGAGGTCCCCAGCGTCCTCGATGTTCGGCCATTCTCGTATCTTGAAGTGTTAGTTGCGATCCACGAGTAAATGATACAATAATTATTCGCGTAAAGCAAGTTATATCGTAGGAAAAGTAACAACAAAACTAAGGCGGATTAGTCAAAGTTAAAGGAAAGATAAGAAGAGAATAAGGAAAGAATGAATAAAGAAATTCAGTCAAGAATCAACTAAGTCAAGACAAGTATGACTATGGAATCTCAAAATATGCGTTCTAACTTAGTTCAAACATCAATAAGGCGGTTCTATGCCAATTTGAAATCGATTTCACACTTAATTGGTCAAGTCGCGGTACTACCCAAAACACGCATCGAGGGTCTTATCTGGGTCGGCTCGGTGTAAGTTTCCATCTTACTAGCCGAGCTCGATACCACACTAATCACGCATCCCCAGGCGGGGGGACGCGCGATGATCCACAACTTAAATACAAATAACCAAAACGATCTGAGAGCGAATATCATCGAGAACCCAATGAAACAGTCAAATAGCGGCGGAATAAAGAACAAGTACAAATTACAACTTACAGTCCACAATATCCATAATCCAAATTACATCCCCGATATGATCTAAAGATTAAAAAACTTAAATGTCAAAGGGTCCTATGCCATTCAGTTACAAACCGGAATGAAAAGAAATACAAGCGTCCAACAACAAACACAAGAAAAGAGTCCAACAACAACAACAAGAGGTAGTAAGTCCAACAACAAATAATAGTAACAAGTCCAGTGACATCAACAACAAGATAGTAAATCCAACAAGCGGAGTACAAGGGCTTAATCCGTAGTCGGTTCAGCATCTTCAAAGAAGTCCTCATCTAAAGGTTAGAAAACAGGTGGGGATGAGACAGAAATCTCAGTGGATGGGTGATCGTGTGCAAGTGTGGCGATATATATAGTTAATGCGAGAAAACAGTTATATGAAAACGCGTGAGTATGATACATGAATTCACACACAGTCCACAAGCGTCGTGATAAATATATTTAAGTAATATACTTATACAGTTTGAGAAAACAGTTCATGGTCACACATGTACTATGTGGTTCACGCAAGACATGTAGGATTGCGTACGGAAATGTAACGCCAATCCCATGCAAGGCAAATAATGGTTGCGTACGGATTTATAGCGCCAACCAATGCAAAACAAGTAGCGGTTGCGTACGGATGTGTAGGCCAACCAAACGGGTCCGATAACTCCGGAATCGTGTGGATCAGACAACGATTCCTTCGTTCTTCCTTGTAACTCCCCAGGCAGGATGGTCTAAGACCGGTCACCTTATCACTCCATAGGCAAAGACAAAATCCACAGTGGAGCTTGCTAGGCTCGGATTCGTCATAATCATGATTATACCTCAAATACTACGACCCGCTTACCTTGGACACTCCGTCCCTCGATTTGCGGGATTAGAACGATGGGTGGAAGAGTGGAATAGCGGCCAGCTGCCGGTTCCATCCCCGACGTATCCATTCCGATTGTGAGCTCGACACACCAAGTTGACTCAGCGGGAAAGTAAATACAAATACGATACGATCAGCAATGATCGAGTATTATTGATTTAAGAAGCTTGATTCGGGAAAATTTTTGAAAATTCACGAGTAGCAATATGGCGTTGGTGGAGTTATTTGGATGAAGATGATTATCGGAAGGATAAGCAATCTTCGATATCTTGAAAGATTAGGTGGAACATAAGTCCCGTTATAGATTCAAAACCGCAAGACGAGGAAGTCGCCCCGCGATCGGGTATTAATCGGTCGAATCGGTCCGATAAGTCAAGGGTTTTTGAGAAAATAAAAATACTTTAATTAAATCTCCAAGTCAGAGGGTCCAAGGCTATTTTATTAAAAGGTAAATAATTTGAGTTAGGTCCTTCATAAAAGAAAATTTACAATTTAGCCCCATTTTGTAAAAACCAAAACTTTTGGGGTTAAAAATTGAATAAATAAATATCCGACCTTGAAAAATTATGAGGTCAGTTTCTAAATTCTCCACATTGTCCAGAGATTCAGGTTTTTAAAGTTTTGAGGTCGAATGTTTATAAAATTCTCACATTGGCCCCAAATTTGTAAAAATTGACAATTCGGACCTTAAGTTTAAAATAATCGGAACTCACAAACCGGAAGGGATTTTAATGTGATTCTAGTTGGAAAATGTCAATAAGGTTAGTGGAATATTGTGACAAAAGCAGTTTTTAAAATAAATAAGTGTAGGTCCTTTAACTTTTGAAAATATCATTTTTGTCCCATTTTGAAATAATTGCCTTTAAGGACTTTAGGGGTCCAATTGTTATGAAATTTGAACCTTGGGTCCAAAATATAATTAAGTTATAGTTAGGTTAGTATTTCCAGGTGCATGGGCTGCATAAGTCCTGGAAATTTCATTTGGGTCCTCAAGTTTAGTCTTTTGCACTTTAGTCCCTCAATTTTAGAAAAATTACTTTCCAAGCCCTAAACACTTGGATTTTTGGAATACATTTAAAATATGTCATTTCCAGTACCTTAAGAGTAAAAATTTCAAATTTTAAAATTAAGGTCTGGTACAATTTCAAAATTTGCAAAGTAGCCCTTAAACTTTTAAAATTTTACAATCTAGTCCTTGGGCTTTTAGAGGTTGATTTTATTTATCTTAAAACTCTAAAAACTTTATTAAAATGTCCAAAAGTCATTTTTGAACCTGACTACAGTACCAAAAATCGAAATTTACAGAGGGGTCCTTTAACTTTTATTTTCTTGCAATTTAGTCCACCAATTTTCCATTTTTACATTTTTAAGTCCAAAATTGAAATTTAATCAATTATGCTCGACTTTTACAGGTTATAAGTCATCCAACACATGGATTTCAAAGATCATACACATGCATGTCCAATACATACAAGAATTCATCAAATAGAACATTAAATTGTACATGAATGCACCTAAAATTCTATAAATAGCAATTTTGAGAAACTCTTGAGAATTTTCATGATTTGATACATAAAATTGACATGCAATACATAGATTATATATCTCAAGGGCTCATGATCAAAATTCTACATGCAATTTAATAAAAACACCTAGAAGTTGGAAAGTATTTTTCCACCCACCTTAAATTGGAAAGTTGTGAAATAAAAAGGGAAAATTTCACAACTTTGGATGAGGTCACTTAGGTCAGCCCCTAAGTCAAGAAAAATATAAAAAATTTGGAGTTAGAAAAATGAGAGAAAAAATTAAGGAGAAAAAAGAAGGAGATAAGAAAATTGAAAAGACTACACTTTACCTTGTGTAGTAGGTGATTGGAGACTAGTTGAAGCTTCAAATTTGGAATTTTTGGTTCAACTCCAAAATCACCTAAGGTCAGCCCCTATTTCTCAAAAATGAAAAAGGGGTGTTAAAATTTGAAAAAAAATTGGGAGAATAAGAAAGAAGGGCTTTAGTGTCCAATTCTTACCTTGTAGTCCAATTTTCTGTACTAGTTCTTCTTCAAGTCTTCAAGTTTCACCACCATGCATGCATGTCTCCAAGTGGTCTTCTAAGTACCTCAAAATCCAAAATTCAAGCTTATATTAAAAAGAGAAGGTGATGAGTAGTAAGAATTTAAGTTGAATTGAGGAGTGAAATTTCATACCTTAAGATAGGGGGTGTTCGAATTCTTTTGTGTTTAAGTGGTAAGATTGTTTGTTTTGGTTTGGATGTTTGAAGAAAGAAAGTATGTTTGATGTTAGGAAGAAAATGTTGTTGAAGGTTTGAAGGTAGGCTTGAAGATGTGAAGGACTTGTGTTTGAATTTTTGAAGATGTGAAGAAGTGGTACTTGAAGATATGAAGAACTTATGTTGAAGATTTGAAGATGTGAAGAGTTGGTGTTTGAAGGTTTGAAGATGTGAATGATTTTGTGTTTGAAGATTTGAAGATGTGAATGAATTTTAGAGAGAGGTTAGAGAGAAGGAGGAGAATTAGTTTAGAGATTAAGATGTGTTGGATAAAATGAACAAAATTTGTTCATTCTTGGCCATAATAAAATCCACTATGGAGGAGGGGGAGAAATTTTTTGTTTAATTTGTGTCTTGTAATTTGTCTCTTGCATGAAGACAAAAGGGTGGTCAAATGTATGGGCAAGGTATGGGAAGAGAAGGAATGTTGGGAAGACTCCAACATGTTAGGAAATTTAGTATTAAAGAATTGATGTATGAGATGATGTGTATAATGTTTGAATTAATGGTATAATTATACACAAGATGACTAATATAAGGTGTAAGTGTACAAGAGTTGGATGATATTTCTACTCCAAAAATCATCACCATGGTCGTCCGTTATAAGGGTATTATGGTAATTCCATATATATATATATATATATATTTGTCCCAAATTTGATGATAAAAGATGAAATATGTCAATCTCCAAAATAATTAGTGATTTCCTTGATCACTTATAAGTCTCATGATCACTTAAGCTAAATAAAATTCTTAATTCTATAAGGTAAAAGTTTCTAAAATAAACAGTCTATTAAAATTCTAAGGTGACTAATAAATACAAAGATAGTAATAATGATCAATCAAGTGATCATAAATGCAAAATAGAATTAATAAAGATCATGATCACAAGTAATAAATGAAATAAAATAAAATACAAAATATATATATTAATGATAATTACCCGTCAAAGTGACGCGGTAAAATAGTCGGTCAAATACATAGACGACAATAAGAATCAATTATATGTTCGGAAAAATCGGGGCTTCACACTTGTTGTACATATTTAGTATAACCTTGAATATAACCATGAATATAAAGCTTCATTATCATCCATTCATTTTAAAATTTTAAATTCTCTAAATAGGAAGTGATACTTTATCCGAAAATAGTGATATTTTTTAGTAATAAATATGATACTTTTAAGGTTAACATTGATACTTTAATTTTTACATATTCAAAAAATAGGATTTTTTAATGTACTCGTTCTAGTCTTGTGACTAATGTTTTTTTCCATTGAAAAACTGATACTTGTGTTGGGAATAGTGATACATTTGATATTAAATATGATACTTTTATGATATTAAATATTACATTACATTGAAGAACAAATAAATATATCAGAGTTAAAGTAACACCTTTATGAGTAAAAATATATATTTTTTGAGACAAAATATCATGTTTTAAGAGTAAAAATATTTGTTTTTTAAATAAAGTATTACATTTTTTAATAATAAATACAAAGAAAGATGAATAATAAATATGATAGAGTTAAAGTAATACTTTTATAAGTAAAAGTATTTGTTTTTTGAGATAAAGTAACATATTTTTTAATAAAGTCACATATTATGAATATATTATATTATATATATATATATATATAACAGAGTTAAAGTAACACTTTTATACTTTAAAGTATCTATTGTTTGAGATAAAGTATCATGTTTTTTAATTTAGCCACGAATATGAATATATTATAATATATATATATATATATATATATAACATATTAAAGTAACACTTTTATATGTTAAAATATCTATTTTTTGAGATAAAGTATCATGTTTTTTAATATAGTCACAAATTAGAAATGAAGGAAAGAAGGAAAAATAAAAAATAAATATGATATAGTTAAAGTAACACTTTTATAAGTAAAAGTATCCGTTTGTTGAGATAAAGTATAAGATTTCTTAATACAGTTACAAAATAGGAACAAAAAAAGAGAAAAAATAAAAAATAAATATGATGTAGTTAAAGTAACACTTTTATAAGTATCCATTTACTGATATAATGTATAATATTTTTTTAATAGACTTGGGTTCGATTCTTAGCCTTTACATTTATAGGCGTTTTTAATTTTTTTTTAATTACCAGACGTATTTATAAATGGGTTTATATAAATTGTTATACTAAATTTGCACAATAAGCACTAGTAGTATAGTGGTAGAACACCACCTTAAGTATATTAAGGTTGGGGGTTCAATTCCGCTGTGGAGTAGTGTTTTTTAAATAAGAGGTGTTGTAGGTGGGTGGGGTCACAGGCGGTTCTTTGGGCGGTTCTTTGGGCGGGTGAGGTGTTGTTCCACAGCGGAATTGAACCCGCGACCTTAATAAACTGAAGGTGGCGTTCTACCACTACACCACTAGTGCTTATTGCGCAATTTTAGTATAACAATTTATATAAACTCATTCATAAATACACCTGATAAGTAAAAAAAATTAAAAATATCTATAATTGTAAAGGCTAATAATCGAACCCAAGTCTATTAAAAAAACATGATACATTATCTCAATAAATGGATACTTATAAAAGTGTTACTTTAACTACATCATATTTATTTTTTATTTTTCCTCTTTTTTTGTTCCTAGTTTGTAACTGTATTAAGAAATCTGATACTTTATCTCAACAAACGGATACTTTTACTTATAAACGTGTTACTTTAACTATATCATATTTATTTTTTATTTTGCTTCTTTTTTTCATTTCTAATTTGTGACTATATTAAAAACCATGATACTTTATCTCAAAAAATAGATACTTTAACGTTTAAAAGTGTTACTTTAACTCTGTTATATACATATTTATTGTAATATATTCATAATTTGTGACTATATTAAAAAATATGTTACTTTATCTAAAAAAAAACAAATACTTTTATGTATAAAAGTATTACTTTAACTCTATCATATTTATTATTTATCTTTCTTTGTATTTATTATTAAAAAATATAATACTTTATTTAAAAAACATATATTTTTGCTCTTAAAACATGATATTTTCTCTCAAAAATATATATTTTTACTCATAAAGGTATTACTTTAACTCTGATATATTTATTTTACTTTCAATGTAATGTAACCATAACTTGTGGCTATATTAAAAAATATGATATTTTATCTAAAATAACCAATACTTTTTCTCATTTACTTTAAATGGGGAAGAAAAACAGAAAAACAGAAAAAAAAATGCAGGTGGCATTGACCCCAGGCCAGTCAGCAGGATCGGGGACCAGTCCCATGGTCGGTGGGATCCGTCTTACAGATTGAGACCCGTAAGACGGTCCTACATGAGTTTTTGCCATTAAAATAATTGGGTCTGCATTTACGGGGCCACTTATTTTTTTAATTGGGATATAAAATAATTGAGAATTTTTTTGATAGGTGGTGAAATATGGATACAATAACTGCTTTTGGGTTAATTACAAAAAATCTACATGTTTTTTTTTTTAAAAAATATTACCAAAAAAATATCCTATGATGTTTCATTATGTATTACACTTCATCCCCTTTATAAGTGAAAATATTTCAAACAAGCCATTACATTTGTAAAAATGTTGCAATTACTAGCTCCCTTACATTTAACAATGCCACACAAATCAAATCAAACCTTTTGACATCAAAACTTGATAAAGTGCACACCTAGCTAGGCGCAATGGTTTTCTCAAAGCTCAGTGTCATTATTTGTGGGTTTCTCAACAGAACCGGAAAATCACATGCCATATTATCGGCGAAAAAATTTATTATTTTTGTAGTTTTATTCTCTGATGCTACCATGAAATGTAGATGCTTCTTGAAAGCGTCTAGCACCTGATGCTCAGACAAACTAGGTAAGTTGATGCTACCCATTTGGGTAGCTACCCAAGTGGGTTCTAGACCGTTGGATTAACATACACCCATTTGGATGTACAGGGGCGGAACCACATGGTGGCTCAGGAGGGCTCCCCGCCAACTTTTTTATTTTTTTCTTTTTAGTACCTATATTTTTCTTATTTAGTATTTTGGCCTCTTTCATAATTTTGTTGGGTAAAAATTATTCCATGAAATTTAGTAAGTTAAATTGGTGATTTTGTCGGTCTTATTTTATCTTATTATCATCTTAAAATTATATTTTCTGTCCATAAAAAAATGGGTTTCTCATTATTATTTACTAATATATATTGAAAAAAAATTATAAAAAAAACGGATAAATTAAATTGTAGATAATTTTCGTGATATGCAAAAAAGACTCTAAACAAGTTAAAGATTTAATGACGTGTTTTGTAAAAAATTACTAATGAATATTAATATATTCTTTTGATACAAATGTAATATATATAAACTTGTTATCTTGTATATATACACAAATGTCATCTTTTGTTTTTTTACTCTTGGCTAGAGTCGTTAATTTCGACACGACACAATAACCCGGCACGAACTTAACATGAATTTAATATTTTTTTAATATTTAATGTATTTTATTATTTGTAATTTAAATTTTTTTCTCCATTTTTTATTTTTTTTGTGTCAACTTTAAATTATATAGGTTTTTTGTGTTGTGTCGGGTTATCCATGTCATAAATGGGTCGTGTATCTTGACACAAATAATTAAACGGGTTGTGTTCGGGTTCGTGTCAGATCTATAATATTTGTGTCAGAACACGACCTGCGAACACGAAACACGACAAGATTGACGCCCATACTCTTGGCCCCCTTACCAGTTGTCCTGGCTCCCTCCCTGTGGATGTGTGTGTGTATATTGATCCAACAATCTAGAACCCACTTGGGTACATCGACTAACCCGACAAACCCCACCTCATATAGATTTCGATCTTCTCTTTCCAAGTTGAACTGCTTAATCCCTCAGCACAATTATTCCAATGGTGAAAATTTTCTTAGGAGGATTAAAGCGGGAAGGGCCATTTCCTAACAATACACGATGGCCTTTTTCTGAAGCACACTTAAGTGTACTTTTCAGATAAGTTGCAAGGAACGTGTCCTTTGAATTACTCGAGTTGGTTTATTTGGCATTTGTAGCTAACAATGAAAATTGGTTGAGTTGTTCGAAAAAGAATTTGTGTGTTGATTAAGAAGAACCGACATAATGGAACATTCCATTGTAAAATTACATGTTGCCTAATATCAAATTTAACATAGTTGAAGATGGAGATTGAAAGCACTAGCCATTGCATTCGCAGTTCCAAAATCAAGAAGTTTAGAGATTTTTATATACTACACTTTCTTTCCCCAGTGTTAATTTCTTCATCACCACAAATACAATAACAACTATAACAAATGTCAATCTTGATTAATTCAGCACCAACTCTTTATTAGAGATGGCAATGGGGCAGGGCAGGGCGGGTATCTCAATATCCAGACCCGCCACGCCCTCAACACGGGTCGCGGGACGCTTTGTGTTGATATTCTTTTTATATTTTTATCTTATATTTTATATTAATAATTTTTTAATATTATATTTTGTATTATAAATACATATTATTTATAAAATTTGTCATTATATATGTTAAATGTGATATTAAATATATAAACACTATTATTTTATATAATATGCATATAAAATATACATTAAATATATTTAAAAAAAATAGCACGGGACGGGGCAGGGCGGGTACTAACGGGGCGGAGGTGATACCTAGACCCGCCCACGAGACGGGGCAAGGCGGGTACCCATCGGAACGTGTCCTTTTGCCATCCCTACTCTTTATCGTCCTCCCAAATTTCCTAAAGTTTTTGCATCCGCTAACTGCCCTAGGATAATATAACATGTACACAATTTTCGAACCATGTCGTATTTGCATCAAACAATCTTCTTATATAACCAAATGGTGGTTTAATTTGTCTCCCAAAAATCCTCCCAGAAATATAGAGTAATTGCCAAGAAAATGTTGGCAACTTCAGTCTTAGAATTGCCCAAAGATTGGAAAAATCCAATCGTTGAGCAATATGGCCTAATCGAGATCACGTGGTATAATGAGAGGTAAATTTGTCACTAACCTTCCAGTTTGCTCTTGCGTGAAACCATGATTCTTTAAGAATGAAATGTCTGCGTCTGGTTATCCTGTGGACTCAAAGCTTGGAGGCTGAAAAAAGCCTTTTATGGGGAGAAACCAAAGATATTTGTCAAGTAATTTATAGAAAACGAGTTTTGATTTGCAATTTTTTTATATAAATCTCGGATTGGCAGTTGCAGCTAAAGAAAATGGGCAGAGATGAAGAAAATACGGTTGGGGGTTGGTGAAACAACTCTTATAGGAAAATTTCTACAAGTAAAAAGCGTGTAAGTTTGAATTGAACATCAACGCATTAAGCTTTTTAAAAAAAAGAAGAAATAAAATCACATTTTCTCGAGCTAAATAATCTCTTAATCAGGTTATCCTGGAATCCTCTTTCTTCTTTTAAACCCTAAAATCTTTTTTTTGCTTACTTTTTGAATGGTACAACTCATAATAAACGTAAGGTTTAATTGCAGTTTTGGTCCTGTAAATATGGAGATGACATATTTAGTCCTATAATTATTGTGTGTTGAAATTATTTAAGTAGTTTCCATTCGTTGGAAACGGAAATAAAATAGATAATCAAATTCTACTAAGTGAGTATATGAGATTAGCATTTGGAATTTCTCAAAACAATTCTCGATTTCTCGGGTGAATGAGAAATTAATGCAACAAGTTGGCCACTTAAAACACAATATCATTAGATAATTCATCTGAAAATTAGCTTAATTTGAAAATTAAGATGATTCGTAGTGATAGAGGCAGAGAGTATATTGCTTCGCCTGAAGAATTCTGCTTGAAAGCGGATATAATTCATCAAAGTACAACTTCATACTCACCTTATCAAATGGTATTGCAGAACACAAAAATCTTACTCTTAAAGAGTGTGAGTTTAAAATCCACAAAATTAGAATGTTCATAATTGTAACCCAATCTTGTAAATTGGAGATCCCAAGACCTTGGTATGAATGCGGTGTTGATAAGCTCTGGCTTACCCCAAAACTTGCGGAGGAAATGTATACTTTCTGCAAACTACATTCTTAATAAGATACCACACAATGGTAAAAATAAAACTTTATATGAGTTATGAAAAAGTCAGAAATCATCATATAAATGATTTAAGGTATGAGCGTATTTGGCTAAAGTTGAATAATAGAACTATTATTTCTATTTACTTATTGAATTGTTCTAATTTATGGCATGATAGATTATGACATATTTCAACACAAGTAAAAGGTTAGTGAAATTAAATTTAATACCAACGTTTAAAATCGATCCACAAGATAAGTGCGAAATTTGTGCTGAAGCAAAATTGGCCAAAACACCATTTCATTCATTGACAAGAAGTACCAAACCACTTGAGTTAATCCACACATATGTGTGTGATTTAAAATTTGTGCAAAATTGAGATGGGAAAAAGTACTTTATAACGTTTATTGATGACTACACATGATATTGTTATGTATATCTTTTGAAAAACAAAGATGAAGCTTTAGTAACTTTTATAACTTATACGAATGGATTTCTGTAAGATGGTTGATACAGAAATGATAATCAACCATATGACTTAACTTCAGATATTCAGTTGTCTTCCTCAGTACGAAGTCGAACTATCAAATCCTCAAGCCCCATTTCCTTGCGCTTATGCTTGAGGTGGTTTTTGAAGTCTTTCCACAATAGCGGTAGTTTCTTGATAATTGCAGCCACTTAATATGACGCATTCAATATCATCCGTTTAGATACTAAGTCATGAAGTATGATTTGAATTTCCCGAACTCCATTTAATGTAGACACAGTTGTCACATTCGTTGATTTTGAAACCATTTGACTTCATAGTCGAGTCAAACATTTTGTTTAGGTGCATATTTTGGTGTATAAAGTGACTTAACAAGTTTACACACCTTTTTTTCTTGTCCGGGTGCAACGAACTTCTCAGGTTGTTCCATATAAGTCTCCTCTTCAAGCTCACTATTCAAGAAAGCAGTTTTCACATCCATTTGATGTATCTCAAGGATATGCAAAACTGCAATAGCAATGAGAACACGGATGGATGTGATTCTTATAACAGGAAAATATGCATCAAAGAAGCCATATGAACTTACCGATTTTTCGCCGTGAGCGGGAACGGTAGCCATCAGAGTGAATGATATGCTTGCCATCGTCTTAAAATGTCAATTTTGTCTTGCGAGTCTGATCAATTGTCTAATGGAATTATGTTTTAAATGGCCAATTTGTTGCATTAATTTATCATTCACCCGAAATTAGTTTTGAGAAAATCCCAAATGCTAATCTCATCTACTCATTTAGTAAAATTCGATTGTCTATTTTATTTTCATTTCCTATGAATGGAACCACTCAAATATTTGGTCCAATATGAGTCAAAACCCACGTTTACTAAATTCAAATTCGAACAATATCATGGGAGGGAAGAGAGTGATGAGAACCGAACCGAAACATCTAGTCTAAGTTTGAGAGTCTTAACTATTTGACCACTATCTGATTCTCTATAAAAAAAATTCTTATTATTTGCTCTTTATTTAATTTATTCTATCGACCTCTAAATCCAAACAAATATTCAAAAGCTTGTTTGCATTCAATTTATTTTTATTTGTTGTAGTTTCAATTGTTTTTTAAAACAAAAACCAAATATTCATCTACATTATGAATGACAATGTGGCAGGACAGGACAAGTATCTAAAGATCCAGACATGGCCGACCCTGTTTTTCTGGAAGCCCATGACCAAAAGAAAAAAAGGTCATTTTAAAAAGAAAAAAATACAAATACATATTTTATATACATACACTTTCAATAATATTTAAATAAGAATTTGAAAATAACTATATTTTATTTAAATAATATAATAAATGGGCATACAAAAATGTTCAAACTAGCTATGAAATAATATTAAACTAATGTATGAAGCTGTTAACGGAAAAAAGCACGTTTCTTTTATTTTGATTTTAAAAGTTAGATTAATTTTTTAATACAATTTTGAAAGTAAAATGTGAGTATCATGATATATATTTTATTTTTTTGGGCCCTTGTAAAAACAATTTAATCAGATATATGTACATATATATATGCTCCTAGGCCATCGCACTCGGTAACTATTAGAGCTGTCAAAATGAGTTTGGCCGACAAAAATATTGGGTTGAACTTGATTTTTAGAGGCCCAAAATAAATCGGGCCGGCCTGGTCGACCCAACATTTTATGCACATTTTTATGGGTTGGGTTGGAATGAGCTCCAAAAATAGCGGTCATATCACTATATGGTCTGGTTCGCCCAACCTGATTTTTCCCTTGGCACTGTCAAGCCCCAAACGGGACGCGACGACGATCCATAACTTAAATACAAATAACCAAACGATCTGAGAGCGAATATCGCCGAGAACCCAATGAGACAGAGTCAAAATAGCGGAAATGAAATAAAATAACAAGCACAACTTACAGTCCACAATCCATAATCCAAATTACATCCTCGAAAATCAATCAACGATAACAACTTAAAAGTCAAAGGGTCCTACGCCCTTCAGTTACAAACCGAAATGAAAAGAAAATAAAATAGTCCAACAAAATCAAAAGAAATGAGTCCATCAATAACAACAAGTAGTAGTAAATCCAAAGCGGAGTACAAGGGCTCAATCAGTAGGTTCAAAGATCTTCAACGAAGTCCTCATCTAAAGGTTAGAAAACGGTGGAGGAGATGAGACGAAATTTGATAGATGGGGTGATCGTGTGCAAGTGTGGCGATATATAGTTAATGCGAAAACAGATTATATGAAAACGCGTGAGTATGATGCATGAATTCACACACAATCCACAAGCGTCGTGATAAATATATTTAAGTAATATGCTTATACAGTTCAAGAAAACAGTTCATGGTCACACATGCAGTATGTGATTTAGTCAAGATAGGTAGGATTGCGTACGGAAATGTAACGCCAATCCCATGCAAGACAGATAATGGTTGCGTACGGATTTGTAGCGCCAACCAATGCAAAACAAGTAGCGGTTGCGTACGGATTTGTAGCGCCAACCAAACGGGTCCTATAACTCCGGAATCGTGTGGATCAGACAGTGATTCCTTCGTTCTTCCTTGTAACTCCCCGAGCAAGATGATCCAAGACCTGTCACCTTATCGCTCTATAGGCAAAGACAAATCTACAGTAGAGCTAGCTAGGCCCGGATTGTCATAATCATGATTAGACCTCAAGTACTACAACCTGCTTCCCTTGGACAAACTTCGTCCCTCGGTTGCGGGATTAGGACAATGGGGCCGGAAGAGTGGAATAGCAGCCGAGCTGCCCGATTCCATCCCCGACGTCTCCATTCTGATTGTGAGCTCGACACACCAAGTTGACTCAGCAGGAAAGTAAATACAAGTTTAGGTAGTCAACAGGCAATGAAAGTATTATTGATTTGACGATCCAGAAAATTTTGAAACGCGAGTGGCAATTATGGCGTTGGTGGAGTTTTGGATGAAGATGATTATCGGAAGGATAAGCAATCTTCGATATCTTGAAATATTAGGTGGAACATAAGTCCCGTTATAGATTCAACATCGCAAGGCGAGGAAGTCGCTCCGCGATCGGGTATTAATCGGTCAAATCGGTTCGATAAGTCAAGGGTTTTTGAGAAAATAAAATATTTTAATTAAATCTCCAAGTCAGAGGGTCCAGGGCTATTTTAGTAAAAGGGAAAATAATTTGGGTTAGGTCCTTTATAAAAGAAAAATTACAATTTAGCCCCGTTTTGTAAAACCCAACACTTTTGGGGTTAAAATTGAGAAAATAAATATCCCGACCTTGAAGAATTATGAGGTCAGTTCCTAAATTCTCCAAATTGTCCATAGATTCAGGTTTTTAAAGTTTTGAGGTCGTGTTTTTATAAAATTCTCACATTGGCCCCAAATTTGTAAAAATTGCCAATTCGGACCTTAAGTTTAAAATAATCGGAACTCACAAACCGGAAGGGATTTTAATGTGATTCCAGTTGGTAAATGTCACTAAGGTTAGTAGGATATTGGGACAAAAGCATTTTTTAAAAGAAATAAGTGTAGATCCTTTAACTTTTAAAAATCTCATTTTTGTCCCATTTTGAAATAATTGCCTTTAAGGCTTTTAGGGGTCCAATTGTTATGAAATTTGAACCTTGGGTCCAAAGTATAATTAAGTTATAGTTAATTTAGTATTCCAAGTGCATGGGCTGCATAAGTCCTGAAAATTTCATTTGGGTCCTCAAGTTTAGTCTTTTACACTTTAGTCCCTCAATTTTAGTAAAATTAATTTCCAAGCCCTAAACACTTGGATTTTTGGAATACATTTAAAATATGTCATTTCCAGTACCTTAAGAGTAAAAATTTCAAATTTTAAAGTTAAGGTCTGGTACAATTTTAAAATTTGCAAAGTAGCCCTTAAACTTTCAAAATTTTACAATCTAGTCATTGGGCTTTTAAAGGTTGATTTTATTTATCTAAAAACTCTTAAAACTTTATTAAAATGTCCAAAAGTCATTTTTGAACCTGAGTACAGTCCCAAAAATCGAAATTTGCAGAGGGGTCCTTTAACTTTTATTTTCTTGCAATTTAGTCCACCAATTTTCCATTTTTGCATTTTTAAGTCCAAAACTGAAATTTAATCAATTATGCTCGACTTTTCCAGGTTATAAGTCATCCAAAACATGGATTTCAAAGATCATACACATGCATGTCCAATACATACAAGAATTCATCAAATAGAACATTAAAGTGTACATGCATGCACCTAAAATTCAATAAATAGCAATTTTGAGCAACTCTTGAGAATTTTCATGATTTGATACATAAAATTGACATGCAATACATAGATTATATATCTCAAGGGCTCATGATCAAAATTCTACATGCAATTTAATAAAAACACCTAGAAGTTGGAAAGTATTTTTCCACCCACCTTAAATTGGAAAGTTGTGAAATAAAAAGAGAAAATTTCACAACTTTGGATGAGGTCACTTAGGTCAGCCCCTAAGTCAAGAAATATCAAAAATTTGGAGTTAGACAAATGAGAGAAAAATCAAGGAGAAAAAGAAGGAGATAAAAAAATTGAAAAGACTACACTTTACCTTGTGTAGTAGGTGATTGGAGACTAGTTGAAGCATTAAATTTGGAATTTTTGGTTCAACTCCAAAATCGCCTAAGGTCAGCCCCTATTTCTCAAAAATAAAAAAGGGGTGTTAAAATTTGAAAAAAAAAATAGAAAGAAGAGGAAAGAAGGGTTCTAGTGTCCAATTCTTACCTTGTAGTCCAAATTTCTTTACTAGTTCTTCTTCAAATCTTCAAGTTTCACCACCATGCATGCATGTCTTCAAGTGGTCTTCTAAGTATCTCAAAAATCCAAAATATAAACTTAAGTTAAAAGAAGAAGGTGATGAGTAGAAAGAATTTAAGTTGAATTGAGGAGTGAAATTTCTTATCTTGAGAAAAGGGGGTGTTCGAATTTTTGAGTTTTAGTGGTAAGATTGTTTGTTTTGGTTTAGATGTTTGATGTTAGGAAGAAGATGTTCTTGGAGTTATGAAGATGGGTTTGAAGATGTGAACGACTTGAGTTTGAATATTTGAAGATGTGAAGAAGGGGGTACTTAAAGATATGAAGAACTTATGTTGAATATTTGAAGATGTGAAGAGTTGGTGTTTGAAGGTTTGAAGATATGAATGAATTTTGTTTGAAGATTTGAAGATGTGAATGAATTTTAGAGAGAGGTTAGAGAGAAGGAGGAGAAAAGGCTTGAGAGTTGGAATGTGTTGGATGAAATGAACAAAATTTGTTCATTTCTTGCCAAAATGGCCGTCCACCATGGTAGAGAGGGAGAGGAATTTTTGATTAAATTTGTGTCTTGCAAATTGTCTCTTGCATGGAGACAATTAGACTAGTCAAAGTATGGGCAATGTATGGAAAGAGAAAGAATGTTGGGAAGACTCCAACATCTTTGGGTAAAATAGTATTAAAGAATTAATATATGAGATGATGTGTATAATGCTTGAATTAATGGAATAGAATTAATAAAGATCATGATCACAAGTAATAAATGAAATGAAATAAAATACAAAATATATATTATTAATATTTACCCGTCAAAGTGACGCGGTAAAATAGTCGATCAAATACATAGGCGACAATAAGAGTCAATTATATGTTCGAAAAAATCGGGGCTTCACAGCGCGGTGGGGAACCAGCTAGCCCGACCCGATCCGTTTTGACTCTAAAGTGACTACCTTCAAGGCCGGCTCTAAACTCAGATCCACCCCGTCCCTAAAAGGGGGGAGGGGCGACCCGTCGCGAGTCACTGGGGCAATACGGGCTGATAATATTAAAATAATATTATCATTATCAAATTATAAATGATAGATAGTATTAAATATATAAAAAATATATTATAATATATATTATATACGTAAAATATTTATTAAATGCATTAAAAAATTGTTAGGTGGGGCGGGGCAAGTACCGCAAGGCGAACAATAGACTGTCCGCCCGCCCCCACCATGGGCCATGGGTGGGACGACCCAAATGGGTCGGGCCAGGTGGGTTGGCACTGGTTGGGTCAAAATTGTCATCGTTAAATATAGAGCTGACAATTTTCGATCCGACCAACCAACTCGAGAATGGGTGGTTGGGCTCATTTCGGGCCTATTTTGGCCTGGCCTAATTGGCCCGAAGCCTGGGTGGCCCAACACATTTTCTTTATAAAAATGTGTTTTGAGCAGGGTTGGGCCGAGGAAAATACCGGCTCAAGGGATTTTCGACGGGGCCTGGCTCAACTCGATTTTACCAATGTTGTAAAAACGCTAGGTTCTAGTCAGACGACAGATTGGGGCTAGCGGCTAGGCAACGCCTTGGCGGGTTTAGGTAGAATCTAATCGGAAACGTAGACGAACAAGGAGAGCCTAGCGTCTAGGTGGGAACTAACTGGGGCTAGACGAGACTTTTTACAACAGATAATTTTGCACATTGGCCCGACCCGGTCCGAGCTTTTACCAGTTCTACTTAACTACATACATATACAGTCACAGAGATGTGTTTATGTACATATTATATATAATTTAAATTATTTTATCATAAAATTTGTATATATTTACATCGTTTAATTATTTATTGATTTATTTTATCAATAAATTGTATATATATTTACATCATTTAATTACTAAATAATTAAAAATGGTAATGTGACTTACCTTCTGCGGTAAAGATTTGTTCTCCTCAAAATTAATATCAACAGCAATTTCAGTTCTTAGTATTTCACATTGTAAAACTTTGTGATGGTTTTTTGTAGAGATGCCAGAATTGAAAGTGAACCAAGTCCAAACAAACCCAAGACTTGGACCAATGACAAATGAATTCAAAAACCAAGTGGTGAAATGTAGGAAAACCAATAGTTTAGAGACTCAATATGCAATTAAACACCCTTTGAAAAAAACAAATACGAAGAATTGAGGGTGCGATTGGATATACTTTCATTTTGAAAATTTTCATTTTGCTAGAGAATAGTGGTAAAAAAAATTTGGGAGAAAAAAAATGAATTTTGAGAGTGTGATTGGATATGAGACGAAAAAGTAATGATGAAAGTTGATGTGATTTAAAAAAAAGTAAAATAGTGATTGGATGTGATTGGTAGTTAGAAATGTGTGAGTGAGTTAATAGTGAAATTTGTGGGAGAATGTGTAATAATGATTAATTTTTTGTGGAAAAATGTGTAGATGTGATTGATAAGAGAAAAAATGAGATAAAGTAAAAGTGAGAATAATATATTTTCTGGAAATTTTCATAAATAATCGCATGTTTGGTTAAAAAAATTTCTATAGTGGAACGAAAATGAAATTTGTTTCATATCCAATCGCAGCCTCAGCTTCGCGGTTATTACCCCCACAAGAAAAAAATAATATAGAAATAAATTCATTTTTCTTCCCACCTTTCTCTCTAAAACACTCCCCTTTCTCTCTCTAAAGTCTCACTCTATCGCAGGAAATTCGTAATCTCATCTCTTTACCAACAATTGTTCATAAATCTCAAATCTGTAGCTTTTTCTTCAATGCTGTGAATTGAATTTATCGGAAAGGTAAAGAGGAAGAAAAGGCGGGCCTTTTTCTTTTTTCATTTTTTGCTGATCTTTTGTTTTAATTTCGTTTCTAAGTTTTTGAATTTGAGTTCTGTATAGTTAGGGTTTAAAGTGATTGATTCTTGATTTGTTTTCTAGTGATTTTAGCTGAATACCGTTGATAAATGGTGTGTTTCTTTGTTTTTCTTTTTTGGAGTTCTGGCGGCGAATTTGCGTATTGTTTTGCATTTGTTTGAATTTTTGTTATTACTTGTAGATTTCACCTCTTTCTCCTGCGATTTCTCTGGAAAGATGTGAAGATCGTTGATTTAAGTTTTTGAAGTGTGTTTAATTTTGAATTTTTAGGAGTGTTTTAGCTGCTCTTTGAATGAACTCTGTGCGCGTTGGGGAGGAGATGCCACATGTGTATGAATGTGGTGAATTGGTGTTGGCGTTGAAAATCGGAGCTACCATCTATTTCAAATTTGAAATATGTTTTGAATTGTATATTGATCTATCAGTTTTAATTTATTCAATAATTTAATATTTCTCTTGGCTTGTTTTTCTTTCTCATTTTTCATTTTGTTTTTGCTTGGCCTAAAAATTGCTTCTATGGGTGTACTTTTAATGATTTTACTGAAGATAATGTTTTTGTTTGCTCGTTCGACATTTTTTTAGTTATATCCCAAGATAGTTTGTAATGTGAAAATGGGTTATCAAATTTGTATTTGCTTTATCTTGGTCTGTTTAATTTCTGCTCTTATATGGCTGTATTAAATGTTCAATGATGATTGTGAGTTTATTTGGCGCCTTTTTACTCGTTCATTTTGAATAATTATTCAAACGAAGTGAGTGAGATTATTTCTGGAGGGAAGTTACATAACTGCTGTGGGATTATAAGTACTTGTGGTTCAATAAATACCTTTTAAGGATTTATCCAGTCATGATTGTTAATGTTTGACTTTCTGATTTCTGTTTTTGCTATTTGTGCGCAGGTTCTTAGTTTAGCTGATAATGGGGCCCGCAAGAAAGTCTAAAAGTCTGAATAAACGCTATTCTTATACCCACGATGTATCTCCTAGCAAAGATGGAGATGGTTCTAAAAGAAGCAATAGTCGGGTGCGTTTCTGGTGAACTATTCTGTTTTTTCTGTTATAATTACACTCTCTGGTGAAAACTCAACTTCTAGATTCAGCTACATGTATCACTAACATTAACCTTTTGTCTTAATGCCTAATGGTCATATGATTTTCTCGCTTTTTGTCAGTATAGTTGCCCATGCCATAAGATAGAAACTTTTATCTGGACGTCTTGCTTTGTTTATCAAAATATCTAGGTTGTTATTGAATGTCTAGCATCACTTTATTGCTGTATAGAATTTCTGGACTTGTTGATCTTGTAGAGATACATGGAATATCTTTCCATGTCGGTTCTCCATTCGTGCAACAAACTTCCCAAATGTAGAGTAGTAGATGAGTTCTTTCAAGAACCTTAACACGATCTTTAGAATGTGGGTTTATCCTGTGACCTGCATTCTAAGAACTAAGAAGGAAGACCTAGCCTACACTTGCAAGGTTGCAACCATTTTTTATGTTCTTGTATACTATGATTGTTCCATCCGCGCATTGTAAGCTACTAATTTCATTTCATTTGTTATACATGTAATGATAGACAAGTGATGTGGCTGTCCAGTTTCATTGGACAATATTTGTAAGACATCTGATTTGTGATTTTAAGGATATTCACAGCTTAAATTCTTGTAGCTGCAAGTACCCACCACGATGTCCCACTGAAAAAATTCTTCATCCATGTATGGTTGTTTTGTAAAATTGGGGTTGTGCAATGTTGAATGTTAATCAACAGAATGACCTTTTCCTATTAAAAAAATGCAGAAAAGAAAGTTGTCTGACATGCTTGGGCCTCGGTGGATCATGGAAGAGCTAACTCGTTTTTATGACTCTTACCGCATAAATGGTAAAGATTGGAAAAAGGTCAGTTCAAATTTATATTAGTCCGATTGACTACAATGTGCAGAATGATTGCTTAAATTTGTTACCTAAAATTATCTTAAAATTTATCTGATCTGTAAAAATAAATATGACCACCACTATCTAGATTAGCTTGAACAAAAGATCTGTTTGGCATGATCCTTTCATGGATTAATCAGGGAGTTGCATACTTTTCTTTATGGCCTAATTTGTTGATTGCTAACAGCTTGTTCTTTATCGTTTATTTTTTATGGGTACAGGTGGCCAGTGCTGCGCGAAATAGATCTTCAGAAATGGTGGAGGCCCTTTACACAATGAATAGGGTGAATCTTTTTGATTAATGTCTTTTTCTGTCTTCTTGCTAATCAATCTTACTGCACTTATTTCGAGCTTGTTGTCACTTCACACAGCCGTCATACACTATTATGTCGATGAAAATTCTCTCTTCGTTTTGGACTCCCATTGCATGGCTATTTAGGCCTAGAGAGACCACCTCTAGATGGTCTATAACAAAATGGTTCTAGTATATACATTATTCGCTTTTAAAGATTCGTTGGCTCTAAAATCTATTATTGGCCTACTTTAAGATAACAACACCACATAATTTTTTTTTTTTAGGAAAACACCACATAATTTTATTCATTCCATATCTAGTAAAATAGTTGCAAGAATTGAAACATCTCTGCATTTCTTACTTCAGAACTGATAATGTGATCGCATGTCACAGTGAAATTAATAAGACTCTAGGTTTAGCCTAATTACAAAAAATTCCAATTATCTTTCAAAAAACTCCTATCAGACCGTCTAATGGGTCTGAACCGTTAGACGGATCTGGCCCACGGACCCGGTGGCATTTCCGTAATATTAGTAGTGGTGTTTAGTAATTTTCAGGGACCATCGGTATTAACATTACTTCTGAAAAGTATTAGTCGTCCTTCTAAAAAGTATTAGCAGTTCTTCTGAAATGTATTAGTAGTTCACTGAAGAGTTTTTTAGTATTTTCCCTGAATATACTCCCAAAATGTATTAGCAGTCCCTCAAAAAATATTAGTAGTTCCTCCAAAAAGTATTAGTAGTTCCTCGAATATAATTAAATTTTTCTCCCGAAATATATTAACAGTCCTTCTAAAAAGTATTAGTCGTCCTTCTAAATTGTATTAGCAGTTCTTCTAAAATGTATTAGTAGTTTCCCTGAATATAATTAAATTTTTCTCCTGAAATGTATTAATAGTCCTACGAAAAGTATTAGTCGTCCTTCTAAAATGTATTAGCGTTTTCTTAAAATGTATTAGTAGTGTCCCTGAATATAATTAATTTTTTCTCCGGAAATATATTAACAGTTCTTCTGAAAAGTATTAGTCGTCCTTCTAAAATGTATTAGTTGTTCTTCTGAAATGTAATATCACGAGACCGCTAAAAGGTATTAGGTTTTCATTTGAAAAGTATTAATAGTCCATCAGAAAAGTATTAGCACGTAATTCACTTAAAAATATTTAATAGTTATCCGAAAAAAGTATAGTTTTTACCGTCGAAAGTATTACTCGTCCCCATAAAATGTATTAGTAGTTACCCCTGAAAAATATTAGTTTTTTCCCTAAAAGTTTTTTTGTAATTTCCCTGAAAAATATTAATTCTTCTAATAAAAAGTATTAGTTGTCACACTGAAAAGTATTAGCAGATCACCTAAAAAGTATTAGACATTTTCAGTTGCCGAATTTCATTTCAACCACATATAATCATCGCTATCTCTTGTCCCCAACTATTTCAACTTTCTCAGATGAGTCTTATAGATCTCATTTTTCTTCAATTTATTCTAATTTTTTCCCAAACTCACCGTCTTCACAATCCCACATTGGATCTCCAAACACTGCCTTTTCGCCTCCCAATTTGAATAAGGAGCCTTTTGTTGTGAAAAACCAGATGAAGAATGAAACCATAACTCATAAAGTTGAAGTTTTGAAGCCGAATAATAATATTACGATTTTTCCAGAAACCTTCTGTAAATCAAACCGTGAATATTAACACAATCCCAACAAAACCCTCTTCTGAGATGGCCAAAGGGTCACCAGAAGTCAAAAATCAGACTCAAAATAAGACCCAGAGTGCAGGGGTTCATGATAAAGTTGAAGTCTTTAAGGCAAATCAGAGTACAAGTGCAGACTTGCAGTGAAGAATGTTGCTGCAAATGGAGAAAAGTCAAATATGGTGGTTATCCGTATTAGCTTTGCTACTTTTTCTTCTCTGTTGAATTCTTCTTTTTCTACAAGCTGAGATTGTGAGAGAGAGTTTAGAGAGAGAAAGAGGCAGACCGGATGGGTCACGGAAGAATTGGGCTATTTCAGTTTAACCCATATGGCAAGACGAGTTAGGGTTTTTAGATCCGTCTAACGGATTAGGATCCAGATTAGGCCTGATGACGTGACCTCTCTTATTTTTGAGATATATTTCCTTTTTATTTTTATATTTGAAATATATTTCATTTATTACTTCAATCTAAACATTGATGGACAAACAGTCACAATCTTGCAGTTTATTTGTTTGTATATGCTATTTTGTATTTTATTCACTTTTCAATTATTAGGTTTGATAGTATTGTGACGTTGCAGCAGATTTAGTTCTGTATGCTAATTTGTTATTTGTAGTACTTGCAATACAATGATAACTTGGTTTTAAATTTTTGTAAGCCATATTATGGCACTTTAATTGAGTGATTGTTTAGTGATATTTAAAATGCTTGGATAAACTGCAATTTCAGTTATGATAATTATGCACTCCATTATTGTTCCTCATTTAACATTTACATATTAGTTTTAGATTCTGCTATTAGATTCTTCTTTTTTTTTTGTTATTACTTGATGTTTCCCTCAACCATTGTTAAACCACAAAACCTTCCCGAACTGCCCAAAATCGCGCACATTGTATCGCTTCAAAATTGCAACTTAAAATTACTTTTTAATCAAACGTACTTAACAAGACTGGAAATTTGTTTAAAAAACTGCACACCACACCGTGATCACTCCTAGATACCTGTGGATCTTTTAATAATATATTTGTTTGAATGTGGATAATAATAGCCCATATGATAGGTTATTCCATTTCTACATTTAAGTTAAAAATTATTTTCCAATTTTAACCCCACATCAAGATTTTGGTTTCTTGGACAATCATTTGGGTCAATTCAAAAATTATTAAGGGCTTGGTATATGAGTAGCATTGTGGTCAGGAGTTGAGGAGGGATGGATAATTCAATTCTATGCTTGATTAGAAATGGAGCCATTATTTCTTCCAGGACCACCGATGGGTGAAGTGAACTTATGGAAGTTGGGTGTACCCAGCCCAATAAGGAAACCGAATAGGCCCTTAGGCAGGGATGACCAAATAAAAGCAAAACCAGAATCGTGTACCCCAGGCCCAATTGAAGTTCCTAGGTGTTTAAACCTGTGGTTTCAAGGTTACAACAGACAAATTTTTTTCTGTGAAAATATGCTAAAAAAAATTTAAATGTTTATTTTGATGTTTTATATTTGCAACCGCAATAAACACGTTTTAAACCAAATATTGTAAATGAACGACGTGAATATTGACTTATCTATACCTTTAGAGGATACATAGACAAATTAATATTATCATGAATATTGAGTCCAAGCCATTTTCTTTTTTTTTCCCTACTGAAATTGATAAATCAATTTAAAAAAAAAAATCAAAAAAGAAAAAGAAAAAACAATTGCAGTTAAACCGGAGCCAGACCGCGGAGGAACTAGATTCCAATTTAGAACCGAAACCATGAGATAATAATTCTGGTTCTGGTTCTGGAACCGTGTCTATCTCACCTGTAGATGATAATAATTTTCAAGACAATTGCTTGCTAGTTCTTAACTCCACCGATATCTCGCATACATTATTGCCTGCGAGATGATCAGATAGTTAGGATGCTGAATTTGTCTCAAGTAAAACTTGTGTATGCTTAAGTCAGCATATATGTCTAAAGAAAAAGTAAGATCTGGGTTTGAAAATAGAAAAAGATTCGCATACTTCGTAAAAAAAAAAATGCAATGAATAAGGGGTCTTGGTAAAGGAATGACAAACACACATATTACACATGTACATTTACATGCAATGCTGTTACATAGACTACAAATCTAGTTCTGCAACCAGCTTGGATAAGAGTAGGTACAGGTTTTTACAACTAATTGGTGTGTTTGAATAATTAATTAAAATAATTGGGTCCTAAATGTTACGGGGCCGCTTATTTCTTTAATTGGGATATAAAATAATTGAGAATTTTTTTGATAGGTGGTGAAATATGGATACAATAACTGCTTTTGGGTTATTTACAAGAATTCTACATGTTTTTTTTTCTTAAATATTACGACAAAAATATGCTATGATGTTTAATTATGTATTACACTTCATCCCCTTTATAAGTGAAAGTATTTCAAACAAGCCATTACATTTGTAAATATACTACAATTACCCCCTTACATTTAACAATGTCACACAAATCAAATCAAACCTTTTGACATCAAAACTTGATAAAGCGCACACCTAGCTAGGCGCAATGGTTTTCTCAAAGCTCAATGTCGTTATTTGTGGGCTTCTCAACAGAACTCAAAAATCACATGCCATATTATCAGCGAAAAGATTTATTATTTTCGTAGTTTTATTCTCTGATGCTTCCATGAAATGTGGATGCTTCTTGAAAGCGTCTAGCACATGATGCTCAGACAAACCAGGTAAGTCGATGCTACCTGATGAGGGTCTATTTAGGCTGACCTCATGGGCCGAACTGAAGAAACCCTGCTAGTGGGCCAAACTAAAGAAGCCCTGCTAATGGGCCGACCTGAAGAGCTCTGCTAATGGGAAGAACTGATGAGCTCTGCTAATGGGCCGACCTGAAGAGCTGATGAGCTCTGCTAATAGGAAGAGCTGATGAGTTCTGCTAATGGGTCAACCTGAAAAGCTGATGAGCTCTGCTAATCGAAAGAGCTCTGCTAATGGGCCGAGCTGAAGAGCTGAGGAGATCTACTGATGGGCCAAACTAAAGAGTTGATGAGCTCTGCTAACGGAAGAGCTGACGAGCTTTGCTAATGGGCTGAGCTGTGAGAGCACTGCTAATGGGCTGAGTTGAAAAGCTGGGGAGCTCTGCTGATGGGCCGAGCTGAAGAGATGAGGAGCTCTACTGATGGGCTGAGCTGTGAGAGCTCTTTGATGAGGCTCAACATTGGATGACCTTATGGGCCGACCTGAAGAACTCTTGTAGTTGGGCCGACCTGCCGACCTAGTCAGTAAATTAGGGTTCTAGAAGATTTGATCTTATCTTAATTATGATTGTGTTACCAAATCGTAACAAACTCTGGATTTTTCGGATACTCTAATTAGGGCAAAGTTATAAAAACCCATGTCCAGGTTCATTCTTACCCTAGCACACTTCTTATTCACTTTTATATTTTTGCTTCTTTCTTGCTGAATACTCTTCTGACTTAAGCATCGGAGAGGGCACGCCAGAGCAACCCTTCGACCCCCCTTTTGTGCAGGTTGACAGCGGAGATCGGTCAAAAGATAAACTCCAAGTATTTAGGGCCACGAGGCCAATGCAAGGAGCTCAGCTCGAGCCAGCTTCCTTCGAAGAATGTGACAAGTATTTGGAGCTTAGCTTGAGCTAGACTCAAAATACTTGAGGCCACGAGGCCAATGCAAGGAGCTCGGCTCGAGCGCCTTCCTTTGAAGAATGTGACAAGTATTTGGAGCTAAGCTCGAGCTAGACTCCAAATACTTGGGGCCACGAGGCCAAGACAAGGAGCTCGGCTCGAGCCAGTTTCCTTTGAAGAATGTGATAAGTATTTAGAGCTCAGCTCGAGCTAGACTCCAAATACTTGAGGCTACGAGGCTAATGTAAGGAGCTCGGCTCGAGCCAACTTCCTTTGAAGAATGTGACAAGTATTTGGAGCTCAGCTCAAGCTAGACTCCAAATATTTAGGGCCACGAGGCCAAGGCAAGGAGCTCGGATCGAGCCAGCTTCCTTCGAAAAAAATAAAAAAATTGATAAGTATTTGGAGCTTAACTCGAACTAGAATCCAAATACTTGGGGCCACGAGGCCAAGGCAAGGAGCTCGGCTCGAGCCAACTTCCCTAAAAAAAGAAAAAAAAAATCGTTAGAGTTGTGGATGATTTGCTTGACCCGCTCCCGAACTGATTGAATGACGGAAGAGCCCTCCACGAATAGTAGAAAATTCCGATGTCCGATCTCTAGGCCTTCAGTTCGAGCCTTATCCACATTAGTGGTACATTGTATCGGAAGGTCGTTGAGCTAGGTCTTAAGGTTGGAGTTTCCAATCGTGTCATAGTAACATGATTTAAAAGGACATGGTATAGATGCGGGAATTTGAAGAGAAAACCCTGAAGACAATTCAGTTCGGCATGAAGAAACTATGGCTGAAATGCTTAATCCTTCCATCCATAGTTGGGGGGAGCAATTGATGAGGGTCCATTTAGGTTGACCTCGTGGGCTGAACTGAAGAAGCCCCGCTAATGCGCCGGACTGAAGAAACCCTGCTAATGGGCCGACTTAAAGAGCTGATAAGCT
Organism: Rehmannia glutinosa; assembly: GCA_016081115.2. Taxonomy (NCBI): domain Eukaryota; kingdom Viridiplantae; phylum Streptophyta; class Magnoliopsida; order Lamiales; family Orobanchaceae; genus Rehmannia; species Rehmannia glutinosa. The sequence continues at coordinate 72,792 of JABTTQ020001574.1, forward strand.
CTGCTAATGGGAAGAGCTGATGAGCTCTGCTAATTGGCCGACCTAAAGAACTGGTGAGGTCTACTAATGGGAAGAGCTTATGAGTTCTACTAATGAGCCGACCTGAAGAGCTGATAAGCTCTGCTAATCGGAAGAGCTAATGAGCTCTGCTAATGGGCTGAGCTGAGGATATAGGTGTTCAACGGTTCGGTTCGAACCGGGAAACCGACGGTTCCGAACTGGGTCAACGGTTCGGAAAACCGTTGACCCCAATTTTGGTTCGAACCGAAACCGTAAAAACCTTAAATCCTAGGTTAGTTACGGTTCCCATTTTGTCAAACCGAAACCGGCGGTTTTTAATATATATATTTTTTTAAAACCGACATTTTAAATTTGAAATTTGAAATTTGAATTGCCAATGGTCACAAATGTGATCATTGGTGGTTGGTTCGAACCGGGAAACCGGCGGTTTCGGTTAAAACCGGCCGATTTTTCATTTTTTTTTTGAAAATTCAAATTTTGAAAAAAAATCAACGGCTAAGATCATTTGACCGTTGATGATCAACGACCATGATCGTTTGACCATTGAAAACCGCCGGTTTTAACCGAAACCGTCGGTTTGGTTAAAGCCGGCGGTTTTCCGATTTTTTTTAAATTTCAGATTTTTTCCTATAAATACCCCTTATAATTCATCCATTTTTCCTCACACCTACTTTCTAATCTCTCAATTCTCTACATTCTAATCTCCTAATTCAAGCTAAAGTGTTTAATTTTCAAGTTTCAATTTAATTTTTAGTAGTTTCATACTTTTAATTTCATTAGCTATTTTAAAAAAAATGTCGAGCCATGGAGGATCTTCCCGTCAATCTAAGGGCAAAGGTTTGGCGTCCGGTTCTGAGCAACAACAACCACCACCACCACCACCATGTTTTGAAGAAGCTTTCAATTTGAGCGAAGATGAAATCGATGCTTGTTTTGCTAGTTTGCAACAAGAAGATGAGGCTCAACCAGAATCGCAAAATCCAACTCAAAGTCGTCGAGCTACACCACCACTTAGATCCGATATTTTTTCGGTTCATTTTAAAAAAAAAATCCAGATCCTACAATCGGAGGTTACAAAGTTACTTGCAATATTTAACATCTCCTTTTGATTTTGCTGAATTTGTAGTAGGGAAGTCAAAGTTCGATCTGTTAAAGTGGTGGTCAAAGAGGTCTTCTTCTTCTCCTTTAGTAACATTAATTGCGAGGGAAATATTAGACGTTCCTGCCTCAACCATCTTCGTAGAGCAAACATTCAGTGAGGGAGGTTATATTCTGAATCCTAGACGATCTAGATTAACAGTAGAAAATCTAGAGGCTCAAGCATTGCTCCACGATTGGACAAACGCCGCGGTGCGTGAGCAACACATCAATTTTGATGATTTCGAAGAAAGCGACAATCTTGATATCGGATCAAGCACCGAGTCACAAAATAATTGAAGAATCACATTGCCACCTTCCCTAAGGTAAGTAAAAGGTAAGAGAACTACGTAGGGTTTTGATTTCTCTATGAGGATTTCAAAGTTAAATTTTAAATTTTTAACTTAGAATATTAAAATAAAACTCAAACCCATTTCTTTGTTTAATTTTCCTTTATTTGTGGTTTGTACTTTGTAATTTAAATTTGATACGAAATTGTATTAACTTGTAATTTTATTTTTAAATTGTACTTTGGAATTGTAATATCTTAGAATTTTTCATTTTGTAAATTGTAAGTTGTAATTTTACTTTTAAATCAAAAAAATTAATTTTTGTGTTACTCAATTTCATTTCCTTCATCAATTGTGTTAATTTATTAACATTAAAAACTCAAAAATTCAAAAATTCAAAAAAAAAAAAAGAAAAATCGGCCAAATCGGAACCAGAACCAAAACCGTCTGTGAGACGATTAGGTTCCAGTTCCACCCTTTGGGCAAACCGAAACTGGCGGTTCCGAACTGAAGAGCTGATGAGCTCTACTAACGGAAGAGTTGATGAGCTTTGCTAATGGGCTGAGCTGTGAGAGCTCTGTGAGGAGGGTCAACATTGGATGACCTTATGGGCCGACCTGAAGAACTCTAGTAGTTGGGCCGACCTACCAAACTGGTCAGTAAATTAGAGTTCCAGAAGATTCGATCTTATCTTAATTATGATTATGTTACCAAATCGTAACAAACTCCGAATTTTCCAGAAACCCTAATTATGGCAAAGTTATAAAAATCCATGTTCAGGTTCATTTTTACCCTAAGCACACTTCTTATTCACTTTTATATTTTTGCTTCTTTCTTGTTGAATACTCTTCTGACTTAAGCATCGGAGAGGGCACGCCAGAGCAACCCTTCGGCCCCCCTTTTGTACAGGTCGATGACGGAGATCGGTGGGAAGATAGTTTCAGGGAGGCGGAGCAATTTTGGGATCGACCACTACCCATTTGGGTACCTACCCAAATGGGTTCTATACCGCTGGATTAACACACACCCACAACCATACCCACAACCATGTGGGTGTGTGTCTATGTATTGATCCAACAGTCTAAAACTCACTTGGGTAGCTACCCAAATGGGTAGCATCGATTAACCCGACAAACCCCACCTCTTATAGATTTCAATCTTCTCTTTCCAAGTTGAACTGCTTAATTCCCTCAGCACAATTTTCCAATGATGAAAATCTTCTTATGAGGATTAAACCCAGTTCTAACTTCATGCACAATTTCTTTAAAACTATCAGGATCAATGGTTATCCTTCTCAATGGATATCCTTCTCGAACTAATTTTTAGCAAGGCCACAACATTGGATTCAGGCACATCTGCCCTATGCAAGATTCCAACATTAGACAATAAAATGTCTTGTACATTATGTATTAAAATGCCAGGAAACCGCATAATCGAGAACATGACATCTTAATCGGAATGAAGGAAACTCCTGAGGCAATCAACACATGGGATTATTTGGGCCTCCAAGCTTCTTCCTATGCCCTAGCAAACTTGGTGCCAGTGTAAAAATTTTAATGATGTCTGAGCTCGAAAACCCCAATGACTAGAAATATATGATCTTGTGCAGAAAACTAGTTTCTTCGGGAAGGTATCTAAAGACAGAAGGCCATTTCCTAACAAGACATAAAATCTGCGCATTAGTAAATTGATGATTATTGAAGAATTCAATAACATAGTTTGGTCTTTCAGGGGAATTAAACCCCACATACGTACAATACACGATGGCCTTTTCTGAAGCACAATCAAGTGTACTTTTCGGATAAGTTGTAAGGAACGTGTCCTGATTTTTATTGCTCGAGTTATTTGGCATTTGTAGCTAACAATAAAAAATAGTTGAGTTGTTAGAAAAAGAATTTGTGTGTTGATTAAGAAGAACCAACACAATGGAACATCCATTGTAAAATTACATGTTGCCTACTATCAAATTTAACATAGTTGAATATGGAGATTGAAAGCACTGCCCCTTGTATTCGCAGTTCCAAAATCAAGAAGTTCAGAGATTTTTATATACTACACCTTCTCTCCCCAATGTTAATTTCTTCATCACCACAAATACAATAACAATTATAACAAATGTCAATCTTGATTAATTCAGCACCAACTCTTTATTAGAGATGGCAATGGGGCAGGGCAGGGCGGGGCGAGTATCTCAATATCCAAACCCGCCACGCCCTCACCACGGGTCGCGGGGCGCCTCGTGTTGATATTTGTTTTATATTTTTATCTTATATTTTATATAATAATTTTTTAATATTATATTTTGTATTGTAAATACATATTATTTATAAAACTTGTCATTATATATGTTAAATATAATATTAAATATATAAAACTATATTATATTATATAATATACATATAAAATATACATTAAATATAATATTAAATATATAAAATTATATTATATTATATAATATAAATTGGTACCAACGGGGCGGAGGTGATACCTAGACCCGCCCACGGGGTGGGGCAAGCCGGGTACCCATCGAGGCGGGTCCTTTTGCCATCCCTACTCTTTATCGTCCTCCCGAATTTCCTAAACTTTTTGCATCCGCTAACTGCTCTAGGATAATATAACATGTACACAATTTTCGAACCAGGTCATATTTGCATCAAACAATCTTCTTATATAACCAAATGGTGGTTTATTTGTCTCCCAACAATCCTCCCAAAAATATAGAGTGATTGCCAAGAAAATGTTGGCAACTTCAGTCTCAGAATTGCCCAAAGATTGAAAAAAATCCAATCGTTGAGCAATATGGCCTTATCGAGATCACGTGGTATAATGAGAGGTAAATTTCTCACTAACCTTCTAGTTTGCTCTTGCGTGAAACCATGATTCTTTAAGAATGAAATGTATGCGTCTAGTTACCCTGTGGACTCAAAGTCCAAGTACTTGGAGGCTGAAAAAAGCCTTTTATGGGGAGAAACCAAAGATATTTGTCAAGTAATTTATAGAAAACGAGTTTTGATTTGCAATTTTTTTATATGAATCTCGGGCTGGCAGTTGCAGCTAAAGAAAATGGGCAGAGATGAAGAAAATACGGTTGGTGGGTTGGTGAAACAACTCTTATAGGAAAATTTCTACAAGTAAAAACTGTGTAAGCTGAATTGAACATCAACGCATTAATGATAGGTGTGAGTTTTGCATGTATTTTGGGGCGTATTTATGGCTAAAATGGCGATTAAACGTGCATAAACTCATATGAATTGGTTCATATTCGTTCTTTGTGGGAAAGATATTATGCTTTGCTCGTTTTGTAGGAATTTAATGATAATTGAAGTAATTTGAGACAAATACGAGCATTGCGGAGAAGAAATACCACAAACGAGGCAAAATAGAAGACGCACGGGTAGGGGGCGCGCCTGAGCACCACCCGTACGCCCCTGGGAAAGGAATTTTGAGGGTTCGACAATGCGCACGGGTAGCCCATGCGTACACGCACCACCCATGCGCCACTGAAGAATTGGAAGTCTCCTACGACAATGCGCACGGGTTACCCGTAAGGCCGACGCATGGCCCGTATTTGGTTGGTGAAAAGGAGAGTTTGCCTACGGTATGACGCACGGGTAACCCGTGCGCCCACGCACGCCCGTGCGTCCCCTGGCCATCTTAAAGATTTTGACAAAGAAATGCCCTAGACCTTTGAGGAGGTATATAAGCACTTTTTGGGGTGCACACCAAGGATATTCTGACATTTTGGGATCTACCACACAAGACAAAGGTCTATTCTTGAAAGAAGACATCAAGGAGACAATCGGGTTGCATCGGAGCTTGAGGAACGGAGATATATCGAGAGATTGTCGACTTTCCTAAGTTTTTCTTGCTTCTCTTGTAGTTTTCATCTTTCAATTTTAGTTGTCATGGCTATGAACAATTTGTCTATGAGTTGCTTAGAAATCATGTGTAGCTAAACTCTTGAGATTTCCGGGTTTTGGAAGTAGATTAATGAACTCTTGTTGGATGTTTTGATCTTAGTTGAAGTTATTGTCTTGAAGCCTATTTAAGTACTTTGAGCTTATTCTTGTTTTATCACTTTATCAATGATTTAACTTGTTCGATATATTGATTCATAATTCGAGAGATGAGTTTCAATATTAGATCTTGAGTACTTGACACAAATATTTGCATGAATCGAGAGGTTTGTAAATATTTGTGTGGATATTTGATCTTTTGAACTTTTGGGAGTTGAATACTTCATGTTGAGTAGAGATGCTAGCATAGGTATTTCAATTTACATTTTTTATGCATCCCGAGAGGGAGGATAAAATACTTTTGTGATCGTCTTATAGGAATATTGATAATAACTTGGCTTTGATTAAATCGGACAACAAGAGGGATATTAATCGAAACCTTAACCCGGGAATCCATTTTATTGCCTTGATACTTCTATTATTCTCATTGTCTTGATCTTGTGTTTTAGTAGTCTTAATTGTCTTAATCTCATAACAACAATCATCAAATTACGATCGTCTAAATAAAAATAAGACTATCTCAGTTAAATACTTAACGCAAAAATTTATTAGTCTCCGTGGATACGACCTTGCTACCCTTTTCTATAACGTACATCGTACACTTGCGGTGAGCTAAAAATAAAGTCGGACAAGTTTTTGGCGCCGTTGCCGGGGACTAATATAATTTTTGGTGCTAATATTGCGATAGATAGAATTATTCTTAATTTAGACATTTTTTTTATTTTCTCAATATTTTTTTGGTTAACTTAAATCCTTAATTATTTGACTTGTTTCTTTTAGTTTGGTCCAGGTAGTGCATGGACACACGCTCTAGGCGAGGAGATTTAATACCGCTCATACCGGAGGTTGAGGCTTTTGCAAGGAGAATTAGTGCAACTACTAGACGGGCTGAAAGACAAAAAAATCAGAATATGAGGGACGTGGACGAAGAAAATAGAGGTAACAATGGGATCAACGAGTTACCAATACCGGTTCCACAACAAGCTATTCGTGATTACTTTCGGCCTCAAACGAATCGTAATTACGGTGGTATTGCTCATATACCGATAAATGCCAACAACTTCGAGCTTAAACCGACACTGATCAACATGGTACAACAGAACCAGTAGGGGGTTTTGCAACTGAAGATCCTAACTCTCACCTTGCACATTTTATCCAAATATGCAATACAATAAAAATGAATGGAGTTTCGGATGACGCCATAAGATTGCGCCTATTCCCTTTCTCTTTAAGGGATAAGGTGAGGAATTTGTTGGGTACTTTGACGCAAGGAAGTGTGAGCATATGGGATGATCTGAGCCAAAAGTTCTTGTTTAAATTCTTTCCACCGAGCAAAACTTTGCAGCTCAAAAGCGAAATTACTCAATTCCGGCAGTTTGACTCCGTGCCTTTGTATGAGGCTTGGGAAAGATTTCGGGATTTGTTACGAAGATGTTCACAACATGGGTTCCCAGAGGATCAACAATTATGTTTCTTCTACAATGGTTTAATGGGGCAAACGAGGGCCTTTGTTGATGCCGCAGTGGGAGTAGCATTGTTGGCAAGGTTTCCACAAGATGCCTTAAATCTTCTTGATAAAATGGCTATGAACAGTTACCAATGGCCGTCTGAAAGATCCAATATACAACGAGTAACTGAAATCTCAGATTCAGACCCGATTAAAGCGTTGACTGCACAAGTGGCGACATTGACAACCCAATTGAGTGTTTTGACGAAAGGGCTAGAGGCAAGCACGAGCACGAGTAGTGAAGCTCTTCTATATCCGATGGAGGAGGTCAGTTATGTGAATAACCGGAATTTCAACAATTTCCGGAATAATTCAAACCCAACACACTACCATCCGGGTTTGAGAAACCATGAAAATTTTTCCTATGCCAATACAAAGAATGTGTTGCAACCACCGTCGGGATTTAATGCATCAAATGGGGGCGCTAATGTAGAAGGCAAATCATCTTTGGAAGATGCACTCACATCGTTCATAAATCAATCAAATGCATTCATGAGTGACACGAGGAGTCGCTTCACTAGACACGATTCTAGGATGGATAAGGTGGAGCTACAAATGACAAGTTCGATAAAGAATCTTGAAACTCAAGTGGGCCAATTGGCTACAATTGTTGGTGGGCAACATCAAAAGGGTCAATTTTCGAGTAACACGGAAGTTAATCCTAAGGAGCAATGCAAAGCTATTCGGTTAAGAAGTGGTACGGAATATGAGGGGCCTAAAGAAAAATCGGGAAATCTGAAAAATTCGTATGAAGCATCCAAGGTGGGAGGTGTTGAATCGGGAATGAAAGATGGTGTCGAAGTCAATGGGGAAAAAGAGAGACAAGAGGAGGAACAAACAGGGGCTGAGAAGCTTAAATCGTCGTGTAACTCTAATATATCTAAATTGCCTATCTCTCTTCTCTTCCCTCAAAGATTTCAAAAGAAAAAGTTTGATGATCAATTTGCAAAATTCCTTGATATATTTAAGAAATTGCACATTAACATTCCTTTTGCAGACGCACTAGAGCAAATGCCAAATTATGCAAAATTTCTTAAGGATGTTATGTCGAAAAAGAGGAAAATGACAAGCTTTGAAACGGTAAATTTAACGGAAGAATGTAGCGCGATAATCCAAAGGAAGCTACCGCAAAAACGAAAAGATCCGGGAGTTTCACTATCCTGTGCTATTGGTGGTAACTTCTTTAATAAAGCGTTGTGTGATTTAGGGGCAAGTATTAATTTGATGCCTTTGTCCATTTTCAGGAAGCTTGGACTAGGCGAAGTGAAGCCAACCACGGTGACATTGCAACTTGCGGACCGATCACTTACATATCCAAAGGGAATTATAGAAGACGTCTTTGGTAAAAGTTGATAAATTTATATTCCCCGTGGATTTCTTGGTTCTAGATATGGAAGAAGATCGTGACGCGTTCCACCGATACTTGGACGCCCATTTCTTGTTTTGGTAAAGCCTTAATAGATGTACAAAAAGGAGAGCTCACTTTACGTGTTAATGATGAGCACGTTTTATTTTCTATATATAAGGCGATGAAATTTCATGATACGGTGAAGCATTGTCATTTTTTAGATATAGTTAGTTCATGCATTGAGGATTATGTTGATCATACATTGTCTACAGATGATTTGGAATTTGGTCTAACTCACTCGTGCTCAATGTTGAGTGTTGTGCTTGATTTTGATAACCAAGATTTGTACGACTATGTTTGTGCCTTAGATCATATGCAGGAACTACCTAGGAGCGCAAGAGGCGAGAACGTAACATTGGAAAGAAGAGAGCAAAATCTACAGCAATGCACGACTCGTGCATCCGCGCACGGGCAACCTGTGCGTGATGCCGAAACGATGGTTGAGAACCCTGAAGGGTGCACGGGCCGTGTGCTGGAGCACGGGCAACCCGTGCGTGATGCCGAAGGGAGAATTGAAGACAGGGGATCACGCACGACCCGTGCGCCTGAGCACTGGCAGCCCGTGCGTGACCCTGAAATAGCAACGTCGACTCCGGAACTCAAGCAATTACACGAACACCTCAAATATGCATTTCTTGGGGCGAATAATGCAAATCCGGTAATCGTTTCATCTCTTCTCACTCCTACTCAACTTGATAAATTGTTAAGGGTTTTACGTAAACATAAGTCGACACTCGGATGGTCTATAACTAATTTAAAAGGCATAAGTCCATCCATTGTAATGCATAAAATTCGGATGGAAGATGTTTAGAAACCATCAGTGCAAAACCAAAGAAGACTAAACCCTATCATGCAAGATGTGGTTAGGAAGGAAGTGTTGAAATGGTTAGATGCTGGGATTATCTATGTTATATCTGATAGTTCATGGGTAAGTCCGGTACAAGTGATGCCGAAAAAAGTGGGGTTACAGTCATGAAAAATGAGAATGGGGAGCTGATTGCTACTAGAATTGTTACCGGGTGGCGAATATGCATTGATTATAGAAAACTTAATGATGCCACTCGAAAGGATCATTTTCCCCTCCCCTTTATAGATATGATGTTGGATCGTCTAGCAGGTTATGATTATTATTGTTTTTTAGATGGTTATTCCGGGTACAATCAAATCATGATTGCACCGAAAGACCAGGAAAAAACGACATTTACATGTCCTTATGGCACATTTGCATTTCGCCGCATGCCATTTGGCTTATGTAATGCACCTGCCACTTTCCAACGTTGTATGATGGCTATATTTCACAATCTTATTGAAAAAGTTATGGAGGTGTTTATGGACGATTTCTCTGTGTTTGGTGACTCTTTTGATAATTGTATTCACGATCTTTCCTTAGTCTTACAGCGATGTGAAGAGACCAATCTTGTACTCAATTGGGAAAAGTGCTATTTTATGGTACGCGATGGTATTGTACTTGGTCATCGAGTCTCTTCTACAGGTTTGGAAGTAGATTGGGCAAAGATTGTAGCGATCGAGAAATTACCACCTCCTACAAACGAAAAAGCCATTCGGAGCTTCTTGGGCCATGCCAGATTCTATAGAAGGTTTATCCGTGACTATTCTAAAATTTCTAAGCCTTTGAGCCAATTGTTAGAAAAATATGTTGCTTTCAATTTTTCCAATGATTGTTTGCAGGCGTTTGAAACTTTGAAGAAGGCATTGGTGACTGCACCTATTCTTGTCGCCCCAGATTGGAGTCAATCGTTTGAATTGATGTGTGATGCGAGCAATTTTGCGGTAGGGGTTGTTCTCGGTCAAAAGAGGGAAAAGTTGTTTAGATCCATTTACTATGCTAGTAGAACGTTGGACAATGCTCAACAGAATTACACCACTACCGAGAAGGAGATGTTGGCGATTGTTTTCGCATTTGATAAATTCCGATCATACTTGATTGGGACGAAAACGATTGTTCACACCGACCATGCGGCCATCAAATATCTTTTTGATAAAAAGGATGCAAAACCAAGGTTGATTCGGTGGATCTTATTATTGCAAGAGTTTGATGTGGAAATCAAGGACCGGAAGAGATGTGAGAATGTGGTAGCACACCACTTGTCTCGAATTGAAAATCCAGAGGGAGCGCAAAGAAGCACGAAATTGATAAAGGAGGAATTTCCTGATGAACGATTACTCATGCTCGAGGCAAAATTTCCGTGGTATGCGGACTTTGTCAACTATTTGGCTGCGGGAGTTTTGCCTCCAGATCTATCGCCCTATCAAAAGAAGAAGTTCTTACATGATGTAAAGTTCAAGAGGTGCGCTGACAAAATCATAAGAAGATGCGTACCTCAAGAAGAATGGGAGAGAGTCTTACACCAGTGTCATTCCGCACCCTCCGGAGGACATTTTGGCCCAACTCGCACCGCAACGAAGGTATTGCAAAGTGGGCTATACTGGCCCACTTTATTTAATGATTGTTATTTGTTTGTGCAATAATGTGACATGTGTCAGCGAATGGGAAACATTTCCAGGAGACACGAGATGCCGATGACAAATGTAATCGAAGTTGAATTGTTCGATGTATGGGGGATTGATTTTATGGGCCCATTTTCATCATCTTCGGGCTATCAATATATTCTACTCGTAGTGGAATATGTATCCCGTTGGGTAAAGACAATTCCTTCCCAAACAAATGATGCTCAAGTTGTGATGCGGTTCCTCAAGAAAAATATATTTACTCGATTCGGCACTCCAAGAGCTTTAATTAGTGATGGAGGGTCGCATTTTGTAAATAAATTGATGAGCAACTTGTTGGCAAAATATGGGGTGAAACATAAAGTTGCATTGGCATATCATCCACAAGCCAACGGGCAAGCAAAAGTGGCCAACCGAGAGATCAAACAAATCCTTAAAAAGACGGTGAACATCAACCGAAAGGATTGGGCGTTAAAATTAGATGATGTTCTATGGGCATACCGGATTGCATATAAGACACCGTTGAGCACATCCCCATACCAACTTGTTTTTGGGAAATCGTGCCACTTGCTGGTAGAGTTGGAACACAAAGCATTTTGGGCAGTCAAGAAACTAAATCTGGATTTTCAAAAGGCCGGTGAAGAGAGGTTGCTCCATTTAAATGAGATGGAAGAATTTTGGGATGAAGCTTACGAGAACTCCCGAATTTATAAAGAAAGAACCAAGAGATGGCACGACAAAATGATCAAGAAACGAGAGTTTTTACCAGGGGAACCAGTCCTCTTGTATAATTCACGCCTTAAATTTTTCCCTGGAAAACTCAAGTCTAGGTGGTCGGGGCCATTCGTGATAAAAAAGTATTGAATTCTCCCGGAGTCGTGGAATTGTTAACAAAAGACGGTGAGACTTTCATGGTAAACGGCCAGAGGATTAAACATTACTTTCACCGAGGTAATCAAGAGGAGGTGACATCCATCACCTTGCGAGACCCGTGACGGAACAAACAGGCGTCGAGCTAAAGACGTTAAATATAGCGCTTGTTGGTGCTTGTGTTGGTATTTTTGCTATGTTTTGGATAAATTCTTCTTTGGGGAAAATTATCAAACACCTTGTGAGCATGTGAATTAAGACATATTTGGGGGAATTGATGATGAATTGGGCATGAGCTTTAATTGCTAGGGATTTTAGATAATGATTCTCTATATTTGCAATATTAGTTGATTGCTTGGAGCACAATTGATCGGTTAAATTGACATATGAGAACCGTTATGCCCTATGTGACTTGTTTGCCTACATTCATCTTCCTTGTGATTGTATTTGGTTTGTTTTGGGTTGCTAATACATGTTATTCTAGGTACCCATTCACAAGTAATGGCGAATCGACAAAACCCTCAAGGACGGAGACGACGACCCCTGGCGGAACCACCACAGGAAATATAACCTGATAGCCTGGCGGCCTTTGGAGTCGTCTTGACAAATGCGGATGCTTTAGAGCATTGGAATAAGCTCATCGTCCGACCGATGGGTCCCTCAAAATACGCCGATGATGACTGTACCCAATTTCTTGGGATACACGATGATGTGTGGCGATTATTTGAAAGGGTCGGTTGGACAACTTTTATGAGGAGAAGATGACCAAGTTACAAGAAATTCACGCTCGAATTTTTGAGCACAATGAAGATGATTAAAGATATAGGTGGCGAGGTCATTGGGGTAACTTTTCAGTTGGGGAATGTGGACCGACAATTATCCACAGCAGATTTGAACGCCATATTTGAAGTCCCCACAGACGCACCTTTCCGACCAGCATATCGATATGACCAAATAGAATTTTGGCGCCTCCTAGTCCAAATGCCAGAAACGGGGCCTATGCAATGCGAAGCCCGTACTGCAAAATCTTCTTGGATCCAGAATCTGGTGTTCCAGTATATACAGCGGGTTATGTCAGCCTCGGTCTTCGCGAGGGAAAATATTGGGGGAATGACGGTCAGAGAATTGTATTTAATATGGTGTATGTTGACGAGTACACCCTACAACACCCCCGCGTACTTCATCGAGCAAGTATATCATCTAGCAAAGCGGGGAGGTGATGTTATTTCTATAGGGGGTCTGATTACCCCTATTGCCCGACATTTCAACATTGAATTTCGAGGCTTGGAGCCTATACAGGGCAGCACTCGGGTTAATTTGGCATCTCTGCACCACATGAGGTTTATCGCGAATGAAGACAATATGTTGGTTCTTCTACAGAATAAAGGTGTCTTCTTTCCATTGTCTAACCCGATGTACACCACTGTCGATACTCTGGCGGACACAACAAACTTCCTAATGAACTCGGAAGCGCATAACATAATTACGGAAGCTATAGGTGCGAGGAAGAGGCGTCAAGTTCACGGCTTCCCGGATGTGGAGGATATGGTAGCGGAGGAAGATGAGCTACATAGAAGAGAAATGGGGGTGGAACCTCATCACCCTCAACTTGGATATGACATTCCCGAGTCCTCACACGGAGACGATTACCCCCGATGCTCACATAGCGGGGATCATCCCAGTACCTCTCATGGTGGCGAGCCCCAACGCAATGACTTTCAGGATATGCTATATGCATTTGGGGAGGACTTGCGTCGTCAAGGAGACGAGTTGAGGCAACAGGGGGAGGATTTGAGGCGGCATTGGGCTGGTTTTCTCACATTCCGGGAGGACTATGATCGGAGGTCCTTGGAGCTCGAACAATGATATTTGGTCCAAGAACAGAGGTATGCGGTTCAGGAGGAACAATATGCGGCCCAGGAGCAAAGGCAAGCGGCCTAAGACCGAAGGGAGATGGAGACGTGGCAAGTAATCCAGCATATACAAATGTGGCACATATCACAAGGCCACTTCCCGCCACAGTCTCCACAGTGATTCAGGGTGTTTTTGTGTGTTTTCATATAGCCTCCACAATGATTCAGGGTGTTTTTGTGTGTTTTGGGTGTTTTTGTGTGTTTTCATATAGTTGCATATAGAACATTCTATGGTGCATTGCATTAGAAGCACGTTTACGGCTTTAGCACATTTATTGTTTTCATAGATATTAGAGAGTGAGTTGACCGGGCTTTATGCAACTTGTTGTTTGTGTGATTGATTGGAAATTTGTATTGTTGAGATTGGATGTTGGGTATGAGTTGATTGAGCCTTGAATAGATAATAATGAGCATGTTGATATGGAAAACTTGGTTTGATGCTTTGAATTACATATTTACAAACCTGTGAGCTTTTGAGCCTTTACTGCTTTTATCTTATGCATTCTTGTTGTGATTTGAGTGTATCATTCATGTTGTTAGAATTCTAGAACTTGCTCGGGCATATCTGTCAAGGCCACATGTTGTATGCGAATTGTGAATGTGATTAAAGGCCATCTTTGCTAGCCTTTCAAGCCTTTTGCTTACCTAAAGATGTTGAAATTCCTAGTTAGCCAAGTTGAGCCTACTGCCTATTTCTTTGATAACCACAAAATTTAAACCTTGAACTTGATATATCCGTCACCCTAAACTCGAGTGTATAGCGTTGAGTAAAGGAAATGAATGAGGTTGAATGAGTGGAAATTGAAAAATGGGATAATTGGGCATATTTGGTTAATTGGAACAAAAAGAGGAAGAAAAGGAGTTGAAAAGAAGTGTTGAAAATTCACAAAAGAATCGAAAAAAAATGGTTTTGTAATGTGAATTTTCATCTAAACGAACTTGGGGGCGAAGGATTGTAAGTTGAGGCGATTCTCAAAAGAAAGAAAGGAGATGGGGATAAGTAAAGTTGATAAAAATAAGGGGTGATTAGAGTAGCATATGGGATTATAATTTAAATGATTGATATGCTCACCGGTCTATATGCTCGAGTTTGAGTCACTTTATCCAAAATTTATGACCCTAACCAAAGAGCCTTCATTACAACCAAATGAGAAAGTCCTTTTTGATTCACAAATTGCATACATTCTAGTGGCGGAGATATGAGACGAATTGCAAGCCTATGGTAATTTTGCGACATTGAAGTGATTTGAGTGTAAACACGTCCTATATCCTCGTGAGATGAGAGTATACACTTAACTTTGAGAGTTGTAATTCAGAGCATTTCACCATGTTTTGTTTGATGCGTGCCCTTTGAGTAGATATTTGAGGTTTGATTGGTTTGTTGCTTGACATTCATGATGAATAATATGAATTTCTTTTTGGTCTCCTTGTGTGCGCTATCATTCTTATATCCCTGTTGTGTTTTATCTTGTTCTAAAAACATTGTTGATCGGGACGATCAACAGTTTAAGTTTGGGGGATTTTGATAGGTGTGAGTTTTGCATGTATTTTGGGGCGTATTTATGGCTAAAATGGCGATTAAACGTGCATAAACTCATATAAATTGGTTCATATTCGTTCTTTGTGGGAAAGATATTATGTTTTGCTCGTTTTGTAGGAATTTAACGATAATTGAAGTAATTTGGAGACAAATACGAGCATTGTGGAGAAGAAATACCACAAACGAGGCAAAATAAAAGACGCACGGGTAGGGCGCGCGCCTGAGCACCACCCGTGCGCCCCTAGGAAAGGAATTTTGAGGGTTCGGCAATGCGCTGGTTGGTGAAAAGGAGAGTTTGCCTACGGTATGACGCATGGGTAACCCGTGCGTCCACGCACGGCCCATGCGTCCCTGTTGTACTACAGTATTTTGACAGCAAATGCCCTAGACTTTTGAGGAGGTTTATAAGCACTTTTTGGGGCGCACACCAAGGATATTCTAACATTTTGGGATCTACCACACAAGACAAAGGTCTATTCTTGGAAGAAGACATCAAGGAGACAATCGGGTTGCATCGGAGCTTGAGTAACAGAGATATATCGAGAGATTGTCGACTTTCCTAAGTTTTTCTTGCTTCTCTTGTAGTTTTCATCTTTCAATTTTAGTTGTCATGGCTATGAACAATTTGTCTATGAGTTGTTTAGAAATCATGTGTAGCTAAACTCTTGAGATTTCCGGGTTTTGGAAGTAGATTAATGAACTCTTGTTGGATGTTTTGATCTTAGTTGAAGTTATTGTCTTGAAGCCTATTTAAGTACTTTGAGCTTATTCTTGTTTTATCACTTGATCAATGATTTAACTTGTTTGATATATTGATTTATAATTCGAGAGATGAGTTCCAATATTAGATCTTGAGTACTTGACACAAATTATTTGCATGAATCGAGAGGTTTGTAAGTATTTGTGAGTATATTTGATCTTTTGAACTTTTGGGAGTTGAATACTTCATGTTGAGTAGAGATGCTAGCATTGGTATTTCGATCTACATTTTATATGCATTCCGAGAGGGAGGATAAAATACTTTTGTGATCGTCTTATAGAAATATTGATAATAACTTGGCTTTGATTAAATCGGACAACAAGAGGGATGTTAATCGAAACCTTAACCCGGGAATCCATTTTATTGCCTTGATACTTCTATTATTCTCATTGTCTTGATCTTGTGTTTTAGTAGTCTTAATTGTCTTAATCTCATAACAACAATCATCAAATTACGATCGTCTAAATAAAAATAAGACTATCTTAGTTCAATACTTAGCGCACAAATTTATTAGTCTCCGTGGATACGACATTGCTACCCTTTTCTATAACGTACATCGTACACTTGCGGTGAGCTAAAAATAAAGGCGAACAATTAACTATTTGAAAAAAAAAAGAAGAAATAAAATTACCTTTTTCGAGAGCTAAATAATCTCTTAATCGGGTTATCCCGAATCCTCTTTCTTCTTTTAAACCCTAAAACCTTTTTTTTCGGCTTAATTTCTGGATGGTACAACTCATAATAAACGTAAGGTTTAATTGCAGTTTTGGTCCTGTAAATATGGATGTGACATATTTTGTCCTATAATTATT
This sequence comes from Rehmannia glutinosa, assembly GCA_016081115.2. NCBI lineage: Eukaryota > Viridiplantae > Streptophyta > Magnoliopsida > Lamiales > Orobanchaceae > Rehmannia > Rehmannia glutinosa. The sequence continues at coordinate 89,535 of JABTTQ020001574.1, forward strand.
GTGTGTTGAAATTATTTAAGTGGTTTCCATTCGTTAGAAACGGAAATAAAATAGATAATCAAATTCTACTAAGTGAATATATGAGATTAGCATTTGGAATTTCTCAAAACCATTCTCGGGTGAATGAGAAATTAATGCAACAAGTTGACCACTTAAAACACAATATCATTAGATAATTCATCTGAAAATTAGCTTAATTTGAAAATTAAGATGATTCGTAGTGATTGAGGCAGAGAGTATATTGCTTCGCCTGAAGAATTCTGCTTGAAAACGAATATAATTTATCAAAGTACAGCTTCATACTCACCTTAATCAAATGGTATTGCAGAACGCAAAAATCATACTCTTAAAGAGATTGAGTTTAAAATCTACAAAATAAGAATGTTCATAGTTGTAACCCAATCTTGTAAATTGGAGATCCCAAGACCTTGGTATGAATGCGATGTTGATAAGCTCTGGCTTACCCCAAAACTTGCGGAGGAAATGTATACTTTCTGCAAACTACATTCTTAATAAGATACCACACAATGGTAAAAATAAAACTTTACATGAGTTATGAAAAAGTCAGAAATCATCATATAAATGCTTTAAGGTATGAGCGTATTTGGCTAAAGTTGAATTATAGAACTATTACTTTTGTTTACTTATTGAATTGTTCTAATTTATGGCATGATAGATTATGACATATACATTTCAACACAATTAAAAGGTTAGTGAAACTGAATTAATACCAACGTTTAAAATTGATTCACAAGATAAGTGCGAAATTTCTGCTGAAGCAAAATTGGCCAAAACACCATTTCATTCACTGACAAGAAGTACCAAACCACTTAAATTGATCCACACATATGTGTGTGATTTAAAATTTGTGCAAAATTGAGATGGGAAAAAGTACTTTATAACATTTATTGATGACTACACATGATATTGTTATGTATATCTTTTCAAAAACAAATATGAAGCTTTAATAACTTTTATAACTTATACGAATGGATTTCTGGATTTTAAGATGGTTGATACCAAAATGGTAATCAACCACAGGATTTAACTTCATAAATTTAGTTGTCTTTCTCAGTACGAAGTCGAACTATCAAATCCTCAAGCCCCATTTCCTTGCGCTTGTGCTTGAGGTGGTTTTTGAAGTCTTTCCACAATGACATCAATTTCTTGATAATTACAGACACTTGAAATGACTCATTCAATATCATCCCTTCAGATACTAAGTCATGAAGTATGATTTGAATTTCCCGAACTTCATTTAATGTAGACACAATAGTCATATTCGTTGATTTTTAAACCATTTGACTTCATTGTCGAGTCAAACTTTTCATGCCAATTGCTTAGGTGCATGTTTCAGTCTATAAAGTGACTTAACAAGTTTACACACCTCTTTCTCTTATCCGGGTGCAACGAACTTCTCAGGTTGTTTCATATAAGTCTCCTCTTCAAGCTCACTATTCAAGAAAGCAATCTTCACATCCATTTGATGAATCTCAAGGTTATGCAAAGCTTCAATAACAATAAGAATATGGATGGATGTGATTCTTATAACAGGAAAAAAATGTATCAAAGAAGTCATGTGAACTTCACCGATTTTTGGTCGTGAGCGGGAACGATATCCATCAGAGTGAATGATATGCTTGCCATCGTCTTAAAACGCCAATTTTGTCTTGCGAGCCTGATCAATTATCTAATGGTATTTATGTTTTAAATGGCTAACTTGTTGCATTATTTATCATTCATCCGAAATTAGTTTTGAGAGAATCTCAAATGCTAATCTCATCTACTCATTTAGTAGAATTCGATTGTCTATTTTATTTTCATTTCCCATGAATGGAACCACATAAATATTTGGTGCAATATGAGTTAAAACCCACATTTACTAAAATCAAATTCGAACAATATCATGGGAGGGAAGGGGGTGACGAAAACCGAACCCGAAACATCTAGTCTAAGTTTGAGAGTCTTAACTACTCGACCACTATCCGATTCTCTCTAAAAAATTCTTATTATTTGCTCTTTATTTAATTTATTACGTCGACTAAATCCGAACAAATATTCAAAAGCTTGTTTGCATTCCATTTATTTTTATTTGCAGTAGTTTCAATTGTTTTTTAAAACAAAAACCAAATATTCATTTACATTATGAATGACAATAGAGCAGGGCGAAACAAGCATCTAAAGATCCAGACAGGGCCGACCCTGTTTTTCTGGAGGCCCATGACCAAAAGAAAAAAGGTCTAAAAGAAAAATACAAATACATATTTAATATACATACACTTTCAATATTATTAAATAAGAATTTGAAAATAAATATATTTTACTTAGATAATATAATAAATAGGCATACAAACATGTTCAAACTAGCTCGAAATAATATTAAACTAATGTATGAAGCTAAAGGGAAAAAAAGTACGTTTCTTTTATTTTGATTTTATAAGTTAGATCAATTTTTTTAATACAATTTTGAAAATAAAATATGAATTGATATATATTTTAATTTTTTGAGCCCTTGCAAAAATAATTTAATCAAATATATGTACCTATATATATGCCCATATTCCATCACACTCGGTGACTATTAGAGCTGTCAAAATGAGTTTGGCCCGACAAAAATATTGGGTTGAACTTGATTTTTAGAGGCCCGAAATAAACCGGCCCAGCCCGGTCGACCCAACATTTTATGCGCATTTTTATGGATTCGGTTGGGATGAGCTCCAACAATATCGGTCATATCACTATTTGGTTCGGTTTGCCCAACCCGATTTCTCCCTTGGCCCGGTGGGTCAGCACTAGGCTAGCTGACCCGGTCCATTTGATAGCTCTAGTGACTACCCTCAAGGCCGGCTCTAGACCAGATCTCCATCCCTAAAATGAGGGGAGGCGGGCCGACCAGTCGCGAGTCACCGGGCAGTACCGACTGATCTGAATTGAATAAAATTAAATACAAAAAAATTACAAAAAATAAAAATAATATATTAAAATATAGAGAAAATACCACAAAATACCCTGATTTTTGAAAAAAAGCAAAAATACCACCCTATCACTAATCTACCCCATCCGGTCCTAAACTTCCCAAATATACCCACCCCTTTACTTTTCTTATCAAGTTTTTTACCCTCAATCTCGTAAATTGTTTGCAGCCCTGGAATTATTGAAACCAATCTCGAATCCATTTATTCTTCATGATCTGAAAACACAAAACCTATGTCGTTTTGCCTTACCTCGTGGGCTCGGACCCAATCTTTCTCGAGCTCCGTCGCTATTGCTGCGGAGCCGGCGGCGCCCCTTCCGGCAAAAGTGTTGAGTGGGTCGAGATTATTGGGCTTGGTTAAAGAGTACGAGGATTATCGGAGGAATTTGTATGGCGGACTGACGCATAAGGCTTTACTTGTTGATGCGGTTGGTACCCTAGTTGTTCCTTCCCACCATGGCCCAGGTTTTTCTGCTTTCTTTTTTTTTTTTTTCTTTTTCTTTATGTGATTTCTATTTATGGTAAAAATGGTGATTGTCAGTATTTTAACTTTTTTTTTTTTTTTTTCTGGGTTGTTTGTGTTAATGTTTAATAATACCAATGATTTGGGTTTGGGTGCATGATGAAATTACAGAGTATAGATAGTGAGTGGTGTTGGACACTACGAGAAAAAGTGTTGATATCTTTAAGATTAATGTTTGACATGTGATGATGGTGAGGGACACTTGATTATATATACTATGGATGAAGTGTTGTGGGGCATTACATTATTGTTTGGCATGTGATGATGATGATGAATGTTTCGAACGGGGCGACGAGGATTAAGGTGAAGATTTTGTGGTTGATTTCGAGTTTTCATCTGACGGGGTGAGGCTCAGCAACTGTTTGATGAAATGTCGATCGAAGACTCAGAGGTTAAACCCAATTTTCTGTGTTCTTTTATTATTTTGTGATTTGAAGTTTTTCGTTTGTTTCGATGTTGTTTCGAAGTTGTTTCTTTTATGTTTATGTATTTTCATTTATTTGTTCTTTTTTATTGTTTTTGATTTGTTGTGTTATGTATCTGATTGTGTATCTTTTTTTATTTCTTTTGTAGTGAATGTGGGATTTTTTGTTGCTTGTTATGCCGAGCACTTTATTGGTGGGAAGGCTATGGACGTCGAAGCATTTGAGATAGAGAATGAACAAGCAAGGCTCAGTCATTTGCTTCACAATCATGCTAAGTTGAAGCTGCAAAATGGTAATGACGATGACAACGACATTGAGTTTCTACCTCCACTTTCTAATGATTTTAGAGAATTGTTGTTATGTAAATCTTAATGATGATGTAATCAGTTGAAACATGTAAGAAACATGTAAGAAACAATTGTGAAACATGAGATCATGTGATAAAAGTTTATAGTAAATTGCTTTTAAATTTAGAGAAATAGTGTAGTTTTTCCCCCTATACTCTTAAGTTTTTTTTTTTTTTTTTTTGTCATCCTTGTAAATGTTGTTTTTTGCTTCATTTCGATGTCTGCATGTCTAATCTTGAACTAAAGATCTCACGTACTCTAGCAAAGTTGTTACTAGTAAGTCTTTCCCCGCTACAGTTGATGCATTCAATAATTCTACGATGTTGGAAGTCAATACTAAGTATTTTTTGGTCTGACAGTGGAGTCGTGTCCATTTCTCATAGCCGATGATGGACAAGTAAGCTCAAATTTTCTGAATTGAATTTGTTGTTCCAAGATTTCGTTTAAGGTGCTGAATGTGCAGTCCATTAGAATCAGTATTCTTGTTATTTCAAAGTTGGTATACTCTCTATTTTCTTCTCATTGTCCATTGTGGCATACCACAACTGAGATTTTCTCTATGCAACTATGGAATTCAATGAAAAGTTGGCTAAGTGAAACATATAAGAAACACAAATGAAACAGGTATGAAACAACAAAGAAACAACAAACATGTTTGAAACAAAAAAGAAACCAACGCAAAAAAAAATCAGCAGAAAATGGGTATTTTTGTCAAAAATCAGCGGAAAATGAGTATTTTTGTCCAAATTCAGCGGAAAATGGTATTTTTATCCAAAATCAGCGAAAAATGGACATTGTGCAAGGATTGGGTATGGAAAATGGGGTATTTATGTCATTTTTCCTAAAATATATTTATAAAATATTCTTAATAAAATGTCATTATCAATTTATAAATGATAGATAATATTAAATATATAAAAATATATTATAATATATATTATATACGTAAAATATATATTAAATGCATTAAAAAAATTGTTAGGTGGGGCGGGGCAAGTACCCGCAAGGCAGAAGCGATACACAGACCCGCCCGCCCTACCGTGGGTCATGGGTGGGGCGACCCAAACAGGTCGGGCCATGTATGTTGGCGCTGGTTGGGTCAAAATTGTCATCCTCATACATAGAGCTAACAATTTTTAGCCCGACCCATGGGCCGGCCCAACCAACTCGAGAATTGGGCTGGGTTAGGCTCATTTTCGGGCCTACTTTGGCCTAACCCAACCAGACCGAAGCTTGGGTGGCCCAACACATTTTCTTTATAAAAATGTGTTTTGAGTTGGGTTGGGCCGAGGAAAATACTGGCCTTAGGGATTTTCGACTGGGCCAGGCTCAACTCGATTTTGCCAATATTGTAAACAACGTTAGGTGCTAGTCGGACAAGCTGGGGCCTAGCGCCTATGCGAAGCCTTGGCGAGGTTAGCAGGACCTAATGGGGGCTATGTGGGACTTTTTACAACAAAGAATTTTGCACATTGGCCGACCTGGCCCGAGCTTTTACCAGTTCTACTTAACCACGTACATATACAGTCACACATATGTGCTTATATACATATTATATAATTTAAATTATTTTATCATAAAATTTGTATATATTTACGTCATTTATTATTTTATTGAATTCTTTTATCAATGAAATGTATACATATTTGCATCATTTAATTACCTAATCATTTAATTACTAAACAATTAAAAATGATAATGTGACTTAAATTCTGCGGTAAGATTTGTTGTTCTTAAAATTAAAATCAACAGCAATCTCAGTTCTTAGTATTTTCACATTGTAAAACTTTCTGATGGTTTTTTGTAGAGATGCCAGAATTGAAAGTGAACCAAGTCCAAACAAACCCAAGACTTGGACCAATGACAAATGAATTCAAAAACCAAGTGGTGAAATGTAGGAAAACAAATAGTTTAGGGACTAAATATGCAATTAAACAACCCTTTGAAAAAAACAAATACGAAGAATTGAGTTTCGCGGTTATTACCCCCACAAGAAAAAAATAACATAGAAATAAATTCATTTTTCTTCCCACCTTTCTCTCTCTAAAACACTCCCCTTTCTCTCTCTCTAAAGTCTCACTCTATCGCAGGAAATTCGTAATCTCATCTCTTTACCAACAATTGTTCATAAATCTCAAATCTGTAGCTTTTTCTTCAATGCTGTGAATTGAATTTATCGGAAAGGTAAAGAGGAAGAAAAGGCGGGCCTTTTTATTTTTTCATTTTTTGCTGATCTTTTGTTTTAATTTCGTTTCTAAGTTTTTGAATTTGAGTTCTGTATAGTTAGGGTTTAAAGTGATTGATTCTTGATTTGTTTTCTAGTGATTTTAGCTGAATACCGTTGATAAATGGTGTGTTTCTTTGTTTTTCTTTTTGGAGTTCTGGCGGCGAATTTGCGTATTGTTTTGCATTTGTTTGAAGTTTTGTTATTACTTGTAGATTTCACCTTTTTCTCCTGCGATTTCTCTGGAAAGATGTGAAGATCGTTGATTTAAGCTTTTGAAGTGTGTTTAATTTTTGAATTTTGAGGAGTTTTTTAGCTGCTCTTTGAATGAACTCTGTGTGCGTTGGGGAGGAGATGTCACATGTGTATGAATGTGGTGAATTGGTGTTGGTGTGAAAAATCGGAGCTACCATCTATTTCAATTTTGAAATATGTTTTGAATTGTATATTGATTTATCAGTTTTAATTTATTCAATAATTTAGTATTTCTCTTGGCTTGTTTTTCTTTCTGATTTTTCATTTTTTTTTTTTTGCTTTAAAAGGCTTAAAAATTGCTTCTATGGGTGTACTTTTAATGATTTTACTGAAGATGATGTTTTTGTTTGCTCGTTTGACATTTTTTCAGTTATATCTCAAGATAATTTGTAATGTGAAAATGGGTTATCAAATTTGTATTTGCTTTATCTTGGCCTGTTTAATTTCTGCTCTTATATGGCTGTATTAAATGTTCAATGATGATTGTGAGTTTATTTGGCGCCTTTTTACTCGTTCATTTTGAATAATTATTCAAACGAAGTGAGTGAGATTATTTTCTGGAGGGAAGTTACATAACTGCTGTGAGATTATAAGTACTTGTGGTTCAATAAATACCTTTTAAGGATTTATCCAGTCATGATTGTTAATGTTTGACTTTCTGATTATTTTTTTTGCTATTTGTGTGCAGGTTCTTAGTTTAGCTGATAATGGGGCCCGCAAGAAAGTCTAAAAGTCTGAATAAACGCTATTCTTATACCCACGATGTATCTCCTAGAAAAGATGGAGATGGTTCTAAAAGAAGCAATAGTCGGGTGCGTTTCTGGTGTACTATTCTGTCTTTTCTGTTATAATTACACTCTCTGGTGAAAACTCAACCTAGATTCAGCTACATGTATCACTAACATTAACCTTTTGTCTTAATGGTCATATGATTTTCTCGCTTTTTGTCAGTATAGTTGCCCATGACATAAGATAGAAACTTTTATCTGGACGTCTTGCTTTGTTTGTCAAAATATTTAGGTTGTTATTGAAATGTCTAGCATCACTTTATTGCTGTATAGAATTTCTGGACTTGTTGATCTTGTAGAGATACATGGGCTATCTTTCCATGTCGGTTTTCCATTCATGCAACAAACTTCCCAAATGTAGAGTAGTAGATGAGTTCTTTCAAGAACCTTAACATGGTCTTTAGAATGTGGGTTTATCCTGTGACCTGCATGTTAAGAAGGAAGACCTAGCCTACACTTGCAAGGTTGCAACCATTTTTTTATGTTCTTGTATACTATGATTGTTCCATCTGTGCATTGTAAGCTACTAATTTCATTTCATTTGTTATACATGTAATGATAGACAAGTGATGTGGCTGTCCAGTTTCATTGGACAATTTTTGTAAGACATCTGATTTGTGATTTTAAGGATATTCACAGCTTAAAATCTTGTAACAAGCTGCAAGTACCCACCACGATATCCCACTGAAAAAATTCTTCATCCATGTATGGTTGTTTTGTAAAATTGGGGTTGTGCAATTGTTGAATGTTCATCAACAGAATGACCATTTCCTATTAAAAAAAATGCAGAAAAGAAAGTTGTCTGACATGCTTGGGCCTCGGTGGACCATGGAAGAGCTAACTCGTTTTTATGACTCTTACCGCAAAAATGGTAAAGATTGGAAAAAGGTCAGTTGAAATTTATATTAGTCCCATTGACTACAATGTGCATAATGATTGCTTAAATTTGTTACCTAAAATTATCTTAAAATTTGTCTGATCTGTAAAAATAAATATGACCACCACTATCTAGATTAGCTTGAACAAAAGATCTGTTTGGCATGATCCTTTCATGGATTAATCAGGGAGTTGCATACTTTTCTTTATGGCCTAATTTGTTGATTGCTAACAGCTTGTTCTTTATCGTTTATTTTTTATGGGTACAGGTGGCCAGTGCTGTGCGAAATAGATCTTCAGAAATGGTGGAGGCCATTTACACAATGAATAGGGTGAATCTTTTTGATTAATGTCTTTTTCTGTCTTCTTGCTAATCAATCTTACTGCACTTATTTCGAGCTTGTTGTCACTTCACACAGCCGTCATACACTATTATGTAGATGAAAATTCTCTCTTCGTTTTGGACTCCCATTGCATGGCTATTTAGGCCTAGAGAGACCACCTCTAGATGGTCTATAACAAAATGGTTCTAGTATATACATTATTCGCTTTTAAAGATTCGTTGGCTCTAAAATCTATTATTGGCCTACTTTAAGATAACAACACCACATAATTTTATTCATTCCATATCTAGTAAAATAGTTGCAAGAATTGAAACATCTCTGCATTTCTTACTTCAGAACTGGGAATGTGATCGCATGTCACAGTGAAATTAATAAGACTCTAGGTTGTCTGTATCATTATGCACTGAAGAAATAAAGAAACTGATTAAACTATTCTCTGTAATGTGTATTACTTCATAATATTGTACAGCCTATTGTCAATATATATACATGATTTCCTACACTATAAAAGGAAATGATACTGTACATAATATAGACATGATCTCCTCCACTAAACTAGGAAACCACAATCAGCAGATCTCCAGAATATATCTCCAGAATATTCTGATTATCTTAATTAATTCCTAGAATCATGGAGATTAGGTTCAGATTTTCTACATGCACAATGGCAATATAATAGTTTACTAAGCACCACGTGACAGTTGTGAAGATAAATAGTCATGTTCATTCTGTGATATATAGATCACCAGATTGCTACTGATATTATCTTATTGGTGAGAGAATAAGATTATTAGACCTGAATGACAGGTGAGTGTTTCGTATCCTAATGAGGAAGGGCTTTTAATTTAACTATATTTTCATTCTTACCACATGTATATTTTAATGTAACTTCGGTAAAATTAGAAAGCTATAGATCAACATTGATCTTCAACATCACAATCACAACATATCTTGATTGGGACCAGGCATATGCATTCTTCAACTAAAGTTGTTATATTTTCACTTATTTTCAGCTCTTTAATTTCAGGCATACTTATCTCTTCCACATGGAACTGCTTCTGCGGCTGGGTTAATTGCTATGATGACTGATCACTACAGCAATTTGGTGAGACTATTTTTAATTCAATTATCAAAATGCCATCAAAAAAAAAAAAGACAAATTCTTCAGTCAAATTCATGTTCTGGAGTGCTAAGTGGTTCACTTAATATAAATTCTAATGAAAATGTGGACAAAAGCAGTTAGGCCTTGTTTCACAAATGTGTGTGCTCCAAGTCTCTGTATATGTGTTTTCTGTCATTTCTCTGAGTAAAAGCAGAATCTCACTGCAAAATATGTCCAAACTACCAAAAATCTGGTGGAGTTCCAACTATAAATAGCTTACAATTAACTTCCTATACTCTGATATTTTATTTTCAATTTGGAAATAATAAATTGAAACTCAGTAGTATTGGTGGCTCATAAATGGTAGACTTATGGGTATGGAAAACCGGTTTTCAAGTTATATGGTATATATCATGTCATGTGAAATCATTGCTGGCTTCTTGTGATGCATATGTCATGTTATTCTTGGTTTCACAGGCAGGAAGTGACAGTGACCAAGAAAGCAATGACGGAGTGGGATCATCACGAAAGACTCAGAAGCGTGCTCGTGGCAAAGTGCAGTCTACTACCTCTAAAGCATCAGATGAGCAATTTGTTTCACATTCCCCAACCATCGGTTCAAGTTATGGCTGCCTGTCATTGTTAAAGAAGAAACGGTCTGGTGGTATGTTCCAAAATAGATATATCAAGACCTGAAATATGCATAGTTATGCTTGAACTCAATCTCCATGGACTGAACTTGGATCCTCGTATTTCTGCTGCACAGTTTTTAAATCATTTATATCAGACCCTCTAGTTATGAAAGAGGGACTTACTAATACATAAAACTTCAAAATTGACATAATTCTGTGAAAGATTTACATATCGACTCTGGATTACTAATTTGTAGCTAAATATCCTTGCATGCATCAGATTTTCTTGGATATCCCTCGTAGTGTTTTTGTTTTATTTTGTCAAATTCTCTTCTTGTTCATGGTATCGCACGTATCCTTGTTCATTCATTTAATGTCTTATAGTGCACATTCTCCGTATGATTTTTGTTCACCCTCTCTGCAGTTCACTTCTTTTCAAATTGATGAGAGAGTTCATAATGTTTCTTTTCTTTTGTTGTTTTTTACATCAATATATCATCCTGATCATATATGTATGGAGTTTTCTTCAGGAAGCCGACCTCGCCCTGTTGGAAAAAGGACACCAAGGTTCCCCATTTCATTTTCATATGAAAATATCAGCGGGGATAAACTCTTTTCTCCGACCAGGCAAGGGTTGAAACTAAAGGCCAATGCCGATGACGATGAAGTGGCTCATGAAATTGCCATAGCTTTGGCAGAGGCATCACAAAGAGGTGGTTCTCCGCAGGTCTCTGGAACGCCAAATAGAAGAGCTGAAAGTGTCATGTCATCACCTTTTAAGCATGCTCAAAGAAAGGTGGTGATTTAACCTGATTTACTGAAACAGTATTTTCTTTTATCCAACTTATGGAACTGCTGTTGGTTACAGCATTCTGTAGCTGAGATGGCCAACACCAAGCTCTTGGCTGCCGACACAGATGAAGAAGATTTAGAAGGAAGCACAGAAGCTGACACAGGTGAGTTGTCTAGGTATAAGCCCATGGAATCTGTAAGCATTGGTACAACGAGACAGAAGGGGAGAAAACTTGAAGGGGAAACAATTGAAGTTGATAACAATTATGAGTCTCACTTGGATGACACCAAGGAAGAATGTAGTGGAACAGAGGAAGGTCAAAGGTCAGGAACAACGAGAGGCAAGTTTGATGTAGAGGTCAATAACACCAAGATTTCTAGATCGTCCATGCAGAGTCAGAGAAAGAAGAGCAAAAAGGTTCTTTTTGGAAAAGGTATGGCCAATCTTTGCATTTCTTTCTGTGTTAAGCTTTAGTCCCTGTTGTCTCTCTGAATCATTTTATAGATCTTGGAATTTCCCCCCTTTCTGTATGTTAGTTTTAATTAACATTAACGGTTTACGTTCCATGTCTCTTAACATAATGATTATTATGTATCTTTCCATAACTGATTGTTTTACGAAATTAGGAACTAATTCCTAGAAAAATATGTGATACTAGTTAGAATTTGTTTGCTTCTATATTCAAGTCCCACAGTATGATTGATGTCCCTTGTCGTATGTTTCTGGCTCCATTAGCCCTTTAGTCATTACAGAGCAGATATATAGTACGTGAGAGTTAACCTACAAGTTAATTAATGCATTGATCGAACACCTTGATGATTGTGGAGGTATTTCATGTCTCAGTTAACTGAGATCCTGGCCCTTGGGAGGTTAAGCATATCATTATATGGGCTATTGTCCTTTTCCATGTGCTCCTTCGATTTGGTCGTCGGGACTGGGAGTGATGTTTTCACTGAATATATTATTTACTTGCCATTCTAATTTAGATTAAGGCATACTTGATCTTTGTAGATGAAGAACCTGCTTTTGATGCCCTACAAACTCTGGCTGATTTGTCATTGATGATGCCAATAGAAAATGAAGATGGTAAGTGATCGATATCCACTTTTTCCTATTTTATGTTATATGATCTGTATATGTTAAGATTCACTGCACATATTCAGTTGAGTTGGCTACCTTTCATGCAACTTGCTTTAACATGCATAATTATCAACTTCCGCAGCAAGATAAATATTGTCGTCGATGCTTAGTATGCCATTGCATTTGTTGTGTTGATATCTTTGGCCTATAAATCCATCACTCATAACCCAAATTCAAGATTGCCTCAGAATTTGTTAAATTTAAGATTCTTTTGATGATTGCACCTAAGAAAATCTCTATTAAATGTAGTGGATATCAAATCCTGTTTCTTTATTAGGCAACAAAATGAGTTATAAAGAGGTAAAACTTTGGTTGTTTGCTACTTTCTCAATTCACATCTAAGGGTGTAACGGAGTGGAGCCGAACATAATATTGTTCAAACTTGTTTGAATTTTTATCGAGCTTCAAAAATTATGTTTGAGTTTGATTTGATTATTAATTAAATCGAATTTCAACAAGCTTTAATCAAGCTAAACACGAATTGAGCTCGAGTACCTTGATATTTTTACTTGAAAGAGCTTGAGTTGAGCCGAACACATTGGGCTGAGTAGCTTGATATTTTTATACATTTTATTATTTTTTCCTAATCGAGTCGAGTTTGAGCAGCTTTACATTTATCTAATGGAAAATTGTATTCATAACGAACCGAGCTCAAACAAGCTTTTAATGACCATCTTGAATCGAGTATCGAGTAGTTTAGTTGATTGGTTCAATTTTTCAGCCATATTCACATATGGGGTATGTTTGTCCTACTCGCATGCATTTAGCACTTTTGGCATCTGGGGCTAGTTTGACCGGACACAGTTTTTACATGAGGGTTGAAGAATTGTAAGTTTGTGTACTTTCACTCTATTGCCCCTAAAAATAGTGGTTGACATAATGGTGTCACATTATTCCTTTAATTGAGATTATAATTTGGAATTTTAATTTTCATCTTAGGAAAAGGAATCTAATTTTGGGATATCACAGAAAGGAAATTTGAGCAATAAATTTTGGGACAAAGGAATTAGTATTTCTGCAGCAATTCCGTTTTATGATTTTCCAGTCACCGGATTTACATTATGAATACAACTTTATGACTCTTAGTTAATTTAACTATTTCCCTATTTATCAGAGTCAAGGGTGCAGTTTAAAGATGAACCTGATGATCATGTTGATGAGTCTGTGCCATTAGAAGCTCTGCCAGCAAACCAGCCCAGAGAAAAACGTAAATCCTCGGGGATAAGAATGAAAGGGTATCTAGTATCAAGTGCTGGAGCTGGTTCCAGCAAAATATCAAAACCTGGAAAAGGTTCCGCTTTTGATACTAGTTCTGTTCCTGAAGAAAACCAGGATTTTCATCAGTCTATACCCAAAATAACAAGAAAAAAACAGAAGACACAAGTGTCTAAGGTGAGAAAGTCATAATTTCTCTTTCATTGCTCATCATCATTATGAATATGATTTTAGCATGGTTGCTTACTTGAGTATATATATTTGCAGATTCAAAAAATTGAAGATCATCCTGATATTCATCTTAGTGAATCTCTAGGGATTGAGGTACTTCACTTTTTGCTCTTTATATTATTACGTATAGGATTTTTGTTATTTTACAACTATTTTAAGATATAATGAAGTTTTGAATTTCTTTTGTAGAACAGGCACGCATCATATATAAAGTCTCTAAATTCTTTCAAATGTTGTCAACTTGAAAACTAATAATTGTTTTAGTTATTTTTTGGTATTAGTTGATGCTGCAATATTTCTACTTGCTGTATTGGTTAAAACTCTTCTTCTTTACAAAGATAATATAGCCATACAAGGAATCCTCTTTTCTTTTCTTTTTTCCCCTTCTCTTTTTTTTTTGGTGGGAAGTTGTTTGTACAAGGCACTTTTCCTTTGGTCTCAAATTAGGTTAGTATCTCCTAGTAATCTCCTCGTCTAGTTGAGAGCTCACTCAATAGTACTGCTGCTGCTTTCCTTTAGGGCGGAGATGCAGGCAAGAAACTATTGACCAAAAGTAGGAAATCTTCCCAAAGCAGTTCACCAAAATTGATGAAGGTTCCAGAAAATTCTTCCAGTGCTGATATACGGAAGGAAGGGAGTGACTCAGCCCAATCGGCTGTACAGGTTCCTGTGGTTAACCAAGTTAGTTTACCTACTAAAGTAAGGAGCAGGCGTAAGATGAACCTAAAAAAACCAGTTCAGAAAGATTTGAAGTTTCCTGATAAAAGCTCAAATGACGAGAGTAATCTGCCACTCCATGACACAGCATTTAAATTTAAGGTTTGGTTTTCCCCAATTCCCCTAATTCACAAGTTTGATTAACTCAATTATTGACGTTCATTGTTCATATTGTGTCATACAGGAAAAACTGTCTAATTGTTTACTGAATCAGCGTCTAAGGAGATGGTGCACTTATGAGTGGTTCTACAGTGCCATTGATTATCCATGGTTTGCCAAAAGGGAGTTTGTTGAATATCTGTATCATGTAGGATTGGGTCATGTACCAAGATTAACTCGTGTGGAGTGGGGTGTCATAAGAAGGTATATATGTCTTCACTTTTTAATAATTCAATTATTTTGCAATTGATCAACTGAAGACGAAAAGCATGGCAATGCATCAATGTTTCCTCTAATGTCAAAGCAGCTCTCTCGGAAAACCACGGCGATTTTCAGAGCAGTTCCTGAAGGAAGAAAAAGAGAAGCTCAATCAGTATCGAGATTCTGTTAGAAAACATTACACTGAGCTCCGTGAAGGTATCAGGGAAGGACTGCCGACCGACCTCGCGAGGCCTTTATCAGTCGGACAGCGGGTCATTGCCATTCACCCGAAAAACAAGGGAGATTAATGATGGAAGTGTGCTAACTGTTGATCACTCCAAGTGTCGCGTTCAATTTGACCGTCATGAGCTAGGGGTTGAATTTGTCATGGTAATCTACTACCTAATTTGCAGCTTGAATTTTCATCTGAAGGTTATGCTATTTAAGCTTCCATACAAATCAATGTTTTAGTTATTACATTGAAAAGTTAAGTCAGGTACATCATGTTATCAGCTCGTATCTTTTTCTGGTCCAATTGCATATCTTGATCTCGTGTATATTGTATGTAAATTATCCGCTCAGCTTGAGCTTTAGTTTAAGTCTGATTTGAGATGATCTTTGCCAATTTCTGCACTACAGAAGAACACTATTTTATGGGAAAGAATCTGAAGAGGTGGCCTTACGACTGCTTGTTAATGCTTTAGCATTTGCAGTTTTCTTCAAAAGACTTACGCCTGCTTCCTTTTTTATCTTATTTATTTCCTTTTCTATATGCTTCCATTTCCTTGTGTGATTTATGCGGTGCTTTTCCTTGGCAGGATATTGACTGCATGCCTTTAAATCCTTTCGAGACTATGCCTGCATTGCTTGGGAGACATACAGTTTCAGTTGATAAGTTTTTGAGAATATCAATGAACTAAAAATAAATGGACATGCAAAAGAATACATTAAGCTTTCCTCTGGTGACAATCTGGATAACAACGATGGTATTTCTCAGTTGTCTTCATTAGCTAATCCTGCCAGTTTGTTGAAGCAGATGAAGGCATGAATTCCTACCTAACTTTCATTCTAAATTATTTGCATTATATTTTCATTTCCACTGGAGCTTGATTTCCATTTTAGCGTCATGAATAGATGCATAACAATCCTCGACGGTTCCACCTTGCCGACATTTTCATAATTATCATGTTTGTGAGTTTTGTAGAAGAAATTGAACTTCTACTAGTTGTAACTTCTGTTGCTTGAATCTCATTGTTTTATTTATGATGATGATGCATTCTAGTTTTGATGTTACATACAAAGCTATTTATATGAAATGCTTGAGTAGTTTCTGGAAGAAAAAAAAATTCCTCTGAAGAATGATTTTATTTACATGAGTAGGCTGATAAAAAAGTAGTGAATTGGCAAAGTTTTCATCTGAATACGTGCCCATGATTTATTTCTTCTCAACTGCATCCTCGTTTTTCCATTATTTGGCCTTCTAAACCCAATATGCTGGTTGACGCCAGCAGAAGATAGTAAGTTAAAGAATAGAAGTAGCTCAAGTAAGATTCTGTTTACCAGGTTGCTTCAGCAAATGCCAATGCGCAAACAAGAATTGGACTTTCTGATACTGCAACTTACCACCTGACATCAAATTCTCAGCCTTCAACCCTAGCTCAGCTTCAGGCAAAGGAAGCTGATATTCAAGCTCTTGCTGAGCTGACTCGTGCTCTTGATAAAAGGTATCATTGCCCACCTGCTTATTATCTATTCAGTATGTTGTTTCCACTCAATGAACTCCCTTTCCTTTCCTTTGGTTTTTTATGGTTAATGCTTGAATTTCTTAATGCTTAAACTTTTAATCATACTCGTTGCTGCTTTATGAAAGAAACCTACTGGTTTGTCTTCTCAGTTTTTGGGGTCCAAAATTAGAATCTTTTTTATCAGAACGTCAACGGTATATGTCTAAGATATCTCTGTGTAAGCATGCTCATTGCTTGTGTCCACATATATGCAGGAAGCTATTGTTCTTGAGTTGAAGCGAATGAATGATGATGTGTTCGAAAATGAGAAGGATGGGGATAGGAGCCCTTTGAAGGGCTCAGAGCCATTTAAAAAGCAATATGCTGCAGTACTTGTACAATTGAATGAAGCCAATGAACAGGTATCAGTCTTCATAAAGAAGAACTCAAATAGTCAAACCATGATTTTTCTTTTATATTTGCAAAATTTTCTTGGCGTTTAAATCACAACTTGGAGCACAATTTTTCTTGGCAGGTTACCTCAGCTTTACATTGCTTGAGAGAACGGAACACATATCAAGGAAAATTTCTGCTTACATCGCCAAGGCCAGTAACCCATCTTGCTGATCCTGGTGGCACATTGAGTTCTGTCGACCGTTCTGCTTGTCAAACTCACGAAGTGGGATCACATGTGAATGAAATCATGGATAGCTCAAGAACAAAAGCCCGAACGATGGTAGATGCAGCTATGCAGGTAAACCAGGCATTCAACTATGCATTTCTAAGTGGTCTCCTTTTCAGTCCGAAGCTTCCTCATGTTTTGTGATAGACATAGTGGAGTGGGATCGTCCAACAACATTTTTTATCCTGAGACCGTGTTGTTTCTGTAATAATAGATACACTTTCTTTCAAATTGATCTTCAAGAAATTAATCATATTCTTTTATTAGGCAATAACATCGCTCAAGAGTAGGGAGGATACCATTGAGAAAATCGAGGAAGCTATAGATTACGTAAATGACCAACTTCCCTCGGATGATTCCGGCATGTCAATGGTAAGTTCGTCTACCTTATTATTTCACTCACAGTTCTTTTTCTCACGATCTTTTAATTATTTTTCTTGTGAAAACTGTTTTAGACACTAGATCGTAAAATGGCAAATGCATCCGAAATTGAGGCACAAATTCCTTCAGAATTGATCACAAAATGCGTAGCGACTTTGCTTATGATTCAGGTGAATTACATAAGAAGCAAGTAAATTATATATTTTCCTTCACATGCCGACTGACAGAATTTATAATTCTATAATCGCAGAAATGTACAGAACGGCAGTTCCCTCCATCAGAAGTGGCACAGATATTAGATTCTGCTGTGACAAGTTTACAGCCACGCAGTTCACAGAATCTTCCCGTTTATACCGAAATACAGAAGTGTGTGGGTATCATCAAGAACCAATTATTGGCACTAATACCTACTTAGTCATGGAATCAGATCCTCGTGAATCTGCATTGTAGATAATTAAGTTGGTGTCGATAGCTCTCAGCTATACCTTTTTCGGTTGCATTTATAGTATAGGTCAAATGGATTAGTATTTTTAGGACTTATTTCTGTCAGTTGTTTGTATCGGTTATGTGATGATGAGCTAGTTTTGTAATTGTGGCTAACAAGTGAAGAAGAGGGACATGAACATTGTAGTTTTAAGTGTTTGTCAATCTATAAGCAGTTTGCTTTGACTGGATAATAGCCTGCATTCTTACATTAAGTAGTGGATGTCTTAACAAACTGTAAATGTAATTGGAGACAGACAAATGAGTAATAAGTTAGTGAATTTGGCCTGTTTTTTCAATTAGCAGGTGGTGTGCCACCCATTCTTTTCTTGGCTAAGCAGGGAACTTCACAAGGATATTATTATGCCAGAAATACTAATATTCTTGTTAAGTTCAAATCACGAAGCATTGCACCGATAATTTTTTACCCACAAGAAGATTTCATATTTTGTAGTTTGTTCACTTTTTTTTTTCTTTTCTATATATATATATATATATATATATATATATATATATATATATATTCTTCTATACTTTACTTCCCTATAGTGTGAATGACTTTCATGGTTTCTTGAAATTCTTAAAATATTTTTTTTTTTTTTGAAAAAGATGCACAAATTATTACTCAATAATTACAAATGGGAGTTACAAACTTCACATTTTACTCCCATCTTCTAGATAGCTCCGATTGCTATTTTCTTAAAAGCAATTTGACTTTTAATGTGTCTTTAGAAAATTATTACTCAATAATTACAAATGGGAGTTACAAACTTCACATTTTACTCTCATCTTCTGAATAGCACCTATTTTCTTAAAAGAAATTTGAATTTAAATGTGTTTTTACAAAATTATTACTCAATAATTACAAATTGGAGTTACAAACTTCACATTTTACTCTCATTTTCTAAATAGCACCCCTTAGTTTTTTTTTTAAAAAAAAAAACTTCTAACATTCTCAAATAACAAAAGTACCCAATTTCATTTCATTATGAAAAACTTCCAACACTATTTTGTGTAATTTCCATCTTTTTGTAGTTCATAATTTGTAGGATCTTAAAATATTCTTGGTACAACAAAATTTATCTTTGTTGATTTGCAAGTAAGGTGGTAATTGGAGAAGTGAGACCCAGATTATAACCTTTTTCGATTTGATATTTCAGGTATTGAGGTTAAAACAGAAAGGCCAATATTAAATTAATCCTTATGAATCTTAATTTCTCAAGTCTTTACATAAATCCTTGTGAAAAGCTTTTTTCAATTTGTAGGTATGGTGTAATTGGAGAAGTGAGACTCATATTATACATTTTTTCAATTTGATATTCAGGCATTGAGGTGAAAACAAAAAGATTGAATGAACGAACATCAACATTATACAGGCCGTTAGGTGTTCTCCAAACAGGAGTTAGGTGTTCTCTAAACAGGAATATTCAGATGATGTAATATTTTCCTTTTGACAATAGGCCAGTAATTTGTCTTGTTTTCAGTATTATTTCTTCTACTAATTTTCTTTTATTTTAGTAGAATTGCAAGTGTTTAAGAGAGCCTTTTTCTAGTATTTTGAAAAAAAAAAAATTAATGTGACGTAAAAAAAATTGTAAAATATAAAACAAAAGGCGATTCATTATTTCATGCATCATGTTTACTTTTTTTAATATATTAAACTAGATTTCAAATATATATTTTTTGGTAATATTAATTGTTAAAGAAAAATATAAAAAACTTCTTTTTTTGGTTGATTTGATTTTTCTTTCTCTTTTTTCGTGAAATGATTTATAGATGCACGTCAATGGTGGTTTTATACTATTTTAGTTTTCCTTTTGTTGAGAGAAATACTATTTAGTTTTGAGTAAGTAATAACTAGCTAATAAAAAAATTAATTTTAAATTAGATTTTACACAGTCCTAGCAACAATCATAAGAAATTAGGAAAAATTAAAACACAATAAGTTGCCAATTGTACGTACCACAAATTAGACTTTTGATTAGTTTTTCCGTTAACTTTTGTTTTTTAAATTATTTTGAGGGAGTTCTTTTCGTTAATTTAAGATTTTATCATTTGGACAAGTATAAGCTTGAATTACATAGTATAAGCTTGGGGATGATTTCACCCCATGTTTCACAACTCATAAAAACTGATTATCAAAGTTACAATATTTAATTATTTTTGGTACCGTCTATGCAGCAACAATAAATAAAAAATGCAGTGATAGTTTTCTAATTAACTACATTATATTAACTCCGATGACCCAATACTATATATGCAAAAAAAAAAAAAGAATTAAAGTTTTTTTGGGATTGTTTCTTCAACAAAATTTAGGACAATTCGTGGTATGTTTTTTTCAGGAATGATCCAGATGGAGCGAATTCTAGGGTTGTGATGCGTTTTTTTGGGTAATGGATTTGATTTGAATTCAAGAAACCAATTAAACAGATTATCCTTCCTTAAATTGTAATGATTATTATTACTGAAAAGTTATCTATTTGTGATGTGCCATGTTAATGTTTGAATTTCATCAAACATTATATTTCGAATTTTTCTCTTCCAAATTTCAGGATTAATTCTTGTCAGTTGATATTGTCAGTTTCTTTTTATAGGAGTTATGTTAGAAGTTTAAATTCAGTTTCCTAACTTTACTAACTCCTTAGAAGTTTATGGTAGTGGGTGGTTTCTTTCCTTAAATCTTGCAGGTAGTTTTTCTTCTATTTTCTTGCAGGAAGTTATTCAAATGATGGCTATTTAAGGATCAGAAACCAACAAATTTAAATGTATGATTTTATGAGAGTTGTGAGTTCATCTTTCAAAGATTTTCATACCAAATTCTGCCAAGTTTCGGTGATACTGGGAATGTTGGCAACATTGTTGGCATCATTTTTAGAACTCGAGTTTTGAGTGTTTATGTGAGATAGATTCAATGTATATTGAGTGTTTGAGTGCACTAAATAGATTATCACATTTTGTAAAGGAGTGTTATTCTAGACAATGGGGAGTTGTTCTTCTAGTTTCCTTATTTACTTTGTAATTTTGTAAGTTGTAAACAACATTACCTTTTGTATAATTTTTGTTCTAATGAACACAAATTTATACTTATACAAAATTTTTAATCTCTTGTATTTTATATCTCATTCTGTCTTTATTTCATACTTAGTGAAATTGTGATTTAGTTAAAAGTCTTTCGCTGTGTTTTCCAAAGTGTTGGCATCACTTTTGGTTGCACACTGCATTTTTAGAAGAATTGGACCCTTCAATTCTTTCAATATAATACCCTAAATATGAATAAATTAATTAATTAATGTTATTTTTTGTTTCTTAAATCGAAACCACATGAAGATTTATATTAACAGTGGAGATCAATCATACGGTGAAACCGCAGACACTGGTCTCATTGGATCCAACCACTATATAAAGTTAAATCAATTGAGATAATAAATACAAAAGTATGTCCACAGGAGTATTTTTCCACGTTTAAAGTCACCTCGTCGACATATTTATATTCAGACTTCTGTAGTTACTTGATATGTTTCTGCAGTCCGTAACTATAAGAGAATCACATTTTGTACAAAAACTCTGCAATAAAGGAAACTCGAGAATTAGTCCTTTTTTTCCACTGGAAATTGAATATTTTGCCGGAAAATGTCAGGTGGCCAGCACGCGACTTCCAAAATTTCCTGCTGGTTATGCAATTCTCGTCAAAAAAATAAACAAAAACAAAAAATGACTGAATTCGCGAGTTTTTTAAATTGTAGGATTTTTTGCAAATGTTTATGGGGCTAATTTTGCAAAACCTTATAATTACAGGATCAAAACTACAATTTCTCCATAAAATAGCTTAAAAGTACCTGATAAGAGTTGAACTGCTCCAAACCTCCAATGTCAATAGTGTCCACCAGAATCATGCCATCCGATAAGTCGAGTAGCTCCGCCACCTAGTTCAGTAACATAGTTTCTAAAGACAACACTAAAATGTCTAAAATGTCCTTGCATAAAGTATAGAAAAAGACAGAAAATAGAGCTATTGATGCTAGGGTAATTACCAAAAGGAATGTTGTATAAGAAGGAACTTTCAAACTGAAACCGAGTCTTCAATGTAGGAATAAATATTTGCCAAAGTTGAATTGTCAATTCTGTCCGTAATTGGCAACCAAGACGCCAAATCACCATATTCGAGTCAAATAATATTGTATCACCAACAATACACATTCAGGACAAGAAGAAAATTGATGCCACTATTTGATACATAGATTTTTTGGACCTTAAAGCCGTTCCAGTGCAACTAAAACCTCAGCCATCCGTGGTCTTTGTTTTGGTTTTGCGCTTAAGCACTGGAGAGCAACGGTGGCAACAGTATATGCTTCATTATGAGGATATTGGCCCTCTAACTTGGGGTCCATAACTTGCAATAGTTTTCTCTTGTCGTGCAAGTATGGTTGTGCCCACTCTGCTAGATTTTGCTCTTCACTAGCCCTAGTTGCGTCAATAACTCGACGCCCGGATAGTAATTCTAGCAAAACAACCCCAAAGCTATATACATCGCACTTTTCTGTTAAGTGACCTATTCATGGGGAAGAATTTCAGTATGATGACAACACAAGGAAAAGTATGCTTCTTAAAAGGCTTAATTGCAATTTCAGTCCTGTAACTCTTAGGAGTTGGCATTCTTAGTCTTATGACTTCTTGATGTGGCAGTTTTTGATCCTTGATGGTTTTACCCTTCAGTCAAAATGGCAATTTCAGTCTTATAACTTATCTCAATCTTTACCTGGATTCATATTTCCAAAATTATCCTCATGAGGCAGTTATAGTATGAGTACTAAACAATTTCTACTCATGAATAAATAAAACCCAACTCTGATAACATTATCTGGATGATCAAAGAAATTTTGGGGATGTTGGCATCCAAGGATATTTAGGGAATAAATGAAATTTTGAAACACCCATTCGAGACCAAAGTTGCATAAAATCAGAACTTGTAGGACCAAAATGCACAAATTAAAAATTACAGGACCACAATTGCAACAAATCAAAATCTTATAGGACCAAAAGTGCTAGCCCCTATAATTACGCGACCAATTTTGCAATTAAGCCCATCTTAAAATTTCAGCAGGAATGAAAAAGTATTTACCTGTTGCCACATATTCAGGTGCAGCATAACCGTATGTACCCATGACTCGAGTAGATACATGGGTCATATCACCAGTAGGACCATCTTTAGCCAAACCGAGGTCAGACAACTTGGCGTTAAATTCCTGCACCCCATATGATTTCCGGTTTTATACATGTAAACAATATATGAATTAAAAACCAGAGCAAGAAAAATAACAGTCTCTGCCAAACACACCGCATTCAAAAGAATGTCAGCGGTCTTAAAACTCCGGGTTATGACAGGTTTTTCCTGGTCATGCAAGAAAGATAGTACTCTGGCGGCACCTATAGCTACTTTGATTCTTGTCGCCCAAGGAAGTGATTGATTATGCGTTCCTATGAAACAGAGCAATCAACATTAATGAAGAGCTTTGGATCCGCATGCTAAAGAACAAATCATAAGTTACTCAAAAACATGTATGTAATAGTTTCACAAACTTTGAAACAAAGATCATAATTTAAAAAATGGATAATTACAAAAACTACTCCTGAGGTTTCGAGTTAATTATTAAAAAAACCAGAGATATTTGAAAATTACAAAACCCACATCGAGGTTAGATTATGTGTTAAATGTAAGGTAACTGCAATATTTTGACAAATGTAAAGGTTGTGTTTGAAATGTTTTTGCTTATGAAGGGGGTAAAGTGTAATACAGAATCAAACCTCACGGGATGTTCTGTAATTTTCAGAAATCTGTGGCTTTTTTTATTAACGCAAACCTCAGGGGTAGTTTTTATAGTTATCCCTGAAAAAATTCCTAGGGGAAGACATCAATATCATAAGTCATGCAATCAAATGTGCAAAAATATTACTTCTGAACAGGTGATTTTCCAAGCTCCCTTTGGGCATGAACTCATACACCAAAATAATGTTGTCTTCCTTGGAGCAATACCCGACAAGTTTAATCAAGTTGGGATGATGAAGCTGACTCAAATAATGAAGTTCCGTCTGCACAAATAATTTGGTTGGTAAATGATACCACTAAAAAAAATAAGCACAAGGAAACAATAGGGAAAGGAAAACCTACCCAACCACTCTTCACGCCCTTGAAATCCTCCCTGAATCCACTTCTTGACAGCAACAGGCATTCCGGATCCAGGTTTCGTAGCAGTGAGAGTTTTCTCATCGATCCATCCTTTAAAAACGGGCCCGAATCCTCCTTCGCCCAAAATCAAGTCAGATCTGAAGTTTTTGGTTGCCTTTTTTAGTTCTTTAAATTCTATGGGCCGTACATCACGGTGAGATAAAATGCGAGCTTCTGGACTGATGGCTTCGGTGGAAGCTCTGGAGGCTTATTGAGATTGCAGCAAAAATGTAAATGTAAGTTGGTAGAGTTGACTAATATGATATAGAGGCATAGGCAAACGTAAACAGTGAACCACATAATCGACATACAAACAGTTTATATGGAAAGACAACTTAAGGTGCTCAGGATACTTATGCTATTATGTCAAAGCTAAAAGCTTGTTTGATATTATCCTAAACAAAACTCCAAAGATCCAAACAGTACTATAACATGTTATAGGTAATTCAAAATTCAAATAACCATTTAATTCAAGGAGCACGAACACATTAGAAACAGCATAGAGGTAACAATCCACTATAAATTGCCATTTCAGATTATCTTCACTTGCAAAGAATAGCATTGTAGCTGGTCCCGAAGTTACAATATTTTAAGCACAAAAAGGGATCCACTTATTTACCAGTTGCTTCAAATAATTCTTTAGAAATAGATTTCCTCTTTCTTAGGCAAAGCAAAACTACAAACTTGGTGCATGGTGCTCATTGGATTGTATTGTCTCTTAACATATAAAATAGTTAACAAGATATTACCTGTATTTTCTAGTCATATAAAACTACATTGCAGTTTACATGACGTTTGTTGGAGTAAAATGCAAGGAATGTCGAGTAAGATCAAAATTTCTTACAAGATTTTTCATTTTCTTTATCTGCTAAACGAACCACGATTAGGTTGTATTTGAATTGAAGGATTTGGAGTTGAGGAGAGAATTTGGGGAAGGAAGATGGATTTGAACTCCACCAAAATTACTCAAAAAATAGCTTGGAATTGGGACTTAAAGATTTGAAATCCATTGTATAATGAACTCATCCAAACAAGTTCAATGGGTTTGCTCTTATGGATTTGAAATCCTTAGCTTCAAATCCATCAATCCAAATGAAGCCTCAAAGAATTATTAAGACAGCTAGATGGAAACTGCTAAAAGTAACAACATACTTGTACCAAACACCTATAGATTGGAAACCAAAATTTTATTTGTCAAAATTGTTAAATATGTAAACATTATTTATTATTTGGAAAATTGGAAATTGGAGAGGCACAAAAGTTATAGAGGGAAAAAAAAACACAGGATTAACAGACCTAAAATGATAAGAATGAAAGAAAATCAAGAAATTGCTATCTCATTTAAAAAATTGCAGTCTAAGATTGGAATCAACTTTGAGCCCTGTAGCTTTTATTAAAGCAGTAATTAAACAATTCGACCAGAAAATTGAAGCCAACTTTGAGTTTCTCTTCATAGAGCCAAAACCCAACAATATTTGCAATCGAGCAAAATAATAGAGAAAGATGGAAGTTAGAGATAAACCAATTACAAGAAAACTGCATAATCCCACTCTTTAAGCCAAAATCCAACCAAATTATGAAAACCCACAATTTTCATGATCAATTTTTGACATAATTAAACCCTAAAATAGAAAATTAGAAAAAAAATATATATAATGAAGTACCAGACAGATCTTCATGGGAAGAAGCAAAACTGAAACGCGAACTGAAATCAGCTGAAATTGAGCTGCTGATGCTATGGGAAACAGCAAGTTGCCTAAGCTGTTCTCTCTTGAGAACGGCGGCAACCAGCCTCTCCCAGTTATCATACACTCTTGACATAACTCACCTCTTTACTCATTTTCAGAAACTAGTCAGAAATAGTGAAAGAATACGAGTACCAAATGAGTTTTTTTTCTTGGTCTTTGTACACTTGCATCCATCTTTCTGGTGATTTGGAGTTTAGCTAATATCTCCGTTTGGTCAATAAGGTTTGATAAATTTTAGTGAAAGACCTAAATATCTACCAACTTTCAGAAAATTAAATATTAATGGTTTTTCATAGAATACATAACTTAAAGAGCAAATAGGGCAAATTACTCACTTGGGATAGGTGATAGAGTTTTTTTACATGTAGGATAAAAAACATAGTTTTCTACCCACTTTTGGTGTTCTTTTACCACAATACCCTTGAGGCTTTAAATGCAAGCCTTTAAAATAGGCATATATGTATTTCTCTCTCTTGCAATTAAATACTCTCAATACATACGTGAACCCTCCCCTTATATTTTGCTCTTCATTTTTTCTCTCTCTTCTTCTTCTTCTTCACAAAATATCAAGAAGTTATTTTTGTGGTCTTTCATCACCAAAATCGCACCAAAAAATCGAATAACAAGGTAATGTTCTTCCCCTCCTAATTATTTAACCTTGCTTAAATCGTTCAAGACCAATATATTTGCAAAATATGTGAAGTGTTTTGTGAAAGGGAAAATTTTCTGCATTTATGAAACACAATGCACGATATATCGTGCCTATTTTGTACTGAGACACGATAGGCACGATATATCGTGCCTATTTGTAATGAGGCACGATATCGTGGCACGATATGGGCACGATATATCGTGCCCCTATATTAGGCACGATATCGTGCCCCTATATTAGGCACGATATATCGTGCTTGTTTTGTAGAATAGGCACGATATCGTGCCTCAATGAAAAACAAGCACGATATATCGTGTCTATTTGTAATGGGGCACGATATCGTGCCCTATATTAGGCATGATATATTCTTACATATTTTAATTTTTTTTTATGTATTCTTGCATATTTTAATATTTTTTCTTTGTATGTAGATGAACTCTCGCTATGTTGTTGTTCGATTTGGTGGTCATTGGGAAGGTTTAGAATATAAAAATGGTGAAGAAGAAGTTGTACGTATTAAACCGGGCAAAATGAATTATAGTGAAATATTGGAGGAGGTTTATGGTGTTGTTGATGTTGATAGGGGCGTATACGATTGTGTAATGCATGCTATTGTAGATATTTCTGGAAACAAACTTGGGAAGTTAAAGTTGAAAAACGATGATGACATTGAAACTGTGTTTGGGAACACCGAGTTACCAGTTGTTTTTGTAACACTAAAAAGAAAAACGATGGGTGAGACTAGTTCGCATAATGTATTGGGTGGTCAGTCTGGGCATAATCGAGTTGAGAACGTTAAAGGTCAACAAGGTGTTGGTGGAAGTTTTATGCAACTAATGGCTATTCAGAGTGATTTGTCAACAATCATTAAGCATAATTACAACTACATGCAACATCTTGGTTTTCAACAATACGGTGTACCGCAAATCAATCTATATAGTCATGCAGTAAGGCCTAGTGGAGCATCTTTTATGCATATGAACAATGTTCCAATTATTGATCATCCGCGTCCACTATCACCTATAGTTAATGTTCCAAATATCAATTGTACGGGACCTAGTATAAGGCCAAGCAATGAAGATGGCTATTATCGATATGGGTTGTGATAATCTGATGTTAATTGTGATAATCCGATCACAGAGATCTTTCGATGTTGGTTGTGATAATAATGAAATTAATTATGGTGCAAACTACATCCATATGATTTTGGTGAGAACTACACTGCTGGTGATGTTGATGCGACGTTGAAGCTAATAATCAATTTGAAAATGACCCAGCGTCTTTGAATTTGAGGAATTTTGTGAGTGGAGACGTGAGCGAGAGAAGTATTTCGAAAACCAAAACCAAGATGCAGCAGTGATGACGAGGTGCTAACATACATCCAGATATCCATAGAGACAATATGGACGAAACAATAGTGCCCACAGGACGAATGTCGACCCATAAAATGATAAGAAGGTGGCCGATATCGAGGTGGAAAGTCCTTAGTATATCGGCCAGGTGGCAAAACATCATGCAGCTGCCGAATGTAATGAATTAATATCTGAAAGGAGTATTTCCCCCAAGGGAATGTCTCCCACTGTGCGTCGTCCTCGATCAAAAACCACAGCCAACGGTCCACTGCGGTCTGTCGGCCATCGAATCACAGTATCATGTAAAAAGCAAATAACACATTCGCCACTTTTAGGGCGTCGTCTGGTGAGTCACGGAAGGTGCCATCAGCAAATAAAGTGCGTAAATGCTTGGCGGTAACCCGATCACCCCCAGGCCAATACCGTCTATATATACCAGTCTCGGGTAACTCAAATCACCGTTAGGGTCAAATGTCGACCCTGAAAATCGCAATCCCGATATCATAGCAAAATCACGCCGAGAGAATCTGATAGTCTGCTCTCCGACGTGGAACCAACACTCCGATTCCGGAGCGTCCGGCACAAGCACCTCCATCGCAACCAAAGCATGTAGTGCCGCATTACAACCAGCTCCGTCATACCCAAAATCCAAAAAATATCTGAAAGTCGACTGTCTAAACTGGGTATATAAACCACCACCGATCTCCTGCAACTCATCTCTGATGGTCTGAATAATATTCGATCGAACGTACCCCGCGATCTGGGCCCTCTCTCGATGATATGAGAGTCTCAACCACTGTGGACCGACCTACAACAATTAATAAATTGCAATTTAGTAAGATGAGTAGTGAAAAACTGAAAGAAAACAATAATTATGAAACAAACAGCATGTGGGATATCTAGGCACGATATACACAAAGAATACATGGAAAAAACAGCATGGGCACAAAATAAACAAAACTAGGGCACGATATCATGCCCAATTATACCTAGGGCACGATATCGTGCCCAATTATACCTGCGGCACGATATCGTGCCCAAAAATACCTGAGGCACGATATGTATGAGGCGGCACGATATAGGCACGATATGCGCTATATATTGTGCCGCTTCATCTTCTTCACCAAATCGCGCCGCACGGCTGCTACACCAACATCCAACAATAACCCAACACACAAATTTATCCAACATATGCACATTATTGTCAAGTTATATACACCAATTGATAAACCCTAAACACCAAAATCGAACACTAAACCCCTAAATTCATGAATCTAACATAAATAGAGTTCAAAACTTAAAACCCAAAATCGATTTTCCAACATAAGGGGCCGGGATTGATATGCTTACCTGTTCGGAAGGGGTGACGGCAGCGGCGGAGGAGGGTGCGGAGGCGGCAGCGACGGAGGTGGAGGCGGTCGACGTCGACGGCACGATTGAGTCCATGTTCTTCTCTTCTAGCACGATATTGGGCACGAAATGGGGATGGGTATTTTCTTCTTCTTTTTGACCGATGGGGGCACGAAATGGGGGATTTGGGGATTTTTGTTCTTCCTTTTGTTTTGACTGTTGGGCACGAAATGGGTTATGGGGGGAATGTTCTTTTTTTGCTTTCTTATTTGTTTTTTGTTTTTATACGGTTTCCTATACGGGTTTGAATGGTATAATTATGACTTATATTTCAAAATTCAAAAACACCAACTTAAATGAGGGGTAATTTGGCCAATTTGGGTAGAAAAGAAGTTTTTTATCTAATTGGGTAGAAAAGAGTACCCACTATCCATAGTGGATACTTTAAAAATTGACCCTAACTTAAAAGAGAAAATAATGGGACGGGAAAAATGCAAAATTAGTCCTATATATTTGTGTGAGTGTCGCAATATTAGTCCAGTAACTTTTATAATTGTTATTTTAGTCCTGTAGGTTTTGAATTTGTGCAATTATGATCCTATAAAGTTTTAAGTTGCTGCAGATTTAGTCATGAGGATTGAGGGCTATTTCAATATTTCACATATTTGGTTATGTGATGATGAGCTAGTTTTGTAATTGTGGCTAACAAGTGAAGAAGAGGGACATGAACATTGTAGTTTTAAGTGTTTGTCAATCTGTAAGCAGTTTGCTTTTACTGGATAATAGCCTGCATTTTTACATTGAGTAATGGATGTCATTAACAAACTGTTATTGGAGACTGACAAATGAGTAATAAGTTACTGAGTTTGGCCTGTTTTTTCAATTAGCAGAAGGATATATATTATTACGCCAGAAATACTAATATTCTTGATAAGTTCAAATCATAAGCATTGCACCGATATTTTTATCCCAAGAACACTTCATATTTTGTAGTTTGTTCACATTTTTTATACCAATTTTTTTTTTTTTTTTTTTTGCTTAAAAAGAAAGTATGATGTTTTTGATGAAGTTGCCTGTCTAAGGTTGGAGAAGAATAGAACCATGTTGCACCTAAAGAGGTGTAGGAGTTTACAAGCACGCGTACGTACACCTTTAATCTAAGGTGTCGCTCAACTGTGTAGGACTTTTTTGAGTAATAAGGAAAACTGACTGGATTAATAGTAACATAATTCTTCAAATTTCTCTAAAATAACTTGAATAAACCAGGATACTCATAAGATTTATAAACCATGATACTCATGCGACAAATCTAGAGGTGTTAACATCTCCTGGACTTTCATAGTAAAAATGATTTATTCTCGAACTTTTTTTTTGGTTTCTAATAAAATTGCAATGTATTAGTTTGTTTTTATGAAATTTTCAAATATTATATAAATTTTAAACGAGTTTATTGAGAATACTTCCACAAAATTGTAAATTTTATTTAGAATAATTAAGTATTTGTATTCTTATTTTCTCAAATTATTCACTTATTATACTAACAAAATTTATCGTATAATTGAGATGAAAACGAATTATCCCAAATAATATCTAAGAAACAAATTAAGGGTTAACATATTATTCCTGTGCAAAAACTTGTGTAAAATGGTTGCACGGTGCGACGGGTGATACTTTTAGTGTAAAAAGTGATACTTTTAGGGTAAAAAGTAATACCTTGATGAATACACTAAAATCAAATGTATTCATAAAGTATCATTTTTTACACTAAAAATATAACATTTTACACTAAAAGTATCCATTTTTACCCTAAAAGTGCAATCCGTCGCACAGTGAGACCATCTTGCAAGAGACCTACTCTTATTCCTGAATTTGAGATTGTTAATATGACATTGATAGTCCTTCAAAAATGGAACTACATATCTGTACGTACACAAAAAAGCTGATAAATGGTACTATTTAGCAAACGCCCAGAGGCAGTGAAGTATTTGGCAAGGCTCACTGGTCAAGATTCCTCAATGTCGTCTGATCATGTTGGAATTCAAAAAAAAGGATACAGCAGGGGTAAATATGCACGAGTTCTATCAATGGCAACTAATTCAGTTCTGCTATCTATTTCATATTGTATTTCCAAAAGTAAAAAGAAAAGGCATCCTTTTTGGAGCCGACGGATCTCCAAAATCTAAGAAGCTAAATTCCATGGTGTCATAATTTCAGCTTCTTTTTCGGTCTTTTTGATGTATTGGCAATGGAATCCTCCAACTTCTGCAAAAGTTTATGAGGATCTCTCTTTGAGCAAAAAAATCGATCCCAAGTCTAATATAGACTATTATTAGATGAATTCCAACAAACAGTGTACCTTTTGTTTATTCTTTTGATTCTTTTGCTTCTTTTTCTTTTTCTTCTTCTGCTTTTGTTTCTTTGACACAGAGGTCTCTGTTTTCTCTTCTCCATCCGATTCCTGTCAAAACCCACAACAGGGGAGCCAGTAACAGTACGTTACAAAGAAAGGTTGCATACACAATGAAACTCAGCAGATTTAAGATATGAGATTATGTAAATGCACCTCAAAGTCTCCAAAAGTGTCGACATGATGAATAATTCTTCCTGATGTTGAAGTTCCACCTAAATAATTCGTAACGGAGAATAAGCACAATATATTAATAAGCAAAAAGTGATAGTGTGTATAATGAGATTGTACGGGCATGAATATGCCACAATGTCATTTACTCTAATTTATGAGCAAAAGAAATAAGAAAAAGAAAAAAACAGAGATTTTTTAGTGGGATATGAGTCACAGGACAAAAACAACCAATATCAATTTGGTGTATTTCTAGAATTCTATATGGATTAACAGATGTTGAAATTTGGATTAGCTGAGTTGCAGAAAGACTTTTCACATTTTTGTTTTAATTTCTATTATCAGCTACTTAAGTTTCTACTATTGAATTTTCAGTTTCAACTACTCTACAAGACTACAAATACGATCAAAAAGGTTCATGTAAGTTCTTTTTACAAGACTTGAATAAATATGTAAATGTACTGGAACTGAAAATAACAACCGAAGTATACAATAATAAGCGCCAATATAGTTTTAATTCTATGTAATAAAAAATGAAGAGTCAAAAGTGTCACAAAAGATCACCTAGAACCTATTTGTATCACATAATTGTCTTATCAATACATAGCCTTAATATATATTTTGAAAAGTTCAAACTCTGATGAACTCAAACTAAGTTCAAGCTTGTAATTACTTCTAAATGCAATGGTCCAACAAGAAACAAAAAGAATATCAAAATATCAACCACTTATACAGAATATGGATGCCCTCCACACAAAGAATCATCTATAACTGATAAAGTCAGCAATCAAGATGAAATGAATTACAAATAACACGAATCCATACTCAGATATATCATGCCTGCGTTTGGAAATATGATGGAATTCTAGATCACTACCAAATCCAATAATAGAATTCTGATGTTCATGGTTTTTTATGGATGCTTTTCCCCAATAACCAAAGTCCATTGAATAGATAAACTATAATCCCCCTCGAATAAACTAAACAAGGAAATTTTCTGAAAGCACTTACCATGACGTGATATGCAAGACATTTTCCATCTGAGAAGTTCCAAACAAACTATAACAATGTCCATAATTCTCAAGTTATTTCCCTCTTAGTATCCACTGTTAGGTCCAAAACTTGTGTTCGAACTACTGAATTGCTTAGCGAAGAAAGGAAAGAGAAATTACTGAATCCAATAAAAGAAAAGAAGATCCAATATATATTCCGGGTTCAATTTGCTTTCAACTTGTAAAACATACATCAGAACATAAAAGGAAATAGCAGATGCACTTTGAAAACATGCAATCCAGGAATGTGACATCACCAAAGTCCTCAAAACCAACAACAATGTAGTTCAGCAATTGCATCAAAAAACACAAACTTTTGGTAATTGAAACAAATGGCAAACTCCAAACCAAAAGGTTTCAATTTTGATGTAACTGAAGAGAAGATGAGAAGTTCATACTGCATTGAACAGTTTGTTTGGCATTTTTAACGGCTAATTCAACGAGCTTTGGATCCACAGAAGCCAACCCATTTGGCTCCTGAAGCTTTCTTTCAAGGAATTTAGCCAAAGCAGCCGCCTTGTTTGTCTTCATTGGCCCCCCAGGGTGCGCCAGCCTACACATAACAAAAACCTGAATACCCACAGTTGCGTAAAACGTTACACAATAAAAAACAAACATAAAAGCACCTCGTCAAGGATTACACAAAAAGTGCAAGTGTAGCAGTTGTGCAAGCTGATATATGCAATATATTTGCATATATTTACATCTACGCATTTATATGGTAGTACATAAATAATAACAAACCCTAATCACCTAAAAAATGACTATCCCATTAAAATTTTACCAATACAAGCTAAAAAATCAACTTTTGTAGGCAGATAACCAAAACTCAATAACGTCTATACATACACAAGTAGTAT
Source organism: Rehmannia glutinosa (assembly GCA_016081115.2). Lineage (NCBI taxonomy): Eukaryota > Viridiplantae > Streptophyta > Magnoliopsida > Lamiales > Orobanchaceae > Rehmannia > Rehmannia glutinosa. The sequence goes on from JABTTQ020001574.1 coordinate 123,566, forward strand.
ATGTATAACAAACCCTAATTACATATGCCTAAGCAAATTCACAAATTAAGTATCCCATCAATCGCGAACACAAACTAAAACAGTGTGTATAGCAATGTGGTTAAGCTGATGCACGCAATTTATCGAATTTATACTACATGTGTAGTGTGCGTATAGGTTTAAAGAACCTGGGTTGGGATCGGATTTGATTGGGTGCACACGGTAGAGGAGCGAATTTGCTTCCTCTCAGAGCCTTTTTCTCCTCTTCTGTCAGTCCGTCCATCTCTCTCTCTCTCCCTCTCTCTCTCTCTCTCTCTCTCTCTCTGTATGTATACGTATATATGAATGTATGTACACTAATTGTATATATCTGTGTCGTGTGTATTGTTAAATGTATGACAGCTTGAAGTCGTTCAAATAATTTTAGTAAATTCTGTTTTGGACCGTAACCTTATTATAATTTTGCATATGATCCTCATATTTGCATATTGTATATTTGTATCACCTTTGTTTTTTTCTTTTTTTAAAAACAAATTGCAATTCTCCTGGAGGAAAATTATGATGTTAACACTTAAGGCTGTGATTGGTTGTGCTTTCGTTCCGTCCACTTTCATTTTCTGAGTCAAAAATGTTTTTTTCATCCACTAAGTGGATGACTTGAGAGATTTAGTCCACACTTTTAAAAAATTTTGAAATTGGTCCACTAAGTGGCAAAAATTCGGATTTTTAGTCCAAGAATCGCAATCTTTGCAGGTAACAATCTATGTGGAATTTTTTTTCTTTTTGCTTTTTTCTTGCCTCAAAATAAGAATTGTTTTTGTTGATGTGCCATTTTGGAGGGAAAAAAATATTATTTTCAATGTAAATTAGGTAATATTCATTATGAGTAAAATAAAAATAATTTACAGAATATATTTAAATTATTTGTTAATTTGAAAAACGAAAAATAATTTTAAAAAATCCATGAAAGACAAAAATAATGTTAATATTTAAATTATTTGTTAATTTTGAAAAATGGAAAAATAATTTTAAAAAATCCATGAAAAACAAAAATAATGTTAATAAAATTTAAGATATTTTAATTGGAGAAATATATTCGAAATTATAAAATAAAAAATTATTTATATCATATGATTAAATTATAAATTATTTAATTGTATAAATAACATTTTATATTTACAATTAAAGAGAAATAATTAAATTGTTTTTATACAGTTTTTTAAAATTTAAATATCTTTTATGCAGATTTTTTGTAATTAAATAATTTTTGTACAGTTTTTAAAAATTTACATAGTTTTTATACGGTTTTTTTATAATTCAAAGTTTTTTATACAGACTTTTTTAAAAAATTCTTGAAAAATAAGAATAATGTTAATAAATATTAAAATATTTTGAATATATTTATAAAATCAAAATATTTAAATTATATTAACATTATTCTTATTTTTCATCAATTTTTTTTAAAAAAATATTTTGTGTTTCTCGACTAATAAAAAAATTAAATATATTCTGCAAATTATTTTTATTTTATTCATAATGAATATTATATTTTTATCTAATTTACATTGAAAATAATATTTTTTTCCCTCCAAAATGCCACATCAACAAAAATAATTCATATTTTGAACCAAAAAAAAGCAAAAAGAAAAAAATTTCCACATAGATTGTGACTGCTATTGCAGTCACTTTGGACTAAAAATCCGAATTTTTGCCACTTAGTGGACTAATTTCAAAAACATTTAAAAGTGTGGACTAAATCTCTAAAGTCGTCCACTTAGTGGACTAAAAAAACATTTTTGCCGTATTGTTAAATGTATGACAGCTTGAAGTCGTTCAAATAATTTTAGTAAATTCTGTTTTGGTCCGTAACCTTATTATAATTTTGCATATGATCCTCATATTTGCATATTGTATATTTGTATCACCTTTGTTTTTTTCTTTTTTTAAAAACAAATTGCAATTCTCCTGGAGGAAAATTATGATGTTAACACTTAAGGCTGTGATTGGTTGTGCTTTCGTTCCGTCCACTTTCATTTTCTGAGTGAATAGTAGTGAAATTTTTTTTGAAAGTGAAAGTAGAATGGATAGAAAAAAAATAATAATTGTGTTGATATGATGGAGAATCTTTTAGAGATATTGATTTGTTTGTGGGATTTTTTGTGGAAATAATAATGTAAAACATAATGTAAGAAAATTAAATAAAAAATTGAACAAAAAATAAGCAATATGAATCTCATTTTATGCCTTTTGTTATCACGATTAAGAGAAAAATAACAAAATTGTGATAAATTAAAGAAATTACCGAAATTAAAGGGTCCAATTTTTTGTGGAGGCTTATTACTCAACCTAACCTTTTGGTTTGTAAAGTGCTCAAAACTAAATATTTCCCAACTGGTGGTTTATTCTCTTGCATTATTAAAAGTAGGGATTCTTGGCTTTGGAAGGGTTGGCTTAAGACTAGGTTTACTTTGGGACTTGGGTTTAGATTTAAAGTAGGGGATGGGAAAAATATTTTTGTTGTGGATTCCCCTTGGATCCCAAAACCTCCTCTTTTTAAGCCTACAACCTTGTGTGATTGGAATTTGGAAGGAATGACTGTGAGAGAATTTATGTATGATAATGGGTCTGATTGGAATTATAATCTTCTTATTAACACTTTCAGTTTAGAGGATGTTAATATTATCATGCAGATTCCAATTGATCCTGATGTTGGTAGAGATGTGACTTGGTGGCATTGGGATAATAAATGTGTATTTTCACTGTAAAATCAGCATACCAACAACTGAAAAAGATTAAGAGGCACAAATTGAATATTCCTGAAATGAGTGACGGTTTCTGGAATAAGCCAAAAACATGGAAGAAGTGTTGGGACATGAAGATAAAAAGGTAAAGTTAACCATTTCATTTGGAGATGTTTACACAACACTCTCCCGACTGCTATCTTGCTGAGACAGAAAGGTTTGGACATTGATACAATTTGTCAAATTTATGGTGAGGTCGTGGAATCATTGGAACATGTGTTGTTTCAGTGCTCTAGATCCCAATTGGTCTGGAAAATCGCCCAGGTGTCTTGGTTTTCCTTCTCGGATCAGTCTGTTAGGATTGAGGATTGGTGGAAGATGTTAAGTGACCTTGAATTATCCAAAACCAATCAAGATAGAATACAATTTTCTTCATATATTATGTGGTGGATTTGGAAGTCACGTAACTTATGGGTATTCCAAAAGAGGGATATTGATGCTATGAGGATTGTGGAGAAGGCATGGTTAGATTGGCATGAATTCGATGTTGTTTCAGGTTCTCAGATGGGGGGCAAGGTGGGTGAGTGTCAGGGCACCATTAAGGTTGCAACTGAAGGAGGCAATTAGAGTTGTTCTGCTCATATCTCTGCTTTAGTTTGTTGTGGTATTGCTGTTGATCGTAAGTACGTGTTGGGGGGGGGGTTGCTTAATAATCATGGGAATTTGTTAATGCTTGGGCAATCTCTAGGGATCATATACAAGATCCAGTGGAGTTGTTTTGCTTGGGGTTCGCTATGTGTTGTGTGCGGCTTATAGATTCGGATTCAAGGAGGTAATTATTCGAGTAGATGACAAGGATATTGGAGAAAAGCTTAATGCAAGAATTCCACTCCCGTTGGGAGGAAAACTAATAGCCGACGACATCTATTTACTTTGGTTTCTCTTTGATAACTGTTTGTTTTGTGTTCAAATGCCTAATGATTGTGCTAACTGTAATAGATTAGTTCATTTAGCTTTGGATAGTGATGTTGATTTGAATTGGCATTCCCAATTCCCGGAGTGGCTCCATGTTTAGCCACTTCGATTATTAGCCCATTGGCTACGTATTTCGTTATATTTTCGAGGTTGAGTTTGTTCAATAAAATTTGCTATCGTTTAGGGGGGAAAGAATAGGAGGAGGAGAGAGAAATAAATAGTATAGTTGGGTATTGAGATGTGTGAAAATAAAATAGAAAAATAAATTAATTTAAAAAAGAAATAAAATTTTCTTTTTTAAATAACTCACTTATTTCACAAACAATCACACTCTCTAAAAAATTTTCTCTCAAAAATGAAAATTTTGAAAAAATTCTCACAACCAATCACACCCTGAATATTTTTTTTTGAAAGTTCGGCTGTCACTGTGAGTACTCAAACCTAGGCCTCCTCATTGTGATTTGTGAGTAATGCCCCGGCTTGTTATTATTTCTATGTTAATAGAATTGTTTTTCTATTTTCTCAATACAAATATACAATTTTATTAGATGGTATGATTTTTATTAATAACCTTTCGATATAAATGTATTTGTTAATATTGACTTTCTAAGTTAAACATTATTTTTATTTTTGTTTTGCAAATTTTCTGAATATTTATGTCAGTTTTTGTTAGTTAATTTTCTGGATATTTAATGCCAGTCTTTGTTAGTTAATTTCTTGGATAATAATGTCAGTTTTTAGTAGTTAATTTCAGTTTTTTTATTGGATTAATGGATAATGGCAATTTTTGTAAGTTGGCAGGAAGTTTTCTCTCCCTTGTTTTGTGCAGGTGATTTTTAAGATGTGGACGTTATCCCATAGAGTGGTTACACTTTTGTCTATTTAGAGCAAACCAAATCTGTAGTAGATGTACATATTGAGAGATTAAGAGTTTCATCTTCTAGTTTTTTCTGCAAGAAAATTTGCAGAAGTTCAGTGATAGCAAGAGTGTTGGTGACATTGTTAACATCATTTCTTGAACTCGAGAGGTGTGAGTTTGTATGAGATAGATCTAGTGTATAACGTGAGTTTTGAGTGCACTAACGTATTCTCATACTTTGAGATGAGTGTTGGTTCTTTTTGAGACACAGGGGGAGTTGTTCTTCTAGCCTCAGTATTTCTTAAGTATTTTTGTAACATGTAAACAACATCATCCATTGAAGAGTTTTTGTTCTAATGAACATTGTAAAAGTATTTTTTATACTTGTACAAATTTTTAACTTTTTGTGTTTATCATTTATTTTGTCTTTTATTTCATATTGTGAAATTGTGTTTTTATTTAAGTCTTTTGCTTTGTTTCCAAAAGTGTTGGCAACACTTTTCACCGCACACTGCACTTTTATAAGAACTAGTAAGGTGCACGTGCGCTGCACGTGAACCATATATATTTTTAAAAAAATTTAATTAAAAAAATTATTAATTAATTAAATTTAATTGAAACTTTCCTGTTGTAATTAATTTATGGTCTTCAAATATTTTAGTTATGTAGAATATTTATTCACTACACCGTTGTTCAAATATCTTTAGCTATCCCATTAGCAATTGGTGTACCTCTAAAAGTTATCCAAAATTGTGAATTACTTTTTTGTCATTAAAATTAATAAGGGTGTTTTAGTCTAATTTACCTTTATATAGATATTCATACTTCTTATTAGAGTAAGTAATGAATATAGATAAAAGATTAACCATTACGAATCATCTTGGACTGACATATATTTTGTGATATAATCCCTCATGCACCACTGAAGGATAACATCCTCTACTAAAATCTATTTTCACATCAAGCACATGCATAATCTTCTTATTTGCTTAAAAATAAAACCAGAAAATTTCTTATGTTAGAATGCATCCAGGATTCCTAGGTTTGGAAAGAGTAGTCACAAACCAAGATTTAATTATGAAGAATTCCACTACATACTACACCTTGGACATCCAAAATGGTTGTGCTATGGTCGATATGTCTTTTGCTGCAACTGAGCAGGCTGGAAGCTTGTCATTGAAAGTCCTCTCAAACTCTTGGACATGATATTTAAGATAGTGATCCAATATAGTGACTTGCACATGAACTTATTTGGATCAACATGACCAAGTCTTTCAATGTAAAGATGTCTGCTTTTTTTGTACCATGCCCATGTGGATAGTATTTAAAGGCCTCATTTTTTTCTTGAAATCAAAGTCCTAGAAATAATACATGGGAAACAACATAAATTCTTATGCACAGCCACACGGGATTGGATTTTCAAAACATTGAATGATTTAGCTATTTAAAATAATATTTTTGCAGTATATTATATCACAAATACTCCATAATGGAGGCAGCACCAAAGTCGTTCCTCCATTTAAGCATATCATCCCACATTTGCTTTGTTTTCTTCAATATCAGATATCATCACCTTCAAAACCTATTTCATCATATGTGTAGAAATTAGATTGTTTTTGGGCTAATTAACAGTAATCTAAAGTTTGGAAAAATTAGATATTCTAGCCTTTTACCAGATAAAATATATTTCTCTAACTTTTAATCTATAGAACAATAAACAGAGTGTATAATTGACAAAAGATGTGAAAATGGAATCAACTCACAATTTTGAAGCATTAAGGCACGACAAAACTGGTACTTTAAGTGGAAATTGTTGTTTTATAGAATCCAAAGCAGAGTTGATTTTTTCCTTCCAAAAGTGACTATCAATTTCTTTATGTACTTTCAAACACTCTCTTATGCAATACACAACTATTTACCATAGCATAATATTCCCAAATCCCACGTATCATTGTCAGCAACAACTGACTATGAAGCTTCGTCCCACAAGAATTCTTCTTGATGGAGGATATTGTTGATCTCAATATATTGTTTCATCGATCAAGCTCAAATGATGATTTTCTCGAATATGTTGCTCATTCTATTTACCAAGTTTTTCAGTAAACAATAGTCATGTGGGCCCAAGCTTGCTCACCAAATGCCTTATCAATCTCATTACCATGATGCAACTGCTCCAACATGAGGCGAACTAAATAATGTTCCATAGCCAGCAGTGTCCAATCTGTTATGGGGTCTGCCCCAACATGGAGCTCTTCTTTCTTCCTGTTACTATTAAAGGGTGGAATATATATATATATATATATATATATTTGAAAGCTGCTCTTCCTAGAGAAATTCATACGTAACGACAATGTACGAAGAAATAAAAGCAGCTTTATGGGATCCTATAATGTGACTATGCAATCCTAGGACTTATATCTTCATATCAGTTACCAATATTCGTTTTCTACTCAAGAGGGACTCAGATGCTTAACAATGAAACTTAGAAATACTTCTTAGATCCAGAATATTGCTCAGTTGCTACATTACAAAGGTAAACTATTGTTTCTTTGATTAAAAACAACGTAAATACTACCACTGAAGCGTAGCCTAATTTCAAAAAACTCCAATTATATATCAAATCACACTCATTAGGAGTTAAAATATTTTCAACAAACCGATACATTTCTTCTCACCAGAAAAATCGACCATTGCCATACAAATAGAGGATGGAATGAGTTCGGCTGAAGCTGGAGTAGCAGGGCACAAGCCTAATCACTTGAATCATATTTGGATAATTTGTCATGTGCTCTGGCTCTCCAGCTTTATCCCTCATACTGACGAATATTGGACAAGCGTAGAGACGATTACCTGAGAAAATAATGTCATACAGGTGAGTTTGTTTGCATCTTTTCCTATAAATACAGGCATTGAAATGTGTGTATCCAGTTGAAAAGTGCAAATCAACAGTCATCTACTAATACTATTTTCAATTCCTAAAATTGTCATCGTATTTACTCCATTACTTATTTTACTACAGAGAAATTCTTTTTCTTTTACAAACTCAACATTTGGCCAGGAACAAAATAATACAAAATGAAACATAAAAAATGTAGAAACTAAATTAATATGTTGTAATTATAATAATACATATAAAAACTCGTCAAGAATCAAGAATAATTAAAAGCCCAAATTTGAAGCAGAAAGACTCGACATTAAGACATAATACAACGATTTATTTTAGTACAGAGGCATTGGTATGTTGTGAAGTCCAAGAATTAGTTTGTATTTTGTAAGGCATACATACATCCTACTTTTTCAGTTAATTGTTGTGAACATTGGCCACAAGTTCTCTATCTCAATATTATGTTTTCTACATTTGCAACGTTAGTTTAGTTCTGTATCTCAATATTAAGACTTCTACATCTACAATATTATTGACACAAATTCCAGACTTTGTTAGACCTGATTTTGTTCAATATGCAAATGCTATTAATAAGATGTCATAAAATATTAGATAAGAGGTCAGTTCTTAACAGACAATCTCATGGTTCTTGGGGAGAAGTTATTCCTTAAATAGCCATGGTATAAACTACGATCGGAACTGCCTTTAATAGGACATGACTATTAGTAAACATAAGTGCAGACGTAGGTTCCAATGACTATTACTCTAGAGAGGTATCTAACCATAAAAAATTTCATCTATTAACATAATTGTGCACACATACATAATGGAATAAAAGATGTCTTCTACCACAATCCAACCAAAAATTGCAGAAGAAAACAAATATATGTTGCTATAAACTATTAAGAAAAGATAGTACAATTCCATCTGGAGATTTAAAATGTAGCATCTTATAGTGTAATGGTTATTTTGATTACCTTTTCCTTTTCAATATGCTGCTTCTAATGGGTTATTTCCAATTCCTTCTGATGCTGAGCACAAAAAACAACACTGAACTTAGTTATAACGTCAAAACAGATTCACTTTTAAAGTAAAATCAACTTTCTGAAGTACTATGCAATATCACAGGAAATAATTAAGTAGAAGTTCATTTTCTTTAATAAACTCAATATTTGGACAGAAACAGAAATCCAAGATACTTCAATGGTATTCATTTACGTACTCCAGTAATTCATTTTGTTGGGATCGATGTGTCTGATACTTGAAAATATGCCCAAAAAATAAGAAAAAGATAAATTCAATGGAGTTTACATGCAATTCTTGCATTCATGTTATCTATAGTAGGTAATAAGCCGACATTGTTAAATCTCTCATGAAATTGGTGTTCTTCTTCACTCCTTGATAAAAAATTATGCCCTTCAAATAAATCACACTTATGTCAATCATGAATGTGAAACAACTCTATCAATCTGCTTAGAAAATTAAATTTATCCAAGCCAAACCCAACAAAGAATGAGTTGCATGAGTAAAAGGGCAGTGTCCAAGCCAAACCCAACCGAGAAAAGAACAAATATCTTAGTTGCACCAAAAAAAGAGCAGCGGACAATGGTATAAACTAACATTTTTACATAGTTGGATACTTCAGCAAAGTAAAGCATCAACAAAACAAGATTAAGTTTTAACTACTCATACGCTCTAATTTCATATCTTAAAAACTCCACTTTGTATAAATTTCGAACTAAATTGTGTCATTTGAGGAACTAACCATTGGGTAACTCGGAATAACGCTTTAGTAGTATGAAATAGCCCTTGGGTAATGCATATTGATGAATATTGAGTACCAATTGAGTGTAATTGAATCCAAATTCAGAAAAGTCGAAGCAGGGTATGATTGAGAGCTGACCTAATATAAGAAAGCCAATCAATAAGTCGACAATTCTAATCACAGGTCACACTCGCAGGTAAAAAAACTCATACCAATGGTCGTAATCATTCGCAAGACCCAACAGTAAACTTGAGAGTCAACGAAAAATCAAATTAATATCATAACTCACAAAAAACTAAAGGTAAAAACTGAGAAGCATTTATATTAACAACACCTTGAAGAAAGCTATGCATCATTCTATTCATTTAAAAAGTACAAATCAAAGCTTACATTTAGATGAAATTTGAAAAAACCTGTGAGCATCTTGAAACCACTCAGAAATAACCCCTGCATTACACTTAGATCTTGTAACAAAAAATATACACGTAGAAATGCAAACTTTAATCCAAGTAACGTTCTTTATCGCATTGATCCACATGCATAGACTTTTGTATATGTATTTATACTAAAATATATATAATTTTAAAGGTATCATTCCACACAACGATGATGTAATTGTCCCTCATGATGACTGTGGAATACGTAGTATCAAGACAAAAATCTCAAGCTTTGCAATGATAATAAAATTAAAAATAGCATTAGCTAATGGAATACCATATTGATATATAAGAGAGAATAAAAGAAAAATAGTCTTACATAAGCATGATCTGACAGCAAAACTTATAAAAATAGAACAACAAAAAATTGACACAATCACACAATAAGGGGGAATTCGGAAAATGAGTATTTTAGAGGTCCAAATTTTTTTAGCCATATTAATTCACCTAGACGCTGCCTAAAAATTGTTTTCCATAAAAAAATAATGTAAAAGAATTCAAAAAAAACAAAAGTAAAGAAATTAATGAGAATTAATCCAAGAAAAGTGAAAGGGTCAACTTTCTACTCAAAACAGTAATGAAGAGTCAAAATAAGGAAAGAAATCTTAATGCTTATACGAAAAGTTACAGAGAGAAAACAATAAAAGTAAAAGAATTAATATATCTGAACATCCTTATTATGAATCCTCAAATCTTTAACTAAGAACCCTCATGATATAAATAGGATGAAACCAAAACGAATTTTTATAAAAAAAAGAGGGAGATAACATCACCATCATATCATACATTTTTATCTTTGACGGAATAAAATCCCATTACGCTACATATCAATATACATTTGAACCAAGATTAGGACCAACAACCAGGGGACAAACCCAATATCCTTAAACTATTTGTGCTCCAGAATACTTCTAGCAGTAATTCTTTTGTTGGAATCTGTGCAGAGCATTTTCTGGAAGAGAAAAAATGTGAAATTGGAATGAAATATCAGTGTATGAGACAATGTTTAAACTGATGCATAAAGGTATTACTTAAAAAATACAAGATCAAAGCAAGGAAAATATAGCAGAGTATAGGAATGTAATTAAGATCCCCGTCACTTGGTTTATTCATTTTCATATGATTGGCTTCATTGTAAAAGTTGTCTCAAATATCATGAAGCAAGCAACAAAAAAAGTTGATTGTATATCACCATAACCGTGTTGATCCAGGATCCCCTTGTCTCCATATTCTGCCTTGGAGCTATTCCAGCAAATGATATCACGAGTCGTAAAATATCACAAGCTAATAAAATAATAAATACAACATGACACATAACACCATACGAAATGAATGGATAGAAGGGGGAAGTGGTGAAAAAATAACACACCTACAACTTCTATTCTACATTACTTCTATTACCGACTTCAATATTAAACTAACACCTCACAACACAAAATCCGTTGGTTAACACAGAAACATGTTTAAAAATTTTAAGCACCAAACACCAAGTGTTCTTAAATATTACGCCTCAATTAAGAATCGTAGATTGAGGAATATCATCTTAGTATCAAATATTAAGTAATAACTCCATTCCATAAAACTCGACCAAACTAAGAACTCATCTGGTTATCAATCCTCCTAGACTGATGTAAATTAATCTCATTTCACTTCAGATGATGTAACTAAATAAACGAATATTTATGCAAAATTGGATAGCCTATCTTAACAACTCATAAAATTACAATTCAAAATAAAATAATAATTTATAAAGGCATATAAAAATAAAATCTAAAATTTGTCATAACTCGAAATATTTATGTTACAAAAGACATATACGTCTAATATAGGTAAAAGTAATTTAACAATTGATTCACACATGAAAACTATTTGAATTTTAATATTACATTTCACAAGTCCTAGCTTCACAGCAAATTAGATTTTTTCACTAATACCTGAGATAACTTTAGCTAGAGAAGGATCAAGACATCGCCTGGAAAAAACTAAGTATTGTGAAACGATTGAGAAAATTTCATGCCCAAACCCTTTTTTTTTTTAATTTTTGAATGTGAGGAACTCTTTTGGTTACAGGGGAATTGTATTTTTTCTCCAAACCTATAGATTCGACTCAAGCTCGATCATACTATAGCCAATGTTCTTTTATAGATAGATTCTCTCGTTTGATTTCACCATCGTACACTCATTGCATTGACCTTTTTCTTCATATACGTCAAACAACAGCATAATATCATGTCCAAAATAAAGAAAGAAAACCTAGAAGAACAATAAAGAAACTGATAATAATAGGATAAAACCCTGGAAACGAACCACTCTTTAATTTTTTCTTCTTTATTTTTAATGATCAGATAAAAACAAAAACTAATAGCAACAGACTAAATCCTCTACCCTATTATGTATAAAGAAGCAGCACATCCCATTACTCAAATATTTTCACACAACCCACTTTAGAATTACAAATACAATGATTGAATCCAAAAGAAAAAAATTAACCATACAATCGAAAGAGCGTCGGAAAGAAAGAAGAAAAATTTACCCGGAAACTCCGATGCTGGCCCATCAAACTGATTACAAGAATTATAAAAATAAACCAATTTGTTTGTGTTTCCTTACTCTTGGAACGTGAAGATTTTTTGGCTTTTGAGTTTAATAAAAAAAGAAACTGATCTACTCAGTTTCCTTACTAAGCAGATTTTGTGACTCTTGGAATTGAAAATAGGGGAGTTTTCAATTTTCTTACTGTGCAAATTTTGACTCTTGAGTGGCCTTTTGTATATTATTACAATTTTACCATTCAACTAATTGAATCTAGGGGTGTTTTCAGTTTCCTTACTATGCAGATTTGTGACTCTTGAGTGTCCATTTGTATATTACAATTTTACCATTCAAATTAATCCAATATAGGGGTGTTTTAGTCCAATCATATTTTGACAGAAATATTCACACTTTTAAGGTAGAGAGATTGGACCCTTTAATTCGTTCAGCATTATATTCCATAAATAATTAGGCCCTTTTATCAATATATTCTTGAATTATTGCAATTGGAAAATGAATTTTAATGTATAATCAAATTTTGACGAACTAACTTCATATTATCCTTACAAGTATACTAATTCGTGTACTTAATCGTGTGATTTAACCTTGCATATAATAGCATATTTAAAAGAGTGTTCTCTCTTCAATTTGGAGTAAAAATTTGCTCTAGCATTATACCAAAGCCTGCGCTATTTTGAAGATATGAATAGTTTGCGCCAGATTAGCGCAACACCATAATTGTGTTAAAAATTATCTTTTCTTTTGTATTTGAAATTAATGATTTCAGTGCATAAAAATATGAACTAAAAAGAAATATTCTGGTTTAGTGCATAATTTATTGTAAACTGTTGGGGATGAGGTGTTAAATTTGCACTAAAATAGTGCAGAATATGAAGTAAAGTGCGCTGAAGATGGTATAATTCATCCAAATAATGAGTTTTAATATTCGTTTTAGCAATACATACTTACTTACTGACTTGAACGCAAGTATTGAACCGGTTTAAAAAAACAGATGGGCTTGACCAATGTGGCCCAATCAATGACACTAAGCATGGTTTCACATTAGTAGCCCGGATTGCCAACTTTTTCTAGCCACGGAAGCCCACTCACTAAATATGGCAATAGAGAGAACTCAATTAGTAGTACTTCTAGAGCCCACTTCTACCCCACACTACGAGTGTCATGAGACGAATCTAACCCTTTCGTTATAACCAAAAAAGAGGCCCAAGCCCCACTGGACTCACACCGCCCCGAGCCTCAAACCTAACGACTTTTAGTTAAACAAAAACAATAATTTTTTTTAGAGATAAACAAAAAACAATAAATTGACACATATAAAAAAAACATATAAAGTATTCTTATCCCCAAATAATGAATATATATTCTTAATTTATAGCATAAAATATGTTAAATTCTTAAATTTTCAGATTGAAAATTACTGTCACATAATAAGCTTGATGCGACACACTTAAAGACGATCACGCACTATGACAAAAAATTTATTGTTCCATTGTGTTACATGGCACAATGGCAAAAAACCACTGTGTCATGTGGCATGATCGCGAAAATGTCATCGTGCCATCATACCATGTGGCATAATGGCAAAAAATTCATCGTGTCATCGTGCCACCTAAGGTTTTTTATGAAAAGGGAAAAATTGGAAAGAAAAAAAGAGGGAGGGAATATATTTAACAATTGGGTCATATTTTAAAAAGGTGGTATATTTAAAAAGTGGGTGTGTTTAAAGGAAATGGAGTGTCAATAGCACCACCCTTATAAATAATATGCAATACATACACAACATAAAAAAAATATTAATTCATCTTGTACGTAACAAAGTTGAACCAAAATTACCCTATTAGTAATTGAATTTAAAAAAAAAAATCAAAAGAGAGGAAGCCCCCACTTTATATCTGCTTTGAAGAAGTGCAGAATTTTTGTTATTTCTCCTTTCCAGCAATAGCATTAAAGCAACGCTAAAACTCAATTCAACTGTTCTATGACTTTGGTACAACAAGTCCATTTCAATACAATTTACCAAAAAGCATCACCACATCATGAGGGCGATGGATCAAGATAAGACCAACTAGAGAATGTGCAGAAGTAAACGTCAAAAAAGACTCGAATAATCCGACTGGTGCTAGCCGCTCCGGGACTTTTTCCCACAGAAATCAGCACAATTTTGGGAATGACAACTTAAGGGACACCCAAAAATAGGACAAACCCCGATATCGATCTAAATTCCTCACCCATCTGCCTATTTACTAAACCAGGCCACAAACGAAAGGGCAATCGAATTGTATACATGAAAAACACCGTTGCACAACTTTTGTTGCCATCGTTTAAATACCCATGAGAAACCGGAAAACATCACTCAGTGAAATGATACCTTCTACACGTTTGCTTCCAGCTTCAACAACCACCACCCGTCTAACCCCTGAAAAAAAGGCGAGCAATATATATATATATATATATATATATATATATATATATATATATATATATATGTACATGTACATTAGGAACAGGTCTATGGAAAAGAAAAAGATAATTACAAATACTACCCTTGAGGTTCAGCCTAATTACAAAACAAAAGGCAGTTATCTTTCAAAATTACAATACCCCCTTGAAATGTGTTCTATTTTACAAATTGCACCCTATTGGGGGGTAATTTGTAAAATAATACCTCAGGTGGGATATTTTAATTTTAGGTATCTTAATTCTAAAAGATAATTGTTTTTTTTGGTAATTAAATTAAACCTCAGGGGGTAGTTTTGTAATTATTACTAAAATAATTGATTCCTCAAAAATCAAGAGAAACGTAACCTGGCTGGGATAATCTGTCCAAGACCTTATGGAATGGATCAGACTTCAAGCACATATGACATCTTTGATTGTTGTATCCATATGTTGAAAGGGGGTCATCTCTGTATTGCAATGCCTATATTTAAGAAAAATTGACAAGATATATAAGAAAAGTGGGACACAAAAGATAATGCAACATAGAACATGGATTTCAATGTAGAATTGCATTATGCAAATATAGGGCGTAACAATTTTCTCTTCCTCAATCTAACTCAATAAACTCAAATCAAAATAGCCCTGCACCACATACACCACTATTTACGAAACAGGAGCTGACCATAATAAAAGAAGAAAACAGCTACCTGGATTACCCACAGAAATTAAGTGGTTAGATCAAGTCCCTTAAGAAAGTTAGAAAATATAAAAGGTATTTAATTATCATGTAATGCTAACAGAATAAGTATGCTAACCTGATTTATAGTTGTTTCTTCGAGATTAATGTGCGTATAAATTTTGTCCTTCGCCAGAGCAGTTATATCACTGCAGAAAACCATAAATGCATGACTACTGATTTAAAGTGTTCAAAAAATTAATTCACATAGCAAAAGCAAGCATAACAGTACAGATTAACTGACCTTCGGGAATATACATCCAATAAAGAGTAATTATCATCAACAACTGGGATCGAACTAACTTGCGCTGCAAAAGAGTGCAGATTGCAAACATAATCCATAAGAGTGATATAGTACCTAAATAGCGAATCATAGTTCTGGATTATGTGGTATACTAATATCAAATGACTGGGTAATATTACTTAAATACTTCATATATGCATGTCTGACATTGAATTAGGATATTCAAGATTTTGCATATATTGAACTCCACAGTGCACACTCACTTCAGTGCACCCACAGCCTGCACTAGAAATTTTTTATTATCAAATTCCTCATTGACGTAATCAATTTTGAAGACAAAATACCTTGAATTAATAGATTCAGTGCTGCACTAAGTGAAGAACTCGGTCTCAACGTAGCCAATGGGCGTCGATTTGACTCTCCAATTTTAGGAACCCAAGTGCCCACAGGGATTGTACTAAGTGGGAACTGAAGTACTGGTAGTGAGCTTGGTGAGTGCTTAAAAAACCGGCAAATACCTGTAAAGCAACAGAGCATGTTATATTTCTCATATTAAGTACTCCAAAAGCATTCGCATGTCCTCATATAAATTTTCCTCACATTTTAGTATTCCGGAAAGTGAAGCAAGATGCAATAGATGTGGATTTGACGCATCCACCGACATATAATGAAGAATGGGAACTGTGGCAACATCATTTTGCAAAATCTTCAAAGCAACTTCCTTCAAATTATCATCAGGCCCAGCCTGAAATCCATCACCAGGTTAACTGCCTAAATAAATGTTGCTTGGAACCGGACCAAATAAAAGTTTTTGGTAAATAGTAGAGCAAATTTGGGTAAGTCAAGAGTATCAGGAACATGCAACATCATCCCAACAGCAGATTTAGGCTGCGACTGGATGTGAGCGAGAATCCATTTTCGTTCCGCTGGAGAATTTTTTTTGACCAAACATGCGATTGTTTATGAAATTTTCAGAAAATATACTATTCTCTCGCTTTCACTTTTTCTCACTTTTTCTTTCACCAATCACATCTACACATTTTTTCACAAAAAACTAATCATTATTACACATTATCCCACAAATTTCACTATTCATTCACTCACACATTTCTAACTACCAATCACATCCAATCATTATTTTACTATTTTCATATCAAATCAACTTTCATCATTACTTTTTCATCCCACATCCAATCACACTCTCAAAATTCATCTTTTTTCTCCCAAAAATTTTTTCACCACTATTCTCTAGCAAAATGAAAATTTTCAAAATGAAAGTATATCCAATCGCACCCTAAACATTTCCAAACAGATAATTTGAACACAGTAAAACAAATTCCAGGTGAATAGTTTACACTGCCATTCAGCACATCAGTATGGAGACTTACATGTACAAGTCGTCTTGAAATAGCACCCCCTAGGCCATTAACTTGACTTTTCAGATATAATTTCGCTTCTTTCCATGCTGATATTGTGTGTGTCTCAAGCTCTTCCTCAGTCAAATTGGACCCATGACTGCCAAGCTGCCACACATTGAGAACATCAAGGAAACACATGTTGAAACTTCACAGTATATAAACCAGCAAACAATAATCATATCAGAAACTAAGCTCAAAAAATAAACCCTGAAAAAAAATACAATTTGATAAATTTTATTCATTACAAAACAATTACATATCCTCATTTTATACCTCTTTCATAATCAAAATGAAATCCAGTGCGCTGAGAACTCCAACGAATTTTCCCTTTGAGAAGTCCCATAAGGGTGCCATAGAGATTCCCTGGAAAGAATTTAAAAGTGGGGTACTAAAGAGAAAGTACTCAAGTAGATTAACAAAAGCATCAGAAAGAATGTGCAGACTATGGAAGAAAAGTCCACGTGCGTCTTGCTAGGGGCAGGTTAGTTAAAGCGTCGTTGATTCTTACAGAATTTGAAAAACAAATAGAGTGAGATTTTATTCTTAAGATCCTTATTTACTAAAATTTAAAAAAAAAAAAGAATATTTTCAAGAAAATTCGAGCATTGTTCCCTACATAAAATGTCGATCAATAGAATTTGACAACTTAAGGAGCAACAGTGGTGACTCTTGTAGAAATTTGTAACTCCCTGTTCTTTGTTAAGGTTCAAACTGCTTACTTTAGGAACTCACACAATATACAAGCAGGTATATTCATTACTTGTGACACCACCATGCTTCTCTCAGTTCTCAAAATAAGAAAAAGGAATGCCAATTCTGGCAGTCCTAAAGTAGCAACACAGGTAACAAACATCCTCACTTATCCAAAGAGGACACCTAGTGAAAATTTCACCCACAAATACCTAATAAAGGTACCTGCTCGTGCAGAATATGAAATGCTTGCTTTACAGGCAGGTCAACATCCAAAGCAATAACCTGCCAGCAACCCAGCAAAACAAAACTAAAGGCAACGAAAATCAATGTGAAAATATAACAATAGAGCAGGCAATAATCATACTGACCTTTCCAGATTCAGGAAGCAACTCATAGGCCATGTGTGTTGACAGGAACACAGCAATACGATGTCGGGAAATCTCTAAATCTGCCTCTGATATCATTGGAAAGGAGTCAGGAGATGTACCATCTGACACTCGAACCTGTGATCAAGACGAATAGCGGATGAGGTAAATCAACTCACTTGTCCTGTGATTGAACATGAAAAGAACCACACAAATTTCTGAGCTTAGCACTCTCGACATTTTAAAGATGGATATGGTTGAAATCAGTTAGATGCTAAAGCATAATATCGTCAGATCAGAAACTTTAAGTTCATTTTCATCTAAAAAGTAAATTTAAATGTTTCTGATTATTTAAGCATTTTTATAAAACATTCTGAGATTCTTGTTTAACGCATATAAGGGTATCACTCCAAATGTATAATTCCTTACGACCATCTGCAAACAGCAGCAATGCAAGTCAAAAGGCATATCAGCTAAACAAGCTATAAGGAAAAACAATAAGCCAAACAACTTATAATAAGAATTTTATAGCACATGCTGAATTCAGAGAACTAAAAGACAATAAAGATTTAAATTGGGGAACCAATACTGTTTGCACTTTTGGAAAGAGATAAGCATGGCTATTCAGTTAAGGAGAGTAGAAGTTTATTTTTCCCAAGATATTCAAGTCCTATGGTTGCTAAAAATACAGTAATAATAAAGATAAATTAAACAGATCAGCAATGGCATACCACACGCTGAAAGGCCTCATTATCTACATCCATGCTGGAACCAGGACCTACGAGAGGCATTTGTGGGCTCGGAACAGCAGGACGATAATCTGATTCTCTGGTCAAGAGGACAGTGTTCACTGTTCCAATGTTACTACTGATAAAAGGCTGATGCTCATCGTGTCTCCATTCACCATCAACCACAAATTTGTACTGCAAAATAAGGGTCAGTATTAAACTATGGTAATTAATTCCAAAAGTTCGTGATTAATGGAAAGCCACGATAATATCTAAAACTTTAACATCATTTATCCTATCAGGAATCCTAGTTTGCCAATATTTGACATGCTAGGATTCCTCAGATTAAAACATCCTTTTAAAAATGATGCTACTCCAACTTACATTACATAGCTTATCAAGGCAAGAGCTATCAGTTCAGATGCAAATTTGTGAAATTTTGGGTATTCAGTTCATACCTAGGCAATTGTGAAGGAAACATGACGTTTTAATATGTCAGCCTTGTGAGTTAAAACTAAAATAAGCAGATTCATTACGTACAAGGGTTTTGGGTTAATATATACCCACCTTAGTTCACAATTAAATACTGTCATTTCCACTTGGAATGTCCAGAGATAACGCTCCACTCTTAAATAGGAAATTTTCTTTCGAAAAATGTTCTCTCGTTTAAATTAATAATATGGCCCACTAGATACCACTACTTTTGAGGTTAAAATGGTAAAAAAAAAACACAACTTTAATTTTCCAACTCTCATCTAAAACTCCGTACCCCAAATCAAACATGACATTCATAGTTGGATAAACATAATATCTTTTGTTGATTGGGAAAGTGCATATAAAAATGAAGAAAATCAAATAACCCAAGATATGGAATAAAATGAGGTACACACAAAACTCAACACCATTGGAATTTGGACCCCTATATGATGTGATCGTAATCATTTTCGATGGCTGATCTGGACTTATATAGTTATAAACCTGTAATAATTATGGCGAATTTCTTAAATTGGACAACCTCCCACCACCTAAAATTTTTCCACACGTATCATTTATTGCTTTCTCATTTAACATGCTTCTCTATCCCTCATCATCAAACACTATCTCAAGCCACAACATATGTCATAACGCCCTTTTTACTATATAAATAACAACTAACTGACATTTATACTTACCTAAGGACCATTCTCCTTAAAAGGCAAACAATGTCTTAACAATTGTCATGCAAAACCCTACATGCTCTTATATTTCGCTATCATCTGAAATTCAAGACTCCCTGAGCTGCATGAAATAATTATTCTCAGTTATACTGGAAGTCCAAAACTAAGAAGACGTCAAAGTTTAGTGACACTCGCAGCCCATTCATGATTAGGCAACATAATAAATTAAGGTCAAAGAGGGGCAACAAAACAAGTAGACAATAATGAAAAACAGAGACATAATTAAGTCTTATCCTAGTAAGTATCACCGCATATATCCAATATGCTCATGTTATCAATTAATTCCTGATCCAAAATACATCACATACCACCTCCAAACACGTGGCAAAAGGTTGGAAAATATGGCATCTCTCAGAAAGACCAAATAAACTGCAATTGCAACGACTAAAATATCCGGTTGCTTCCAGCAAAAACCAGATCAGTTTCAAATGAGTAAAATACATTCTCTTTTGATCAATACAAATAATCACAATAATTTTTTTAAAAATGAACTACGAAGCTTCAACCCACAAACACCAAAATACAACACCAACCTGGTGAAAACCGGGAGGCAGGCTACAAATTGTTTGAAACACAGTAGGGCAACCCTCAACTGGCGTCATTGGCCATTGCGTCCACCTTTATTTACCATCAATTATATAAAACCTTAGCATGCACACACTACAACTCATAAACAAAATTTATAATAAAAAAGCAGAAAAATGGTTGCAGCATGATGATAAACAAGCTTCAAATAATAATTAACTCTCACCCCGTAAATGAGCCACTGATAAACACAACTCTCCCACCATAAGGCCACACAAAGCGGGTGGGGATCAACACCATCCCACTTTCGCGCAAATAATCCATGCCAAGAGGATACATTCACTCCTTAACAATTCTAAATTTTCCAAAAGAACACCTCCAAGAAGGAAACACTAGCATTTGCGTATTGCAACAATTCAATGGAAGCTAAAAATTCCAACCCATAAACCCATTAAGCTGAACACCCCATTTTTTAACGGAAACATCAAACATTTCTTCTTAGACTAAATTGATGGAAAGACACGACCATTTCTTAATCTGCAAAAACCATAATTGTACAGGGAGAGCTAAATAAAACAATAAAACCAAGAAACAGCATCAATTAGAACCTAAAATATGAGAAAAATTGGTACCGAATGCAAAGCAGGTAGCATCAAAATGGAAACTTTTCGTAATTCGAGGAGAACTGAGGTTATTTAGAAATGAGAATCAATGGGAATATTTGTAGAGAACAAATTTTCTAGCCCTAACCCTAAATATTCCCGTTTTGAAGATTATTGGGGAAATATGAATATGAATTTTTCGTGTTGCGTATACGTTTGAGGGGAGAAATTATTAAGTGGGTCCCGCGCCACCTTATTTTTTTCTGTAAGATTCCCTTTTGCCAAGTCAGCATTCTCATGAATTAAATATTTTCCCTCGTTTAAATTTGTGGTAATTCTACTCAAAAAAAAAAATTTGTGGTAATTCTACTCAAAAAAAAAATGTGTGGTAATTCAATTTGATAATGTTAAATTCATAATCTTCAACATCTAATTTAAATGAAAATAAATAAATAAAGGAATATTTTACGCATTACGGGCTCAATCTTTTGTTTAGTGCATATTAATATTTTATATCCAAAGCAAAACCTTTTTGTTGCAAGATAATAATGGTGATATAAAAAATTGAACATATATGTATAATAACAATTATATTTAAAAACAAATTCATATCCTGATGGATGTATGAATTTTTAATTGAGGACAGAAACTTGTGTGACTTGATATATATACTTTTGCTTTTCTTACATCTGGTTTTTGATATATGAATAATTTGTTTTTTTTTTCTTTTTTTCTTTTAAATTGCTTGCAAGTACCAAGTTTTCTTTTTACTCAACATATATTAGTATATTAACCCCCAAAAAAAAGTTTGTCAATTATTCCAGCACATTCATGCCTCATTTATTTTATTAGGTGAGATATGCGTGGTGTTTTCGAGGAATACAAATAACCTCTTGTTTTTTTCAAATTTGGCTATCATCTTGGTACATTATCATTAATTATTTCTATCTTATTGACTTTTTATCTTATTTGCTCTTCTTTTTTCTTCAGCATATTAATTTATAGGGAAAATTGCAAAATTAGTCCTATAACTATAAGCAGTTTGCAATTTCAGTCATATAACTATTGAGTTTGCAAAATTAGTCCTGTAAGTTTGAAAGTTTTTGCAAAATTGGTCCTATATATTTTATCTTAAGCAATTTCGGTCTGTAAGTTTGAGTTGTTGCAAAATTGGTCCCTTGGGTTATTTCATATTTTCAAAATACCAAGAATACCCTTATGCACATAATTGGCTTATTTGACTAAGTGTTTTACCTAAAATGTTATCAAAGTTCGAGTTTATTAAGAACTTTAAGTTATATTTATTATTTTATATAATTAACAATTGGTGAGGAGAATTTTCTCCAAGAAAATATATCTGGACGACTGTTCAAGATGTATACCCTACAGGAGATATTGTCAAATTTTGACAATGTATGCACAAGAACACCAGGACAAGATAACATTTTAGAATAATCAATATGTTGAAAAAGAACTCGCAGGAGCCGATAGAAAAATCTTGAGACAATGTGAAAAACAAGCAGCATATTGTCTGGGTATCACTTCCGCCCCGCAAATACTCGCCCCGCCCCGCCTAGAATTTTTAGTTGTAAAATATATTTTAATATATATTTTGCATATATAATATATATTATAATATAACTTTTATGTATTCTTATATTACATTTAATATTTATAAATTGATATAATAAATTTTGTAAATAATATTTTATAAATATATATATTTTTTATTTTTTTAATTTAATTTAATTTAAAATGGGGCAGAACGGGTCGACCTGTCTCGCCTCGTTCTAGACACGGGACGGGTCTGGGTCCTGGCCAACCCGTCCCTACCCGCCCGCTCCATTGTCATCCCTATAAACTTGCGAACTTTAGAAAGATAAAGGACCAAAAATGCTATTTAGCCAGAAGGACAAAATTGTCCAGGACCAAAACTGCAACTTTTAAAAATAAAGGACTAAAATTGCAACTACCCTAAAGTTACAGGACTAAAATTGAAATTTACCCTTAATTTATACCTATAATCTGTTTTTTATGCCAAAAAAATGTGGTTTATGTTGCGATAACATCAACCAAAAAACAAAGTAGTGATTATGAACTAATTCATCAACAGTGTTTATGGATTGACTCTCTCAAAAATATTTTAAGACAAAGACTCATATGAGGCTGTCTCACAGATTAATGTCGTGAGACGAATCATAAAATGATTCATATTAGCTGATCCATTTGATTTTAGATCTAACTTCCTTTGATTTGTAAAATGAGTTGGATCCATCTTATATTTTAAATTTGTGTCTCATATTAGACTTACTCATATTTTAATGAGTAGGTCTCTGTTAAACGGTCTGACGGATCTGATCCATTAGACGGTTCCTTCAAAACCAACCCAATCCACGCCAAAAAAAAAAAAAGGAACAAGGTATCTCTCTCTGTCCTCCGCTTGCAGACTTTGTGCCCTATCCCTCTTAATAGTTGAAGGGATAAATTATTCATGCGAGATTTCACGACTGGTAAATTAGTGCCAAAAAATCTGCACACACAACACACACACAAAGAGATACAAGCGAGAGATTAGCAGGTATATCAGTTAAGCATGGCATTTCCAAGTTCCAAATTTTAGCAGAGATATTAATACATATTGGTCAGCACAGTTTTTTCACAATTTATCTCAAGAAAATCGTATGATTACTAATCACATATGGAATGTATCTATGAAATTGTGGGGGAAATGGATACCAAAAAATAAAAATAAAAAAATAAAAAAATAAAGAGAGAGAGAGAGAGAGAGAGAAGCCTTTGGGTGCAATGGCGGAAATTAGGCTTGTAGGAGATTTGTTGCTTCCTAGCAATTGTTTTCATTTTTCAAAAATGGGATTGAGTGCTATTATTCATTACATTTTCATTTGCCAAAAAATAAGAGATCCTTGGCTACTTTTTAGGTGGGGATACCAATATTTTTTAAAGATATTACTAATACATTTTAGAGGGGCTAACAATACTTTTTGTGGTATTACTAATACCTTTGTGGAGACTAATATTTTTTAGGGGGGCTACTACTACTTTTATGGGGAACTACTAATACTTTTCAGAAGGACTGTTAATACATTTCGGGAGAAAAATTAATTATATTCAGGAGAAATACTAAAATACTCTCCAGGAAACTACTAATACTTTTTCGAGGAACTACTAATACTTTTTTTAGGGACTGCTAATACATTTCGGGAGTATATTCGTGAGAAATACTAAAATACTCTTCATGGAACTACTAATACATTTCAGAAGAACTGCTAATACTTTTTAGAAGGACGTCTAATACTTTTCAGAAGGACTGTTAATGCATTTTGGGAGAAAAAGGGGAACTACTAAAATACTCTCCAGAGAACTACTAATACTTTTTCGAAGAACGACTAATACTTTTTTGAGGAACTGCTAATATATTTCGGGAGTATATTTAGGAGAAATATTAAAATACTCTTCAGGGAACTACTAATACATTTCAGAAGAACTGCTAATACATTTTAGAAGGACGACTAATGTTTTTCGTAAGGATCATATCTAGGTGGTCCCTGAATACTACTAAAACACCACTGCTAAATTTACGGAAATGCCACCGGGTCGCAGGTCAGATCCGTCTAACAGGTCAGACCCATTTAACGATCTGATAGGAGTTTTTGTGTATTTTAATACATATTTGGGTAGGATATGTATTATGTATTTTAATACATAATTGTGAGCTTAGGTTCTCATAAACATTTATGTTTTTATTCATCAAATGTACTCAATTATGTACAATGACGTTTATGAAGACAAATTGTATCCGGAACAACAATGGCGTAGAAATTAGAGAAAGAAATTCTAAGAGTAGTAAACACACACACACACACACACACACACACACATATATATATATATATATATATATCAAGAAAAATGACGAATTAAAGTTAATTCAACAAATATACTTAATTTGTTATGTAATAGTGATCAACTTTTGTCTTTCCAGTGGTTGAAAACATGTGTTATAAGGGTGACAAGTGAGTTTGATTTCATATGAATGTGTGTGTCTCCTACACAAATTTCCCCATTATACTCAAAAAAATTAGGGATCAAAATGACTCAAATAGCATTTAAAAGAAAAAAAGAATTATACCGGGTATAACACGATGGGCCTGGATAGATAGAACCATCACACCTCATTGGCTGAGATTGTAACAAGCCTGATAGGTTCAATTTGTAAGGGCCCATTAGTTAATATGTGGGCCACCTATAAGTTTTTTTGACAAGTGGGCCACCGATAAGTAAGTTAGACTAGATCCGATAAAATAACAAATCAAGTTTAATGAATGAAAATAAATGGGAGTATGGGACCTCAATATAAAATCTTGATATGTTGTATTTATTGCAAAACAATTACCACATCATATACCAATTAAGCTTATGTAGTGTTTGTTTGGGAGCACTCATGGAAAAATTAATTTAAAAAATGGACTTCTCTAGAATGACTTTTCAAAAAGCATTCCAATCTCACTTATTTAGAATGGACTTTTTTGGAGGAATGGCTTATCCAAAAGTCATCAGAATTAACCACCAAACATGAATTGTTATTGGTATGGACTTTTAGATCTGAAGTCCATTCCAAAAGATCTTCAAACAAGCACGTAATACTTAAAAATGCAACCAATTTTGAGAAAAGAAAAGGGCTTTTGACATAATTGCCCCACTTTTTGAGAAAATGTCCGTAGTTTACACTTCCGCACTATTTTGCCCAAATTTACCCTTCCGTCTCCGGACTTTTTACGTTGTTGTTTCAAGATTGTTTCGAACATGTTTCAAACATGTTTCTTTCAATAAAATTTCAGTGAAAAAATAAATTTTGCCCCCGTTAACTAATCCATTTTATACTCGAAGCCTTATAAAAAATCAAGAAAGATACACATAAAACAACACATATTAAAACTAAATGAATTAAAAATATTATAGATATAAAACGAATAAAAAAATACAATTCAACCTTTTGATCCAATGCATAAAAACATAGAAACAATATATTAATGAACCAGAAATAATATAAAAAACACCATATGCGCAAAAAGAGTTAAAATAGGTAAAAATTGTATTTAAACATCGAAAACTACATGAAAACAACAAATAAGCATCGGAACAACATTAAAAACAGTATGGAAACAACCTAGAAACAACGTAAAAAATATTTAAAACACCACATGAATAAAAAGAGCTTAAAAATAGGTAAAAATTATTTTACAGATTAAACACTACATGAAAACAATAAAAAAAATTATTAGAACAACATTAAAATTATTATAGAACAACACCGAAATAATAGAAATAATGTACAAAATAATACATGAACCAAAAACATCATAAAAAATAGGTAAAAGTTATTTTAAAACATCGAAACAACAAATAAACAACATAGAAATAACTAAGAAACAAATTTAAATAATATCGAAACAACATATATAACATATAAAGCAATACATGAACAAAAAAAATAAAAAAACAAAGTAAAATAATCAAAAAAAATATGCAGGAGCGTAAAAAAAAGAAAAAAAATTGGTACAAAAGTGATAGGAACATATTTTATGGTATATTTACCAAAAAGATGGTATTTTATGTAATTCCCTAAAAGAAAAGACCATGCATAAATTCAAGCATTCTTTTAGAGTAGAAATGCTGTAAATGAATACATACTATATAAATGTCATTTTTTTCTTTCAAAACCTTAGTCATTTTGCTCCTCCATCTTCTTTTCTCTTTTTCCTTTTCTAACCATCCTATAGAGAATGGCTCGGCTACCCCTAACCATATCTTTTGTCCCTAGCCCAACTATTTTTCCCCTAAGAAAATATATATTTTAAAAAAAAAAACAAATTCACTTAGAAATAACAAGATAAAAAAATTTGGGGAGGAGGGTCAGGGCCGGGGTGGCCCCCTAGATCGACCCTAGATAGGAAAAGTAATTTTCATTATTGTTAGTCTCAATAAATTTGTCTCCAATAGGTGGTTTTTTTTCCAATTAATAAGTATATCCCATATGTGAGATTTTGTTTAGAATATCAAATTAGCTATTACTCGACGAGGCAAATTTTTTTGGTACGTGTTTTGTCTAGCATCTTCGTTGTGATATCTGATTCTACGAATCTATTAAATCTATTTAGTTTTTTTTTAAAAAAATTGTATATGTTTATGATCATGTAAGAGTTAAGACTTGCAACTATTTTTCACTCAATGTTGTAATCAGTTGTAAATTATTTTTAATAAATAAATGAAATTTATTGATTCTAAAAAAATGTAAAATATGATCCACGAATTAAAAATAAAACCATTAATAGTTCTAACAAAAATGATGACTATAATATAAAACTTACGAATTTGTTATATAAGATTTGGTTCAAATGAGACCACCCTCATTGGGTGAGACAAGATGGACTAATCTTATCCATTCATTTGTTTTTTTAATGGCTATGATTTTTCTATTTTTTTTTTGGATCTTTTGATATTTATTTTTATGCAATAAGGGTATAATATTATTTTTCTCTTATCCATCGGTTTTTCTGGTATGCTTTGATTTTTTTGAAACCATTTTTATGGGGTAAGATTGTAACTGTCGAATTTAATAGCGTTATTTTAGGAAGCAGTTGTTTTCTAATTTTTTTGTCTTTTTTGGGAATACAGTATAATTAGGGTTCTTTTACTGCTTAAATAACTATTAAATAGTGCATATACAGTTGTTTTTGTTGCACTGTTTTACAACAATAAGACATAGTTGAATGTAATTTACTGCATATTTAGTTATTCCACTGCATAGTTTATGACGCATTGCATAATAAGGTATACATACTGACATACTGTATATTTAGTTTTTTATACTGCACAAATACCTTCTAGATAATATATAGTTAGTTGATGTTTGTTGCATGGTTTCAACTATGCAACATCTTATAGTAAGTTATGTAGTGTTCCTAAAGTATTTTTGCACCATCTCCAACGCGAAAATTTACAGGTTACAATATATAAAAGTGTTGGTTAAATATACACCAATTTCGAATTCTTCATGGTTGTTTCTTCATTTGGAATATAAATTATCTTTTTCTTCACAATTTTTTTCTCTATAAAATCAATTTTTAAATCTAGGTTAAATGTAAATCAATTCGAGTTCTTCATAATTTTTCGTCATTTGGAACAGAAATCATCATCCTCTTCATAGTTTTTTTTTTTCTGTAAAATCTACATAACTCGTTAATGACGCGTAGGAAGAAAAAAAATATATGTTGCGTTAATGGTGAAATTGACAGATAGATAGATATAGAGAGATAAATATATAGAGATATATATATATATATATATAGAGAGAGAGAGAGAGAGAGAGAGATCACGTGAGATTTTGATATGTATGAGAGAGAAAGAGATTTGATTCTAACCTCCTTCCATTTTTGTAACCATTTGTTATGTTATTTTACCTTAACACCCTTATGTTAATTAAATTAATATTTTAATATAATTTTTATCCATTAAATCACACCCATTTATTAATAGTTAAGAATGGTTGAGATTAGCTCATCATGTCTAACATAGAGCCATGGTCTTACATGATCCTCCCCATATATATAGGATTTGGTTCAAATGTGACAGTCATCTCTAGGTGAGACAGTGCAGACTCATCATATCCATTAATTATTAAAAATGAATGGTTGTGATTAAATCAGTTTTTGTTTTTTGTTTTCCATTTTTTCGCTATTTTAAGGGTAAGATTATAATTTTGTAATTCAAATCAATTATCCCATCGGTTTTTCTGGTATGTTTGATTTTTTGAAATCATTTTTATGTGGTGAGATTAATAGCTGCTAGTTAGAGTTCTTTTTTGCTGCCTAATTAGCTATTAAATAATGCATATTTAGTTGTTTTTGTTGCACTATTTTACGACAATAAGACGTAGTTGAGTATAATGTACAATATATTTAGTTATTATACACTACGTAAATAATTTCTGTATAATGCATAGTTAGTTATGAAAATGGGATGTTACTTTGGAAATTATGAAAATGAGATGTTACATAATATATCTTTGCATATTTAGTTATTCAAAGAATGCATATATAGTTTCTATATAATGCATAGTTAGTTAATTTTTCTTTGTATAGTTTTATCACGCACGCAAAGTTGGGAATATGCACTTTATCTTTTAGTTTTTCACCTTTCGTATAAATACCTTCAGATGATGTATAGTTAGTTGATATTTGCTCCATGGTTTCAAATATACAATATCTTATAGTTGATATTTGTTGTATGGTTAAATATAAACAAGTTCGAGTTCTTCAGGGATGTTTCTTCATTTGCAACAGAAATCGTCATCTTTTTCACAATTTTTTTTCTATGTAAAATATGCAGAACTCGTTAATGGCGTGTAGGAAGATAAATTTCTTGTGTTGCGTTAATGGATGAACTGAGAGAGAGAGGTGACGAGAGAGAGAGAGAGAGAGAGAGAGAGAGAGAGAGAGAGAGAGGGGTTGAGAGAGATGAACACGCGAGTTGAGATTTGTATGAGAGATAAAGAGATTTGATTCTAATCTCCTTCCATTTTTGTAACTACCTTGTTATGTTATTTTACCTTATTATCCTTATGCAGATTAAATTAATGTTTTAATATAATTTTTATTAATTATATCATACCCATTGATTAATAGTGGGGGATGATTGAGATTAGTCCATTGTGTCTCACATGGAGCCATGGTCTCACATGATCCCATATATATACATATATATATATGTGTGTGTGTGTGTGTTGGATTAGATCAAATGAGACCACATTATTAGAGTGAGACAGTATGGACTAATCATATTCACAAATTTCAAATTTTAGATGATTGAGATTTACCCAATTTAATGGCCTTTTTATTTTTTTTTAAATCAATAAAGGGTAAGATGGTAATTTTATTATTAGCAATTTCATTCCCATTTGGTAACTGCTCCAGATCGACATCACCACCAACAAAATCCCATTAACAGAACGGAAAAACATCCCCCACCATCTACTCGGCGAGTTCGACTCGTCGGAGCATCCCGAGTTACCCCCTCCGATTTCCGGTCTTCCGCTTCACTAGCCAGGCAAATCGTCTCCCGCTGGAAAATACCATTCATCGTCGGCGGATCGAACTCATTCGTCTACGCATTACTTGCTAAGAAATTCTTCCCGGAGATTGACGTGTTCGGTAGTCGATCTCGGATTTAGATCGGTTTTCTGTAAAGAGATGAGATACACTTACTGTTTCATCTGGGTTGACGTCTCGCCGACTGTACTGACGAGTATTTGGTGAAACGAGTTACGATATGCTTGATTCGGGGATGGTGGAGGAGTTAGCTGAGTATTATGCTGATCCCGGGTCGGGATCGGTGAGTCAATGCAGGTTGAAGAAGGCGATCGGAGTGCCGGAGTTCGAGAGATATTTTTTGGGGTTTCAGAATAAAGTACAAGATTGGAGGATTGATGAAGAAGGCGATGCTGGCAGTGAGGATTACTGTATACTTATATGTTTTTTGATGTATACTTATATGTGTTTTGTTATATAAGTAGTTAATTTTTGATGTATGTGTTTATGTTGTTGTTGTATACTTATATTTTTTTTGACAATTGCAATATGCAGTACAAATATGTTAAATATATAGCATAATAGTGTTAAATAAACAGTAAATATATATTAAATATATAGTACAATAATGAGCGTGATTTTCTCTCTCTATAAGTGATTTACTTAATCCACGGTCCCCACATGTTAATTATGAACATGATTCTCTCTCTCTCTATAATTGATTCCTTAATTCACGGTCCCCACATGTTTTTGTTTGACCATTTTAATATGCAGTAAAATTATATTAAACATACAATAAAATAGTGTTAAGTATACATCAAATATATGATAAATGTACAACATACTGCATGGCAGAGCACAAGCGTGATTTTCTCTCTCCCCACGTGATTTTCTCTCTCCTAATAACTGATTCCATATTTGGATGGTCTTCCACATGTTTGTTTTGACAATTTTACCCTTTCTGAGATTTAATTAAATGGTTAATGTATTATTATTCCTAATTATTCCTAGCCTTTGATGTAAATGAGGGAGGGTTGAGATTAGTCCACACTGTCTCACCATAAAATATGGGTCTCATTGGATCCTCCCCATATATATATATATATATATATATATATATATATATATATATATGGAGAGGGTTATATGAGATCACTTCTTAGGGTAAGTCCATAGGGACCAATCCTAGTCACATATTTAGATTTTTCAATGGTTGTGATTTTAGAGCTAAAAATTCAGATTAAATGTTGGTAATTAGAGCAAGGGGTAAATTAGTCATCCTACAAAATTACCCAATATTCATGGGATTTTGTTCACATTATGATCACACAATTTATGCAAATCTCACGTCAAATTCAACGTGAACAAATCTCATCTTTCTTCTTCTTCAACGCACTCTTGTGAAATCATTCATCATTCTTCTTCAACGCACTATTGTGTGAAAAATATTGCGATAATTTGCCATAGTTGCTAGAGCTTGACTTGATTCGAAGTTTGCTTATGAAGATGTAATTTGTTGCTTGTGTAGATATGTCATGGTTTATATACCATTAACTACATAAGCAAGTCATAAGCAACAAATCCATACTACATAAGCAACAATCCGATACTACATAAGCAACAAATATATACTACGTATGCACCACTTAATACATTAACTACATAAGCATGTCATAAAGAACAAACCCATACTACATAAGCAACAAATCTATACTACATAAGCAACGAATATACACTACGTATGCACCACGGATACATTAACTACATACATAAGCAAGTCATAAGCAACAAACTCATACTACATAAGCAACAAGTCTATATTACATAAGCAGCGAATATACACTACGTATGCACCACGAATACATTAACTACATAAGTAAGTCATAAGCAACAAACCCATACTACATAAGCGATAAGCCTATACTACATGAGCGAATATACACTACACATGCATCACATATATATTAACTACATAAGCAAGTCATAAGCAACAACCCTATACTACATAAGCAACAGAGAATTTTTTTTGAAACTGAAACACTGGAGAGAGAGTGTGCGTGAAGAGTGGGTGAAATCGCGTGAAAGATGGAATGAAATCTTAGTAACTGATTCTAAAGTGCCAAATTACCACCCTACCCTTTTTAATTGCTGAAACAAAAAAATAAACATAAAAAAGCCCTAAAAATCTGGACCACCCAAAATTGTTGATCTATGGTTTGAATGTGTCCCCATGGACTCACCCCAAGTAGGAGGATCTATTTGATCCATATCCTATATATATATATATATATATATATATATATATATATAGGAATAGGATCAAATGAGACCACATAATTAGAGTGAGACAGTGTGGACTAATCATAACCACAAATCTCAAAATTTAGATGGTTGAGATTTTTCCAATTTAATAATCATTTTCGCTTTATTTTAAAGCTGAAAAGGCCAGGATTGTCATTACACAATTACATAATATCATTTTAATTTGGTATCTGAATAATTCTTTTCATCTCTCCCATTCGAACAGGAGCCGATCGTGCGACTCAAACTTGGACAAGCACACAGCGCAATCCTCGCCGGCGATGTTCGGTGTGACGGAGCGAAAGCTGAAAAGCGGGAGTGAGTCGAGCAAACCATTGGACGCCACGTGGAATCGTTGCTAGTTCGAAGAATCATCGTGCCGGAAAATGACGTCATCGGCAGAGGCGGAGAAGGAGCGGTGGAACCGCCTGGAGAGGAAACGAAAGAGAAGGGAGTGTTTAGAAACTGGATTAGGCCATTTGTATTTTGTAGATAGAAAGGATGATGGTTCTCGGTGTGCAAAATAGTGTAGGGGTTTGAGAATAAAAGACAGATTGGAGGATTGGTGAAGAAGCGATCTTGCCGTGGACAAACCGATGTATACTTAGATGTTTATCAATGACTAAGATAAATAGGGGTTAAAATTACATTAAACCTTTAATTACAAAGAAAATAAGAGTATAATTATCAAATTAACCAAGTGGGGGACCATCTAAATATGGAATCAGTTATTAGGAGAGAAAATCACGTGGGGAGAGAGAAAATCGCTACCGAGAGAGAAAATCATGCATGTGCTTTCGCCATGCGGTATGATGATGTACACTTATCATATATTTTACGTATCTTAAACACTATTTTACTGTATGTTTAACATAATTTTACTGCATATTAAAATGGTCAAACAAAAATATGTGGGGACCGTGAATCAATGAATCAATTATTGAGAGAGAGAGAGAGAGAAAGAATCACGCTCATTAACATGTGGAGACCGTGGATTAAGTAAATCAGTTATAGAGATAGAGAAAATCACGCTCATTATTGTATTGTATTTAACATATATTTATTGTATATTTAACATATTTGTACTGCATATTACAATTGTCAAACAAAAGTATAAGTATACAACAAAACACATATAAGTATACAACAAAAAACATAAGTACACAACAACATAAATACATACATAAAGGATTAACTACTTATACAACAAAACACATCTAAGTATACATCGAAAAACATATAAGTATACAGTAATCCTCACTGCCTCCTCGTTTTATCCACGCCATCATCGTCTTCTTCACCAATCCTCCAATCCCGTCCTTTATTCTAAAACCCCAAAAAATATCTCTCGAACTCCGGCACTCCGATCGCCTTCTTCAACAAAATACTCGACTAACTTCTCTACCATCCCCGAATCAAGCATATTGTCGACTCGTTTCACCAATTCCTATACCCCTTCGTCTACAACTTTGAGCGTCTGCAGGAATATCGGGACAGTATCCATGGAAGCAAAAAATTTATGCTATCAGAGCAAGTGATTTTCGTCTCCGAAAAACTTGAATTGACTTGCTAAGCTTTTTGTACTTGGGAATTGAATTAACGGAAGAAGACTGGTTAATTCTTCATCAATAAAGATTTGCTCTTGTACAATGACTTGTAGCTCATAATCCAGCCAGTTTCGCATGCCGCCATTATCGATGAAGAGTTTCCATGGAAGTCGGCGACGGCGCCGATAATGATTCGGTTAAGATTAATGGGAAAAGAGGATTTGCTGAGACCGTTGATCTGAAAAGAGGATTAATGGTAAAATTATCATCTTACCCTTTATTGATTTAAAATAAATCAAAAATATTTATTAAATTGGGTAAATCTCAACCATCTAAAATTACGGATTTGTGGACATGATTAGTCCACACTGTCTCACTCTAATTATGTGGTCTCATTTGATCCAATCCCAATATATATATATATATATATATATATATATATATATATATATATATATGAAGGGAGCATCTAGATTGTTTTATATCGATGAAATAAATTAGCAAAATTATTTTTCTGATTGCTCCCAAAATTTTCTAATTCTTTACAAATCAAGTGTGTGACATTAATTATTAGATTTTATAATTTTAGTCCATCACTTGACCAAAATTTATATAGTCAAAGTCAATGCAATTAATAAAGGATTTTGATCATATTTTGGAAATAAAATTAAATAAATAAAAAGCATGAGTAAGACCTTTCAAATAAACTTTTTTTTTTGAAACATAAAGAATATTATATTGGGAATACATCAAGTCTAAAAGCATCATAACTAGATACACAGAATTTATATGGTATAATTTGAATATGCCAAATTTCAAAACATAAGAATGAGATTGACACAATTTTATTACAACATAAGTCAAAAGGAATTGTACTTATGATAGAATCATAGAAATTGCTTGTTTTCAGTTCATTTTAAGAGGCTTCCAATTTTTGGCTACTTCTTTTTGCGACAAAGTGATTTTTCACTCTCCCACATGTTGCCCAAACATACATAGATATATGTTTCATATTGCTGCATATTGAAATTTGAATGTTCACTTGACAATAATATAAAGTCAAATTATTTTATTTTATTTTATTTATTATTATAATATCTTAGCAATTTTAATTTATGAGTTTCAAATCATATTATTTACTATTATCAAATACAATTTTTTGTTAAAAAATATTGATAAAAAATATTCTTTATATTTTATTGAAATAGTAAATATGACTTGCATCTGGTAAAAGTCCATATAGAAAATGAATTTCTTAACAAGTCAATTTTAAAAAAATCACCACCAGATTGTAGATGAAGTGATATCCTTCACCCTTTGCTTTCATATTGTTTTTTTTAGTACAATGGGGGGAATTTGGGGAGGGGATACGCGCACTCATATGGGATCGAACCCGGGTCATTCGCCCTTACAACACACATCTCAACCATTGGAGCACAATTTGCTTCGATCCGATTCTAAATTAAAATCGGGTGGCTAAAAAACCATTGCCACCCGGTCAAACTCGGTAAAAAAACTCGAAAATCGATGACCCGGTTAAGCCGGTTCAATTTTTTAAGAATTTTTTTCTTTATTTTATTACAAAAGTTGGACGGAAAGTATTTTGTAAATTTACATATAACTTTTCCTTATATTCGATTTATACATATATTTAGATATTATAATTTATTAAATTTATTTATATTTATATTTGTATTTGTTATTTTTTTTACATTTGTATTTGTATTTATATCTTTTACATCTGTACATATATATATATATATATATATATATATACGTGTGTGTGTGTGTGTGTGTGTGTGTGTGGGTTAACTGTTTTTTTTAGAACGATTTTAACCGGTTGAACCAATG
This sequence comes from Rehmannia glutinosa, assembly GCA_016081115.2. Classification (NCBI taxonomy): domain Eukaryota; kingdom Viridiplantae; phylum Streptophyta; class Magnoliopsida; order Lamiales; family Orobanchaceae; genus Rehmannia; species Rehmannia glutinosa. Next base: position 159,532 of record JABTTQ020001574.1, read on the forward strand.
ACCCATTAACCAAGATATTAATCCAGTTTGATGTTCAGTCCGTATTTAAAAACATTGGTTTTATTTTGTAACATTGAAATCAAAGGTCCTATAAGTTCAATAGTTCATTTTTTAATTTGTTTTCAAAATTAATCAATCATTTAAATTAACTTTTTGAAGCTACTGATTGCCAACCATTACTTAAAGTCTTATGTGAGGCCGTCTCATGGACTTAAATTTGTGAGATGGATCTTACAATACACAAAAAAACATGGGTCATTTTCGTGGGTTTGGGTTTGGGTTCAAATCTTATTTACATATATGATCCGTCTCATAAAAATCTTTCGTGACCGTCTCATACAAGTTTTTGTCTTACTTTTAACATTATAATAAAAGTACTTTTAAACTTGTACAATGTGACTCGATGTGAAATTAAACTATAGTTACAATTTTGAAACATAATATTAAAAAAAATGAGTGTGAATTATATTGTACAGTACACGATGAATTAGGTCAACTTTATTTCAAACCTAGATTGCCCATTAACCAAATCTTCTCACGCGCTAAATAAAAAATTTGACTAGAAAATATCAACTTCTATTAAATTCTTTCGACATGCTGGCTTGTGCTGGATTTTGCTCTCATCCACATTCTTTTGACATGCATGTATATCTTTTTTTTCCTCTTTAAAGAGTATATTTCACTTTAACCCTTTGCATTATTGATTTTGTATCACATTCCCCCTCCACAATTATAACTTTAAAATAACCCTAAAACAATAAAAGTTACGGTGACTGACAAAAATCGGGGTAACTTCAGTTTTGGTACCCTAGTTGTACTTGCTTTTCGATTTTGATACCCCATGTTCCAGCCGTATCGGTTTTAGTACATAACGTTTTCGATTTTAATTAATTTGGATATCTTCCGTCAATTTGCTGTTAAAAATGACCGGATGACTGGTTGTAGCAGGTTTCTAGACCTTTGGACATGTCAACTTTGGTACCCTATGATTAAGAAATTATCAAAAAGGGTCCCTAGATATTTAAATTCTCATTCAATGGATCTAATCTCTTCAATACCCAAACTCTTTATTATGGGCCACAAAAATGGTATCAGAATCTAGGTTTATTAAGAATTTTAAGTTATATTTATTATATTTATGTAATTAACAATTGGTGAGGAGAATTTTCTCCAATAAAATGTAACTGAACGAATGTCCAAGATGTATACCTTACAGGATATATCGTCAAATTTTGACGATGTATGCACAAGAACACCAGGACAAACTAACATATTGGAACAATCAATATGTTGAAAAAGAAATCGCAGGAGCCGATAGGGAAACCTCGAGACAATGCGAAAAACAAGCAGCATATCATCTGAGCTTACTTACGGTAAATCAAATATTATATGTAGATCTGATGAATCATCAGGAAGCAGTTCATAAAAATGCCCATCAGATCAAAATCATGATTCCTAGAAGTTTGGGTACTAGAAGTGATTTATTATAAAACAATAGGTACTGAAACTGGACAAGTTATTTTAAGTCTGAATCCTACTATAACAGGTCAAAACGTTAGTTTTAACAGAGAATTAACAAAAAGGTACAAAAAATGATTAATTTTAGAAACATAAGGTACCAATCTTGATTAAGTAGAAAAATAGGGTACTAAAAGCGAAAATAAGGCATAGATTGGGTATCGAAATTGAAATTATCCCGACAAATATCCAAATGATTTAACTAAGATGTTAAACTATTTTGCACCCTCTATGATAAATTATAAGAACTTATGCCTCTTTAACTATCACTTAATTTGATTACAAATTTTATTCATGACTAATTTATGAAAATCTAGTCTTAAATTAAATTTAAAACATATAAATATCAGAATAGGATTTTATTACTATAGAGGAACCATATATTTTTTTAAATAATTATGTAAATTTTCGTTACAAATACTTAATTTGTATGTACAGGTTTTAAGTAGTAAATTAGAGTGAAACAAGTAGATATAATTTAACTGTACATATAATTCTATTATATATGGTGAACGCATGTCGAAGGAAAATCAATATTTGAAAAAAAAAATATAGAACCTTGTATAATATTGTTGCAACTTAGAAATTTATAGTGAAGGGTAAAACAATATAATATAAATTTATATAAGACAATTTTTAATTTTTAATGTTATTTTTATTATATTTAGCTATTTATTTATTTTAAATTTCAGTTCATAATCTACTCATCATGAAAAAAATTCAGATTTCATATTAATTTCCTAAATATTAATGTTGAACAAATATTAGGTCAAATTATTCATTTTTTTTGCCATAGAGATAAGATTTTTTGTTATCTATTTTATAATTTTTATTTTTCATTTATAAATGAAATTAGAGTCTCGTTAATATGTTTGCCCTACACATGTACTCTAATATAGTGGAAATGTTTATACATAAAACTTAATATCACCACAAACTTTTAGACTTACATTGTAAAACAATATATATATATATATATATACACACATATACTTGTGCTATTTTATTCAATTTATATCCAATCATAGAGAAGGCAAAATATGGGCACATTATATAGTTCAAGAGTATTTTTGTGTATGATCAATATACTTTTTATTGGTTTAGGGAGTATTTGAAATTTTGATACTAGAAGAGGGTGTAAAGTGAATTTTACCACAAAATTTAATAAGTTGACAACATAACCATTATCAGGAAATTAGTATTAAGTTATTAACACATTACTAGTATCGCACGGGGTATATTATATTTATACTATGTTTTGATTTTCAAATGAAGATAATATACATATATATATAATAAAGTATTAAATAATTAAATTAAATAATGTAATGACAAATAAAAGGATTAAAAACTCTGATTTTCATACAGAAGAGGAATTTAATAATGCAACTATGCATTCGGGGAAAAAAAGTTTATAAATTTTGGAAAACTTTTTTAAATACAACATTAGTTTTTGGTCTTGTACGCTCATTACTATTACTATTACAAATCAAAATTTTAAGGACCTTTGGATTGGTTAGTTTGGATAGAGCAACATATAACTAGTCGTGGCTAAAAACAAGTTTTTTTCAAAAGCAACTCAACATTAGACAAAGACTGATCCAAACTTCTGTTGATATACATTGCATAAGACACCATTATCGGAAACTATCGCCGTTAAACTTGAATGGAAGTCTTGGATCAGAAGGTGTCAATGACAACCTTGGAATAAGGATTTTATGACCAAGGTTGCCTCTAGTAAGAACTTGTCCTTCTAAAATATAGTTGCCAAGACTTGTAAAAATCAATCTGGTGCCATTGCATAATCCCAGAGAATGATCTATGCTACGTAGTAACATAACAGGAGTTTCAACCTTCAAATGCAACTCATGATTGAGATCTCCACATGTGCAATGCACGGTGTGAAAATTAGAAAATAATTTTAATTTTTTAATGATTACAATATCTGAATTTTGATAAGAAATTAAATGTAAAGACAAATAAATATAGATCGAATAATAGAACAATAAATTAAAAAGGCATGCCTGAAATTAGTAAATTTTAAATGACTTCGATTTGCTTGAAGTAGTGATCAGTGTATTTTTTTTTAAATGATTGGAAATCAATACCCTTTTTTTTTGTTAAAAAAGGGTTTAGACTCCAATCAAAAAGTTTTCAAGATCTCTCTCTTTTTTTCCCATTATTATCTTATTGTATTTAGTTATTGCATTCACTACATCAATAAAATAATTAATATAAATATAATGGATTTTAAATTAAATATATTATACTAAGAAACAATAATCATAAGTACAAACTAAAAATTATTAGAAAAAATGGAACAAATAATATTAAAATATTTATGGAGTATAATAATTGACTTATAATATTATACATATGAGAATCTTGTGAGTTACACTGATAAGAAGATTGACAAAGTAAAACAATATTTTCTGCACATAATTGACAAACAATAATCTAAATTATGTTAGTATTTCACATCAATTGTCAAACATAAATAAAAAATTAACATTAATGTGTAATACTTAAAATGAATATGCGATTTTTTTTCCAAATTAATATAAATAACTATCGTATTAGAACATGCAAATCGTTTCATAATTGTCCTAGTAGGCAATTACCTAATAAGACAATAAAAAATAAAAAATAAAAGTGTAATGGCTATTTGATATTCACAATAGATTATATAAGCCCAAATGAAATAAACGATCGTTTTTTATTTTTTTATTTTTTGAATCAAAATAAATGATAGATACTTTTAAGTTACAATACAATAATAAAACAAAATCGAATTTGTTCTTTATCTTGGCCCAAACTGATTCAATAATAAACAAAGAAAATGTTTCATATTTCAGGCATTGGGCAATGTTTTAAAAATCGAACCGATAAACAAATCGATCTTGCTACCGGTTAGAGGTTCGACCGACCTACTAAAAATTAACTATATAATATATAATCTTTCTAATAAATTTATTATGTAATATAAATAATCAAATGTAATTATAAATGACAAATGTACACACTAAATATAATTGAATCTCCAATAAAAATCAACTTTATAAAGTATATATTAAAGTAGTCTCATACACAAGCACCAAAAATATAAAACACAAAATCACTTACACACAGTCACACACGTGTAAAGTTGCCAACATAATATTATTATGAAACTTTATAAGATGCCAAATATAATAAGAGGAAAAAAACTAAACTTCCCAAACTATCCGTTATATTGCAATTTACCATACAAATTAATTTTTCTTTACAGATTACCATACATATTATATAAGTTCGTACTTTAATTTGCCATATAATGGTTACCACCGGAGGAATATTCTCCATCTTTGTCTAAAATCTAAACAAAAGTTGTTACATTTTGTCATATGAACTTTGTTAAAAATTTCACATTGCCTTCTGAACTTTGCGCAATTTTACTATGCATATCAATTTTAAAAAAATAAAAAAATATTTGTATACATTTGTTTATCTTTGTTAATACATAAAAAAGATAAAAAGAACTTTATATTAATATTGTGTATTATTTACCTACTAAAATCAAAGAAATAACAACTAAATATTATGGCTATGATTATAATGTTTAGTTTATATTATTTTTTTACTTTTGTAAAATTTTGATTTATCAAAATATCGAACCAAAAACTGAAAACAAGTTAAGTAGAAATTATGTCGAACCAATTATTTTGGTACAATATTTAGTATACTAATAATGCTTATCAAATTTTTGGCACCATTATGGATATTGTTCACTCACAAACACCTATTGAATTTAGTTAGGTGTCATTCATTAGAGAATACGATCAATGTTGTGTAGTAAATTGACCAAAATTATCTCACAAGAAAAAAATATGGGGTTTGTATGAAAAATAGAAACAATTCCTAAATACTATAATCAAGTTTTGAATATGCATTTACGTTGAAATAAAAAATAAAAATAGTTATTTTAAGGAACATCACCATAGAAAATTAGGATGAAATACATATAAAAAATGTCTAAACACTAAAATAATTCAAAATATCTAACCCGTTCTAAATAATTCAATATCAGTGATGTCGAAACTCGCCTAAATCCTAAATTGTAAACCTTAAATTATATCATTGATAATATATTTTACTGAACTAAATACTAATTAATTTTTTTATGGACAATTTGAAGAAAAAAAAGATAAATATATGGATATACACGTAATCTTTTTATTTTTTCAAAATTGTTATATGGCAAACTAAAATTACGTAAAGTTTATATGACAAAGTGAAATTCTTAACGAAATTCATATGGTAAAGTGTAACAACTTTTGTCTAGATTTTAGATAAAAACGGTTTTGCCCTTGACTTTGCCGGAATATTCGGAGAATATTCCACCGGTGATGACTATTGCACGGCAAAGTGCAAAACTTATATATATATATATAGTTTGTATGGTAATCTGTAAAACATATTAGTTCGTATGGTAAAGTGCAAAAAAAAAAAACATTGTTTGGGGTTTTAGTGTTGTTTTTAATTATTTATTAGTAATACCAATTTTTAAAAAAACATAATATGTTTTTTTAATATTAGCAAAAAGAGAACACACAAGATACGTGAAATTGGATGGAAGATGGGATGAAATTAGCACAATCAATATTTTTATTTAATTTTTCTTGAATTATGATGGAGACAATAAATTTAATTTCGGATAGCATATTTATTTTCTTATTTTTAACTTAATTTACAACGTGCAAAAATTAATAAAAAAACTTCAAAACATAATGACTCAACATAAAACGAAGTACAAAAACTTGTGCTGTCAGTGTCATTGACCCATGTTCAATTCAATATAAGTGCGTGCGTTTCTTCCCCGATTTTTTCCCAATTGTACTAAAAAAACATAAAAAAATGTACGAGAGCTTATGAATATCGTTAACACCAAATTTTTAAAACCATGTAATTTTTGGAAAATACATCAATAATGCAATATATTCAATTTTAATTTTCAGTTTATTTAACACAAATGCAAATAGTTAATAAATAAATAATAAAAACAGAAAAAAGAAAGCAATAGGGTTTATAGAAAATATAACACTAAATTCTAAATCTATATATATATATAATAGCAGAAGTCCGGAACTTTTATTTTCCCGCTCTTTTTGCTTATTATATTAGGAAACAATTGTAAATATTATAAATGGTAACTATTATAAATTCTTATATTATGAAAATATTATAAGAAAATCATTGTAATTGTATAAATTAGGAAAATATTATAAGAAAATATTGTAAATGGTATCCTACTTTATATATATAAAAATTAGAAAAATATCATAAATGGTATTCTTATTTTATATGTATAAAAATTAAGAAAATTTTATTTATTGGTATTCCTACTTTATACCAAAAGTGAGTCTATAGTATCAATTCTATTTATATATAATATATACATTTTAAAATTATATATTATATATCACTATAATTGATATTAGTATATGCCAGTTCTTCTTAAATATATATTACAATGATTTGTTGATTGTATGCATCATATCTTCATCAAATATATTATTTATTTGTTTCAATAGTATCGATGCAATTTTGTACAATATAATATTAATTAATCAAGTTTTAAATACTAATGATTATTCAAACTTTCCAAAATTATTTAATAATAGTTAAAATAGACGAATTATGATTTTATGTATCTTTCACCATTGAATTAATAATTGATTTTGTGTGTCAGAGATATTTTTGACAGCTTATTATTTATGATAAATCTTCTTATATTTATACTACTTAAATTGCCTTAGAGAAACACCTTGATATTGCTGACCCTAAATTCGAAGCATAACCACCAAATGTTGCTTCATCTTCACGGTCCCCTCTATTTCCATTTTCATCAAGTGTCCCGCCAACATTGTATGAATTTTGCAATAAACAAGATTTTTTATATAAACTATATTGTAGGTTTATACGGACAATATTTGGTGCGTTTCTTTTTTGATTATTCTTAATATTTTTATTGTATTTTTTAAGCTATTTTTTGTATAATTTATTTTTTCTATTATTCCTCATACTAACAATATCCCGCCAATTAGGTAAATATATTAAGTACTATTTTTAGAATTGAACTTTTGGTAAAATCTGCTCGTGACGCGTAGGAAAAAGTTCTGTTTTATGTTTAACTTAATCAAATCTTTTGAGGTCTTTATCACCAATTATAAATCAAAATATATTTGTTACCAAAAGTTCTATTTCACGTTTAGATACAAATCTTTTTGAAAAATATATGATTGAAATACTTACATAATTCGAAATGGTAACAAATATTTTACTACACGAAATCATCTATGTATTTCGATTTTTCATTGATAAACCATAAAGTTTAAAAGTCAATCATAGCTAAAGAAATATTCTCTTGTTTGGTTAAATAATGAGACTTCATTGTATGAGAATTCAACAAATGAAGTTTTTTAGCAATGTTATATTTTTGGTTTTATATTATGCTTTTTATTGCCCCTTTCGGGTTTAGGATGGCACCAATATTCAACATGGTCAATGATGTAAATCATCAAAATTACTTTGGGCACTTAAACTTCGTTTGATAAGGGTTTACGATGTGCCTTTTATCGGAAGAAGAGATGAAATTTTCGATTTTGATTGCGTTTTTAAATACCGTAATTTAATGCTCGGATTTATTTTTATTCTATAATTTCTTGGCACCAGTTTTATTTGTGTTTACCATCCCACCTCTAACAAAAACAAAGGAAAAGGAAAATAAAAAAATCGATGAAAATCTAACCTCCAAATCATTTTGAAAAAGAATCTTGGTATGCTATTCAAATTTATTATTATAAATGTAGATAAAATACTTAATATAAATTAATATATCCACCAAAATATTTTTTTTTTGATTTTACTAAAGATAATAATCGAAATAAGAAAATAAAACGGAAGACAACAAACATGTGTGCAACTCAAAAAAATTGAGGTATATATTTATATTTTTAATCGAATTTGACAATGCTATGCGGTCATATTATTGAAAACGCATTTAGGAAAAAAATAATGAAATCTTACCTTAATATAAAATATTCATTAATGTAGAAATTTATTAACTTATAATAAAAGGACAATAATTTATTCAACGAGATGATTTTTTCAACCTGTATAATATTCAAAATGGACAGATATGTATTACCTTTAAGAAAAAAAATCTTATTTAAATATTTACCAAAAAGAAAATTCGTCAGTGCATTGTATTTTAAGTAAACTTCGCATATAAGCTTTTCCAGGTTGCGAAAATTTCCATCTTAATTTATAATTTCTTTTGATTGATGAGTGATTACAACTATTAAAAATAAATGATTTAAATATCAATAGTACGATTTCTATTCTCTTTTTCAGTTGTATAATTTTCATATTCATAATTTGTTTAGTGTATTATTAGTTTATTTGTAATGCTATTTGTAAAATTTGTAGTAATATAACTATAGTTTATATCTAATGAAATAATAATTTGCTATAAATTTTTATTCATGATTTTTTCTGCCATATTATTTTGAATAACATCTCAATTTAAAATTTATTAATTGATTATAGAAATATTTATTCATTCTTTATTAAATGATTATAGTCAATAACATAAAAAAATATTTATTATATAGCCAACATATTTACAACGCATTCCAACTTTTCTCTTTATCATTAGTCATTATAAGAAAAAAATACAATTGCAACATTAACACCCTATTATCTGGAATCATCCACATGTTAATTCTATGATATAAAACTCGGTCTGATTTAATTTTTTTCCTACTAAGTTATACCATAGAATAAAAGATAGCAAGTTTTTGTGTGGGCGAGGAAAACATTAAGTATCGTCTTTATGTATTGTTTTATTATATTTACAAATAAATTTATGAATTGATTGCTGATTCTTGAAATTTTTTGATTTAATTGAGAATAAAAACACTTAAATGATTAGTTTTCACACAATTGATTAAAGTATTAAAATCACAATAAGAAATAATAATAATAATAATAATATACATTTAATTTATTAAACTATCTTTGTGTTTATACCATTTGTCGTGTTTTGACACTTTGTATGTGTGGAGAAAAATTTTAGTTATCATGATCCGCATCTACAAATTACTCCTCAGAAAAGTCCGAGAAACCTATAAACAATGAAAATTTTGAATTGAGCATTGTAACTAATCCATTTTCAAGAACCCCTTTCAGTGATATTTCAAATGGTATTTATTCAATATATTACTTGGCTTCAGACTCTTTAAGCCGTTCGCAATATGTTTGGGAAAAATATTATTTATTGGATGATATTTTCTACAAACAACGCCAACTGAGAAAATATCAAGGTATCAAGTATAAACAAAAGTGTTCTGATTAATGTTATTATATTGAATTATTAAATTATGCTATATTTAATTGACCTTTCTAATTGATTCATTTGATGTTTTCCAGAATTGAATTTTAAATTTAAGTCTACATCTGAAAATATAAACTTATACATAATTTTTTATTTTTATTTACTTTATATGAATATTTTATTATTAAAATAAAGTAATAAATACCAGCTCAAGTTAATAGTTAGTTTTAGTATAAACCAATAATAATAAAATAATAATACACATGCAACGCACGTGCGAGATTACTAGTCATGGCTAAGCTTACTAATTAAAAGGGGTATAAGCATATTCTAATTGCTAACAGTTTAAATACTCACTCGTTGGACTATACTTTGAGTTGTTGCATTTTTCTAAACAATACCAATAAACAAAATCCAAAAATAATTAGGAAACAAAAAAAACTAAAAATTAGGAAAATTAATTAGGAAGATATTATTAATTATTAATTAAAGAAATTATGCAAATTCCCTAATGGAGTAGGAAAAGGAAAGAAGAGAAAAAGAAAGGAAAGAAAAAGAAAAGACCCCCAAAGCCCCCCTTCCTTCCCCTCCATAGGGTGTCTCTGTGAATCAAAAAACACATTTACATACACATATACATACACTTCAATAAACACAACTACGAATAAAGAGCATTACATCCAGAATCGCTTCGATCGTTACTCCGAGCTGCAAATTTGATTATTTGGAATTGCATTCACTCATTTAATTGGTGTTTGTGCGAATAAATTTGATACGCATGCCTTTTCTGTATATGGTGGTGATCAAGTAAGAGTTTTAATTAGGGTTTTTGATTTTGAAGAATTGGAGGGGAATTGGGGCGGGTTCCTTGGTGGGTAATTGTGGGTTTTTGAAGTATTTTATTGTTTTGGAGTTTGGGTTTTCAATTGGAGTGCGATATGTTGGATTTCAGGATAGAGGTTGTGTTTGGGTTTGAGGAAATTTGAGTATTTGGGGAGAGTTAGGGTTAGGGTCAGATTTTTTTGGTATTGGGGGTTGTGGGAGTGGTTGAGGGATGGTTCAAGAACCTGAGCTTGAAGAAGGAGAGACTTGCTATTACAAGGATGATACAAGCATTGACCCTGATATAGCTCTCTCTTACATTGTATGAGTTTCTTTTATGCTTCTTGGCAATTACTGCTGTCTATACCTGAAAAAATGTGAACTTTATGTTCTTTTTTTTTTTTTTTCCCTGAAGTGAACTAAATAAAGTTTGTTAAGTATGTTGTGGTTCACTAACAGAGAGGAGAGATGGTTGTTTTACTTTTTTGATCAATTGGGACAAATAACAAGAAGACATTGATGGATAATAAATAATTCTGGTGTGAGTGCAATGAAGTTACACAAAATGTGCTTGAGCTTGTTTTTGAAATGCCAAGTGTGATTTGTATAATTGTTTATCACTGAACCCTCTATTGTTCCGTATCTAAGTTGTAGCCAATGAGTGTATTAGGGTAATTATGTGGTTATAATTTCAGATGGTTTTCTGTAGTAGTGAATGTACGATGGGCTATTATCAAGTTTCAGAATGTGGAAGATGAAAAAAAACGAACCTTTTTTTTCCTTTTAACTTCTTGGTACTGTAAAATGTCAATTACATTTCGGGAAGTATTCAAACATCATGTTAGATTGGGTGTAAGCTTTTATGGCATGTCTGGCAATAATGCAGCTAGTGACTGAATCCTGTAATTTTGAGTTACAGCATTGACTCAGTTCCATTGCAAAGTTATGTATATTATTTGACGTATGGACCATAAACTAAATGAACCAATCCATGTTGTTATTCTTCATCTTGTTACATACTCAATTATGCCTTCCCTCATAATCTAGATGTCTTCTCATATTCATTTGTATTCGCCAATATTAATTCCTGTTTGGATCTTGTGTCTAAAAGGGAGACAAGGTTCAAAGTATATTGGGGCATCTTCAGAAAGATTTTGAGGGAGGGGTTACTGCAGAAAATTTGGGTAAGTAGACACAGTCACGCTTCTGTCTTCTTTTAGTTCCTAGTAGAAAACGATAGCCTCAACTTTCTGCTGGATTTGCAGGGGCAAAATTTGGTGGATATGGCTCATTTTTACCCACGCACCAGCGCTCTCCTTCCATTTGGTCACAGCCAAAATCTCCACAGAGAGTTCATAATTCCCACTCGCCTAGATCTCCTAATGTCTGTCCAGAGGTATATGGGCACCATTAATTTATTTCTCGTTCAAATGTGTATGTGGTAGTATTCTTTTATTCAGCTCTATGGGTTGTGTTACCACACAGGGCCCCACACCTAATTCTGCCATGGTCCCTGATCCTCCTTCTACGCAGAGGGGGGGTATCTCTTCTTCATCCCCCAGTATGCGTACATCACAAACCTTGAAAACAACTCCCTTTGATAATGCTTCAGTCAGACAAAAGGCAACTGTGTGTTCTGATAAAGTTGGTGAGGTTTTCCCTCCTTCAAGTAAGGGAGTTAATCCACCCGACCAGAGAACACTGAAGGTACGCATCAAGGTGGGGCCTGAGAGGGTGGCACAATATAATGCTGAAATATACAATCTGGGGCTTACTTCCCCATCTTCCTCAGAGGGTAACAGTCATGACGAAAGTGATGGTTTATTTATTGAATCTCATGAGACTCCTAAGGAATCTCCTGCCAACATTCTTAAGGTATGATTCCTATTGACTTTGCAGTTAATATTGATGCATTCTACTTATTGTCTTTCGTTTTCGGCTGGGAAGATATTATTTTATAGATGAACTTCGATACCCATATTTTCATTCCTGGACTCACTCAGTGGGAACCATAAGAATATTTTTGTTTCCCTTTTTTTATTGTTATTTATTTATTAATCCTTTTTTTGGGTGTCTGGTGAGGGTGAGTGGTGGAGTGGAGAACTCGTTAATCCGACCTCATACTGAAACTGGTTAGAAACTAGAAAGCTTCGTAAAGAACAAATAAAGACATCTGACATATTCATTGTAATCTTGCTTTCAAAAGTATATTTGCAATGCCTGCCTTGACTTTAGTTTTCCAAAGAACCATGACATCCATTACTGGTCTAAAGCTTCTTTTGAATATCACAAACTCCCTTTAGACTCAGTTGTTTCTAGATTAAAATGTTTTCTTCGTTTTTTATTTTCTTATATATCCTTCATTCTTTGGTACAGATAATGACTTCTTTCCCAGTGGCTGGTGGCTTGCTGCTTTCACCTCTTTGTGAAGATCTGCTGAACTTAGCCAGAGAAACTGAAAATTCATTACAAAGTAAGTGTGAAGCTGCCCCAAGGAGTTCTGCCACCTCTGTTAGGCTTTTGAACAATCACAGTTTTGGGGGGAAGAAAACAAAATTTGTCGATAAAAGCAGAAACATAGATAAATCAGATGATGAAGTTATAGTAAATCATAATGATTGTAAGCAGAGACCTTTGGGTGGTGAGAATCTTGAGTGCAGCGTACAGCCATTCCATGAAATGAATTGCAAACCTTTACCAGATACAGTCAGGGAAACAGAGAGGGATGTCCAACTTAAAAAGAGGAAGGGAAGTAAGGATAGGGTGAAAGACAGAGCAGTTTCTGGTGATTCGGTTAAGGAAACTTTTTTGGAAACTGACCAAAGTTATGGCAAATATGCGCAGCCAGAATCCAGACGCAGTTCTGTAGATAAGATTGGGGAACATAGATCAAGAATTTCTCCGAAGGATGTTTCAGTTGATCATGGGCAGGGTAGCAAGAACCGAGTTGAAGGGAATCGCGCTTCATTCAAAGCGTATTCTGATAATTCTGAAGGTGAAGGGGTTAAAAGAACCATGGATAACTCGACTTTGAAAGTTGGTCCGACCTCTACCTCCAATGAACATAATGGATTTGGAGTTCCTCATGCTGCTAATAGGTTATCATTTGAAGGTGAAAAAAGGTCACAAGGAAGTCTAACTAATGGAAAGTTAGCTTCAAAAGCAGATGGTTTGAGGGATGGTGGTTGTGCTGCATCAGACGACAAGCATAGTGGAAAGAAGGATGTTCGTAGACTTCATCTCAGCAAGAAAGATGCATTTCATACAAGTTTAGAACATGTGGAGAACCCAAAGCGTTTTCCGGAGATGCCTTCTGGTGACAAGCCAAAGAATTTGAATCTTGACGCTGTCAAAGCAAAATCTGCACATGCTGATAAATTGAAGGGGAGATCAAGTAGTAAAAAAAAGCACTTTGACAAGGTGCCATATGACACACATATAGCGGAGCCTCAAGCTGCACCAATACATTCTAAGGAAGGGATCCTCAGTGGGGTAGAGCAGACAGTGGCAGCTCCGGTGGTAATACAGGAAGATTGGGTCGCTTGTGACCGTTGTCAGCAATGGCGCCTTTTGCCGTATGGTACAAAGTCAGAGCACCTGCCTGATAAGTGGGTGTGCAGCATGCTCAACTGGCTGTAAGTTTCTTTCTTGCGCATGTCGTTAGTTTTTTTTTATTGGCTCATTAAACTTTATTTAATGGGCAGTTTGATTTCATTAGTGAAGTTCGATATTCTTGTCTCAAAAATGGATATCCAATATATCAACAGGACTTTTTTCTGTTAGTAGCTCATACTGCTTCGATTAGATTTTACTACAGAAAATAATACACCATCTTATGAAAATTAGATTGGAATTGTTTTATTAGAAAATTTAATTAATAAGTGCAATATGTATGTGAGTTGTTTAATTTATAAAAAATAAATGAGGTACAACCTTTTTTTTTGGAGGGGGGGGGGGGGAGTTTATGTGAATTGAGAAATGGTTTCTGGGCTGCACCATGTTTCTCTCTCGTGCAGCCAATTCGTAGGACCAATCTCTTTATCTTTATCTTGATCACTGTTTTGTTAATCTTCAGTCCAGGAATGAATCGTTGTGACATTAGTGAAGACGAGACTACAAAGGCTCTTCATGCTTCATACCTCGTTCCTCTCCCTGAAAATCAGCTTAGTTTTCAAGCTCATGCTGATGGAACCATGGCTGGAGTAAATTCAGCTAGTGCACATCATTTCAATCAGAACCACAGTAACTGTGCTTCTGGTCAAATGAAGAAGCAAAAACAGAGAGAAAATAGAAATGCAATAAGCATGAGGGATTCAGTTCCTTCTAATGGTAAAAAACAATTGCAACGGCTGGCGGTGAGAAATGAGAGCTCTAAGGTGGTGAAGCAATCTCTTGGAGGGGTAAATGCATCAAACAAACCCGATATGCAGCATTCAAATAAATCAACAGTTGTTTCCGGAAAACCAAATAAACGAAAAGGCGAGCATGTCATTGGAGGTGTGTCATCTGTTATAGTTGTCATTTCCTTTTGCATGTTATATCTTGATTATGAGTTTTTTTTCCAATAATGGATAAATATAACATCTTGCAGATGATGAAAATCCGAGGAAAAAAACCAAGAAAGAGTCCGCTGAGCATGTAAATGGGAATGTGAAAAAGATCAAGTTTAAAGATGCAGTCACTGTGGACAACTTTCAGACCTCTGGTGGGAACGTAGGTGGTATGATGTCTGGCTTAACCAATAAGGCAGCTATAAAGGAAGGGAAGAAAAAGAGTGTACAAAAAGATGCAATCTCTGGGGGCGATTTCCGAATTAGTGTGAAGAAACATACAGATCAGATGCAGGATTTACCAGATAGTGGGCCCTTGGGTATGAAACCATGCAATGGTAGCGAAGTATCTATAAAGAAGATAAAATTAAAGGATTATGATTATAGCCGGGTCAAGTAGAGAAACGCCAAATCAATGGGCGCAACCTCGAAGACAGAAAAGTGTTTGTCAAGGAAGACAGCAAGGATGGTGATTTTCATAGAGAGAAAAAACCCCGAATGTCTCAGATTGAAGAGGATGAGCTCAAAAGATGTCCGAGTGATACATCAAAAAGAAAAAGCGCAGAAGCTAGATTTCAATCATCGGGGAGTAAGGAATATCCAATTAATAGAGGTACTGAGAAAGAACCGCAGGTAAGGAAATCAAGAGCGAAGCCGAAGCTCACCATTGAAGATATAGATAAACTGAAACAGGATTTGGGGTGTGAACAGCTGTCAACAGCTGCCACTTCAAGCTCCTCTAAGGTTTCTGGCTCTCGTAAAAACAGAATTAGTTACATGGAGGTGAAAGGTTCACCGGAGGAGTCAGTTTCTTCATCACCGGCGAGGATGCCATATCCAAATCAGGTCTCACCAATGGTGGAGGAAGTCGTAAGGAAAGTGGATCCTAGGTTCAATGATGTTCCTGCAATAGGTAGTATGAAGGAAATCCGGGACATGAATGAGAGTTCTGAGTTGGCCATAGCCAGGAAAGGGACATCAGGTCTCACTAATGATAATGGCTCGGAGATCTTCAATTCGAAAAATATATTGAAAGAAGAGACAGATCTTGACAACCATAGTGCACAAAAACATGAAGTATCAAGTAACGTGAGACATCCTTTCTCTGATGGGTCTAGCCTCAAACCTGTTAAAAAAGGTACAAGTGTTGGCAAGAAGGATCTTGGAAAATCTGGTGTTTTGCCGAGAAGTAATATTGAACAAATTTCAGCCCAGACAGAGCCATGGAGTGGAAAATTGCGCATTGACCTGCGTCAGGGAGATAAACAAGGTGCATTGTGTCGAAGCAAACATGCATCAGGATTGGGATCTACGAAAAGAAGTTCTATGGATTCAAGAACCCTTGATGCTTCTGTAGTTGGTGATACTTCAAAGGCTCTAAAAGAAACTGCTATTGCCTGCCCTCAGAATGTGACAGACAACTTCATTAATAATGAAGAAGAGCAATCGCTGGACCCAAGCCTTGGAAACAAGAATGTTTGTGCTATTACTGCATCTACTACCTTGAAAGAAGCTGAAGATGCCTTGAGAGAAGCTGAAGAACTTAAAATTCATGCTGATTTAATTAAGGTCTTTGTGATTTGCTTCTTAGTCTGTTTGCAGATTTTTCTTTCCCTGTTGAAGTGTCAGTTACTTTTTTATATATATATATATATTTATTATTCTGTATCTTTATCCTTTGTTCCATACATTTTTGACCGTGTTATTGATTACTTGGAATGTGCTTCTTAATGCTGTTACTTTTATTTAATATACTTTTGCAGAACTCTGGTTTTAGTTCGAAAGTAATTATGAGTACTTCAAAGCCGCCCCTAAAGTTTCTGCATGGCGCTTCACTTTTAGAGACCTGCAATGGAGAAAGTACCAAACATTTGGAAATGAGCCCGATGCAAATGTATGGTGCTGCTGCTCAACTTTGCAAGTAAGTATATATTTGTAACCTGAGAATTTATGCCACCTCACATTCTAGAAAAACTTTCCATTGTTTGGATATCTTATTAAGAATAGCGCCTGTGGAGCACGTGTGTTTAATATCCAGAATTGGCCCCATTCAAAGTTAGTTTAAGCATCTGCTTTATGTTTAACATGTATTATAAAGTGGAGGGTTGATTTAAGGTTTTGACATGTCAAGTGTAAAGACTAAAGACTATTTGTCTTAAATTTTGTGCCAAGACAGGGTATGACAAACAACACGAGATGGCAGGAGAGTTATTTATTTACTTCCTGATTTTTTATGAAGTAAAAATGCAGTATTCATATTTAAGTTGTTTAAGAGGATAACACAAATCTTGATACTGCTTCAAATTGTCACTTTGGAATACGTCTGGTGGGAAATACAAACTTATTTCATATTTAATGAATTTTTATATTTAGAAAAAAAAATCATATGGCATGAGCATGTTTGAAGCAAAGATTGTACAATTAGTCTGAAAAACCTTACGTGTGAAGATGCTTCATGTGTTCATCCTTATTTCGTGTATTCACTTGAACTTCACATAATTTGCAGAACATGTGCCTTTGAATATGAAAAAAGCCATGAAATGGCTGCTGCTGCTTTGGCATATAAATGTGTGGAGGTGGGTTACCTGAGGGTAGTTTATTGCAAAAGTTCAAATACGAGCAGAGTTTGGCATGATTTGCAATCAAGTCTGCAGATGGTTCCACAAGGTACATTAGTTATTTTTCTTAAACTATATATTTCATCAAATGAACACCAAAGGGCATTCATACGCACTCAAATATTGCATTTAATGGTTCCAAAAGATAATGGTAAAGATCATAGTACGCCTTGGTAAGTTTCCACCTAAATATGCTATTTAACTTAAAACATTTTCTTTTCATGATGGTTTTAATATTCCAAATAATCATGCTATTGATATTATATTTGTTCATCTCTTTAGGCGAATCTCCCTCATCTTCTGCCTCTGACGTTGATAACTTAAACAATTTAGTGATGACTGACAAGGCCACTTTGTCTAAAGGCTGTGGTTCTCTAGCTGGGAATCATGTTATTGTTCCTCGCAACCGCCTCAACTTTGTTCGACTGCTCGATTTTGTAAGTTGATTGACCAGAGTCGTGCTATTTTTCTATTTGTGGTCTGACGTGGAAATCTGAAATTGGGTTTGGCTGGTATGTTCGACTTTTTGATAACTTGAAATGAGGTTTCCAGAAGATTAATAATAGTTGTCACTTGGTACTATTATTACTGTCATAGTAAGACCAGTGATAAGTTAAACTGTTTCCTTTTGAACAGGATAAATAGCGAACTATTTCTTCTGATATTAGTAAAATTTCTATATATAGTTTTTTTCTAATGAAATTTGATATTCGTCAGTGTTGCAGAATTATGGTTTAGTCTCAGTCTTGTTATGTATTATTAAGGAACTGTTTACTTATGCTCTTAGAAGAAGTGATTTATTGTAGTAGAAGCTAAAAGTATTTGAGAATCAGAAGTTGGTTGTGTTTGCAAATAGAAGCTAAAAGCTGAAATGAACTTTTGGATAGAAAGCCAGAAACACCCTTCTTATGAATGATATGAGTAGTTAGGGGGAGAGTTTGGATTATGAAATCTTTTTGAGGATAAGAATTTAAAAAAAAAAACTTATTTTTATTTACAAAAGTACCAAAAGCACTTTTACAAAACTAGAAGCGCCCCACCCCCAACTTTTAAATTTTGATTAAATGAAGCAGAAGCAAAAACAAAAGCCGGCTATTACAAACACTAAAAGTGATTTTTTCCAACTAAAAGCTGAGAATCACTTTTTCCTTTTTCCTGCAAACACTCCTTTAAGTGAATTGCACATGATATTATCACGAGAAAGGTCAGTTCAACTAGTTCGACAAACAAGTTGTCCTTAATTGTGGTGAGGTACTTATGTTGATTTCATTTAATTGCAACTTGTATTTTCGTGTGACAACAAGAATGCCGAAGCATTCCAATTTGCCATTTTTAGCGTTAAATTTAAAAATTTTGACATCATTAATGGACCGGCACATAAATTATGTTCTCCTCTAAACCAATCTTGTTTTATTCTATATTTTAGGGATATGCATTTAAAACTGAGTTCTTTTGCAGACGAAAGATGTAAATTCTGCAATGGAAGCTGCCAAAAAATCACAGGATACATTTGCAGCTGCTCGTGTAGAACTAGAAAAGTCTCAGAACAAAGAGGCCATCATCTCGGTTAAGAAGGTTATCGACCTCAGTTTTCAAAACGTAGAGGAACTCGTCACGTCTGGTATGGCTTGCATTTAATACCGTCAATCACCAACGCCTCAATGGTAGCAGGGAATAGTCAAATTGTACATACTCGTTTTTCACAATTTTATTCCGGCTTTACAAGGAAAGCATATTGGCACGCTCGCGAAATTGGTGAAGAAAGAAGAAAATAACAGCTAAAATTACATTTATGTACATTTGTACAAAATGGAATCGATTTGCCATTCTTGTAAAGACAATTTTTGAAATGCTCTCTCTTTAACAAGATAAGGGCAAGATATTGCTCAAAACTCTCGATGCAACATTTGTCAAGAAAAGCTCATTTAAGAGTGCAGTTTTGATATTTTAGGTTATATAGATTATTTTGTAGTTAGAGAAAGAGACTTTTATAGAGATCGAGAGCACGTATTCGTTCTTATGAGGGAGTTGGCGCGTTTTGTTTCGATATTTTCTTCATCGATTACTGTATATTAGGGGATTAAAATTTTAAAGGGCGTTAGCCTTTTGCAATTAATTGTATATTAAACTGTCTCTTTTTTGGTTTGTCCTGCTTCTATATTTTGAACTGAATTCATATCATGAAAGCTATAATGGAGATAATATTCTGATCTGCTGTCTGTTATTCTTCTTATAATCTTCATGTTATTGGGATAGTCAAAGATTTTTGCAGCAACTTAGAAAATTTGCTATGTTCTTTAAGAATATGATATCTGCTTTTTTGTATTCTTTTTCTAATTAATTATTCATTTGGATACTTGTTTGGTATATAATTATTTTAATTTCTTGGGAAGAATCGAATTTTGGTATTTGTGTGTGATTTAAAGTCTGATTTTTTTTGGCAAGTGATCTTGTTATGCTATGTGAGTTGTGAT
The DNA here is from genome assembly GCA_016081115.2 of Rehmannia glutinosa. Classification (NCBI taxonomy): domain Eukaryota; kingdom Viridiplantae; phylum Streptophyta; class Magnoliopsida; order Lamiales; family Orobanchaceae; genus Rehmannia; species Rehmannia glutinosa. Next base: position 179,888 of record JABTTQ020001574.1, read on the forward strand.
ATGTTTTCCAGAACTGTGACAGATGCAAAGAGGAAAGCATTTGTTTTTCATTCCCACTTGTTGCTTTTCAGCCACTTGAATTTTTAGTATTCTTTTTTATTTTTTTTAATAATAATATTATTAGAATTTAACCTAATAACATAAATATTCAGTTGTCTTTTAAAATTGTAAATACCCCTCTGTGATATTACAAATAGTTCATTTAAGTTTTTTGTATCTTTTACAAATATCCCGTCAATAGGTGCAATGTATAAAATAGAAATGAATGTTAAGGTAATATCTATTATCTATAAAACATAAGAGCAAGTCTTACGTGAGATTGTCTCACGGATTTAAGTACATGAGACAGATCCAATCCATTTACAAATCAAAGCAAGTTAGATCCAAATTTACATATATAAACTAATATGGGTCAATTTAGGATCCGTCTCACGGATTTGGACCCGTGAGACCGTCTCATATGAGTTTTTGCCAAAATTATAATTATATGCAATTAAGAGTAGGATTTATAATTATTCATTTATTTTTATGATTCGATATTTCTTGTAATGGACATGTAATGGAATTACACCAATCCATCTCGAGTTGGTTGTTTAATGTTTATACGGTATTTGTCCAGAGGGCCAGAGTTAGGCTAGGAGCCATTAATAAACATTAAAAAATTTAAAATATAATTACATGTGATTACACTAACTTTTAATCATCGGATTTATAATTATCCATTTTTCTTTATGATTGGATAATTTTTTTGTAAACATGTAATGGAATTACACCAATCCATCTGGAGCTTGGTGTTTAAAAGGTATGGTCCAGAGTTAGGCTATGAGCCATTAATAAAAAAAAAAAATCTGTCAATCTTATCGAAACACAATTTAAAAACTTTAAGTTATTCAAATTATTATAATTTTTTTGGTCGTATTGTAAAGATTAATATCACCATCTCATTAGGATAAGTACAAAATATATGAAGTGAGTCTATTTCCGTGAGATGGATCCCAATACTCAAATCCGTCCACACCCAACCCAACCCACCAAAAAAAAACCGAAAAAGATATGCTAATGTAGTCTCTCTCTCTCTCTCTCATCTCATATTTCTCTTCTTTTCGTCCCTTTCTCTCTCCATCTTCTCAATGCCCCCAAGCTTAGGGACGTTAATTTGCGACTCATCTCATATTTCTCTTCTTTTCGTCCCTCTCTCTCCATCTTCTCAATGCCCCCAAGCTTAGAGACGTTAATTTGCGACACGACGCGATAATTCAACACAAACTTAACACGAATTTGGCAGGTACAAGTATAACTCTTAGCAGGTTCGGGTCAAATTTGGGTCGGACATAGTTAACACGAAAAATAAATAGGCCAGGTTAGGTCGACCCACGTGTCACAATTGACTTATTTATCCCATTTAAATGCAAAGTGATGTATTATTTTTATATTTTGTGATATTTTAGTTGGTTATATAATGTTAGACAAATTATTTAATGCATTTTCTAATAATTTAATGTATTTTTTATTTGCAAGTTTAGCCTTTTCTCAATCTTCTTTTTTATTTTTTTCATTTCAATTTTAAATTATATAGGTATTCGAGTCGTGCCGGGATACCCATGTCAACATACGAATAATTAAATGGTCGTGTTCGTGTCAATATGTGACATGTCATACCGTGTCAAAATACGACCCATTAACACGAAACACCATTAAAAGCTATAAAACCATTAATCTCCACAAAACGCCTCCATGGATGCACTTCAAGAAGAAGGCTATAAAAGCTAACGAAGAGCTTTAGGCTCCGGTTGAATGTGAGCGAAAATCCATTTTCGTTCCGCTGGAGATTTTTTTGGACCAAACATGCGATTGTTTATGAAAATTTTCAGAAAATATACTATTCTCTCACTTTCACTTTTTATCATTTTTTCTTTCACCAATCACATCTACACATTTTTTCACAAAAAACTAATCATTATTACACATTATCCCACAAATCTCACTATTCATTCACTCACACATTTCTAACTACCAATCACATCCAATTATTATTTTACTATTTTCACATCAAATCAACTTTCATCATTACTTTTTTATCTCACATCCAATTACACTCTCAAAATTCATATTTTTTCTCCCAAAGATCTTTTCACGACTATTCTCTAGCAAAATAAAAAAATTCAAAATGAAAGTATATCCAATCACACCCTTACTCTTTGGTGAGTATTGTTGCAGAAATTCCAGATGGTGGATTGAAAGGATTTTGGCGTCCAAGTTATTGACGAGGAAAAATGGTTTATTTTCTGTTTTAAACGCTTGGGATGCAAATTTGCCCGTTCTTTTGTCTTTATCTGCCCGACGAGGTCCTGTAATTCATATTGACGGTAAAATTAAGATTATAAGTTCTTCTAATGGTTTAATTTGTGTAGTTTTGGACAACTATAATATTGTTTCGTTGAATCTAACGACTAGAAAATCAAAAAAGTTTCTGATATCTGTTTTACAAACATGATTACTAAAAATGTTTCAAAAAAAAAAATTATGATTAATGATACTTTTCGGAAAAAAACCTATACTCTTTAAGGGAATTAGGGTGCTATTGGATATGCTTTCATTTTGAATATTTTCATTTTGCTAGAGAATAGTGGTGAAAAAGTTTTTGGGAGAAAAAAGATGAATTTTGAGAGTGTTATTGGATGTGAGATGAAAAAGTAATGATGAAAGTTGATTTGATTTAAAAATAGTAAAATAATGATTCAATGTGATTGATAGTTAGAAATGTGTGATTGAATGAATAGTGAAATTTGTGGGAGAATGTATAATAATGATTAGTTTTTTGTGAAAAAATGTGTAGATGTGATTGGTGAAAGAAAAAATGAGAAAAAGTGAAAGTGAGATAATAATATATTTTCTGAAAATTTTCATAAGCAATCGCATGTTTGGTCAAAAAAAAATTCTATAGCGGAACGAAAATGAAATCTCGTTCATATCCAATCGCAGCCTTACTAATACTTCTCAAAGGAAAACTTAATATTTTCCAGGACTATTAGTGTCAATTTTGTTATTTTTAAAATATATACTTTTAGAGTAAAAGTTATAATTATATTGTTTTAATAAAAAGTAATATTTTTAAATAAGGATGTATACTTTTCAAGTAATTAATCATTTTTGGTACTCTGAAAATGTATATATTTTCGAGTAAAAGTTATATGTTTTTAATAAAAAATTATACTTTTTGATTTTAAAGTTATACTGTATCACTATCCACCCAAAATTATTTTAAAAACGTATAATTTTCAGAGTAAAAATAATATTTTTTGGGAAAAAAATATTTTTTAATTATCAATCCACACTCGTTTATTGCCCTAATATTTACGAAAATGTCACCAATTTTTTGGGTTGGTGCATGGGTCATGGGGATCCATCTCACATAATATGACGAGTAAGACAATTCTATATGAGTTTTTCCCAAATATAAGGGCAAAAAAGTTCTAATACAACACGATAAGAATTAGTGGAAAAGATGATACGTACAAACATATATTGCTTGTGACGTTGAAATATGGACAATTTATGTACGTCAATGGTTGTAATGAAACTTATTGCCTTTATTCTTTGTCGAGACACGCGTTGTAAGGGGGCTTTATGCACACTTTTTGACCCCTCCCCTAACTTTTTTGGTCCATTTTTCCCAAAAATTATTGTTACATGCTGCCTGACACAAAAATTTGACTAAATGGTGTGGAAAATTAGGGGTACTATTAATTTTTGGCACAACGTGAAAACGGAACCTAATATATTATAAAGGGGTTAGCTATGTTGAGACATTTGATACGAATAACATAAATTTTGTGTCTAGTACAATAAGCGAATCCAACACAACACAAATTATTACTTCTAGAAAAAAATTGGACCTCTTAATTAGAGGTAAATAAAATGCACCATTTAATTCCTCAAGAATCTTAAAAGAAATTATTTGGTGCTACCCTCCGGTGAGTGTTCAAATATGTCAAATCTAAAATCGAAATAAACAAATTACTGCATGTGTGTGTGAGAGCACTTTTATTACTATCTTACTTTGATATTAGTTTCTCTTCTTCCTCCCTAATCCTAGCCACCATCACATATTCTCTTTTTTCCTCCATTTTCCCATGGAAGGATGAAATAAGTAACTTTCAATTTTCATATTTAGTCTCCCTTTAAAGGAGTTTTCTGTATGCCTCTATTTATGAGAGTTTTTAGTTTTTCGTTTATCGAATAAATTGTCCTGGTCTTTGTGTATTTTATGTAGAAGATTGAGATAACCAATCATCGGATGTTTAATGACAGATGTTGGTATATTATTTGTCCAAAACTATTGCGATTTTTTGATTCTACTAAATCAATTAAATATGTATAGGTTTAAAATATGTTTTGCTTTAGATTTGTATAGATTTATGATTCTCATGAGATATTTTAATTTTGATATTTGTAATCACTTGGAAGATTTGATTAAAAAACACTTTTATATTGGAAAACAATTAGTTAAATGAAGTTTCAGTAAGTGTGTTTTTTGAAGAAGTTATAGATATTTAATTTGGTGAAGATATTTGGTGGAGACCTATTTTAAAGATTTGATTAAAATAAAAAAACAGAACAAAATCCACGCTGATTGTGCTTTTGAAAAGTCTCTACTTCTTATTCTATAATAGACTTTTACAAAGTAACTTACTCCAATAATTCATTTAATCTACACATCTATGTACATCTACACAAATATAAAAAGTGTGAATAGGTAGAATGGTTTCTTGAAATTTTTGATTGGACAAAAGTATCCCTTCAACATAGTTAAGTTTAGGGACAATTAAGTAACTTGGTATTTATTTTAGCTTTTGTTTAGTTATAAGACAAGTGAGTAACCTTTTATATCCCAAATTCTTCTTATGTTTTCTTTCGATTGTAACTTTTATAATATTTTAAATTTTTATATATTATCAATTTTATATTAAACTACATTTCGAAAGCTATCCAATCATATATTATACGCTTATATAGAAGACTTTGTATGCGATCATTTTACCTGTTTAAATTTCGTTGTTATGCAAAGTTGTATAATTATATATATATATTGTATTTTTGAACAATTGATTAGATATATTTATAATAACTCTAGAGGAAAAGGAAATATGAAATTACAACTGAAACAAAAGGAAATAAAATTCTAATCCTAGGGGTTTTGATTAAATAAAAAATAGGAAAAAATACATGATCCACGAACCTCACTTAAGATTGCAAAACAGTTAATCTTGAACTAACAAATCTTTATCTAAGTTTTTAATGGATGTACGCTTTAACATTTTAAATCTAAACTTAGACTCAATTATATATTTAATAATTTTAATTTGATGCTATTTTTATTAGAAATCCAATTGTTAACATGATATATTTTAAAAGAAACATAGTTAAAAAATATAAATATCTCATGCTCGGATAAAAAAATTAAAAAGTTATCTAAACCTTGATGATATCAATATTTCTAAACTAATAATTTTAATGTTGATGTATAACAAAGAGCGAATAATATACTAGCACTCTTTGTTTTATTTTAATTGTATTCTTGTGCGTTATATGTTTTATGGCCTGAAAAATAAGAGGAAAGTATTAAAAAGTTAACAAAGAAAGAGATGAAGAAAGACATAACAATTTTTTATTTTAGCAAAATAGACGTCCTTGAATTAATATAAAAATCTCCGAATAAAAAAAAGAATAGTAAACTAAACCTAGATGATATCCATATTTTCTAACCTAACAAGATAAAGTTTTGGTTTTTAATGTGGATGTATCAAAAAAGTGTTTTCTTATGCATTTTGTATTTTATGGCTTAAAAGAAAGGACGAAAATACCAAAATTAACAAAGAAAAAGAAGAACTACGAGTCAAAAACTCTGCAACAATCCAAATGTTCTTTTAGGCTCTAAATAAGGATAGCAATATGAGTTTTAAAAAATAATATTTTATCTCACATCATAAACTTTAGTTTCAAAGTTATTTTTTTATTGAAATATCTTTATGATTTCAATCTATATCATCAATAGAAAAAAGTATGATTTAATACACACAAAACATAGTTATATAAATTAACAATTAAAAGAAAAATTACGTGTGATAGAGTTAAAAACCGACATATATGTCCTCGGAAAACATTTAATTAGAAGTCATTTAATATAATATGAATTTGAGTTTCTTAGTAACATGACTTGATTGTTAGTTAAACAATTACACCTCTATAAACTTATAAAAATTAAAAACCAATACGATACTTATGATTAAATTCATGAACCAAACTAATACATATAAACAACATTTTTTTCATTTATATCTATATCAATATCTAAATATCTATACTAATACTTTTTTCCAGCTATCTATCAAAATTTATATTAAAAATGTGCATATGTCGGATGATGTTTTGAAATTTTTGATTCGACAAAAGTATTATTTTGACATAGTCAATGTCAAAATTATTTCTCTTTTTTTCAAAATTTATTGTAAACTCAATCACTTCCATTCCTTTAAAAATATTATATTTATATGATGAGATATAGTTCAAATATTTAAATTTATGTTATTAATAGATAGTTTCGTTTAACCAAACAAAATATATAAAAAAGTTGAAAGATTAAAACTAAAGAATTAAAAATGATATATGTGTCAAACATTCATAATATATATATATATATATATACTATGTCATTTTCTATAAAAAAATATAATTCACTTAAAAATCACACCTTTAAAAAGTTTATAAAGATTCAAGCACAAAAACAATACTTATTACAAAATCCAGGTATACAATATCTTGAATTTTGCAAAATGAAGAATAAGAAAAACATTGTGACAAGAATCACGAATGAAAAGTGTCGTATACACATATGAAATTTAAATAAAAAAATATTAATTTAATATGGAATAATTTGATAAATGTGTCAAACTTTGATCTTTTTAAAATTTCAAATTAATATAGGCAATACTATAGTATAAATAATACTATTCATATACCAAATTAACTATATTAAACTATACACAATACTAAACTAGAGTGAAGCGACCACATTTAAAGTCCAATTATAAGAGTTCTTTGGGTCTAAGGAGGTACATAATGATATTTAAGGGATTATTTACAACTTGAAATCTTAATTTTGGCAAGTATAATTTCTTATTTGATCAAAATAATAAATATTTAAATAAAAATTAAAAGTACTATATATCTTTTATTTCTTCAATAGAGGCATCAAATATGAAAATGAATGGATAATTGTATTTTTTTTTACAATAAATAGTGTAATTTAGAAAATAAATGATTTCAGATTAATTTTACAGTTTGTGGTCTCTTCAAAAATAAAACTAATATAGATTAGTTTAAGCATATTAAGAGTAATTATAGTTTGTATAACTATATGCTTAAAATTTTTTACAAATATATTAATTTTATAACAAGCGTAAAGAGTCAAATTCAATTGCAAGTACCATCACTAATAGCATAATATATATTTCTAAAACTAATTGAGTTAGCGTTTCTTTTAAGCAACGTAAGTATTTGCATAGTAATTTTTTAAGTATAAAAGTTTATTAGTATTACATTTAGGCTGCGATTGGATATGAACGAGATTTTATTTTCGTTCCGCTGGAGAATTTTTTTTGACTAAACATGCGGCTGTTTATGAAAATTTTCAGAAAATATACTATTCTCTCACTTTCACTTTTTCTCATTTTTTTCTTTCACCAATCACATCTACACATTTTTTTCACAAAAAACTAATCATTATTACACATTCTCTCACAAATTTCACTACTCACTCACTCACACATTTCTAACTACCAATCATATCCAATCATTATTATACTATTTTTACATCAAAATCAACTTTCATCATTATTTTTTCATCTCACATCCAATCACAAACTCAAAATTCATCTTTTTTCTCCCAAATTTTTTTTTCACCACTATTCTCTAGCAAAATGAAAAATTTCAAAATGAAAGCATATCCAATCGCACTCTTAACTATTGATGTTTGACTCAATATGAATTTTGATAACTAGACTTTTTAAGACTATCTTTGGTTTTATTATTTATTAAGTGGATATATTTTATATGTAATTGGATAGAGTTTCAAAATTTAGATTTCAAATTATCACTTTATTATAGTTTTATTTAGAACATGACTCTTGATTGCAATAATATTTTTTTTTGGATGAAAGATGACAATAATGTTTTAGTTTTCATATTTATTGGATTAAGGTGTATTATTTTAAAGACGACGCTCAAGATAAATAGACTTCAATAAGTAAAATAATAGTATGTTTTGATAAAAATATTAACTTTGGAAGTAGAAATTATAACCTTATATGAAAAAAGTTTTCCTTTTTGTCAATATATTTTATTTTCAATATTTGTCTTGAGTTACATTTTGTTAACCAATGTAGTTAGAGAGAATGAAAGATACACATGATCGTACCTGGTAATATTGATCTTTAATTTATATATATTTTTGATAAATAACATTTACAACTAAAATCAAGAGGTTATGCCTGATTTTTTGGTAAGTAAGTAATTTATATAAATTTTAAATTTTTGATTGATGTGATAACAATATATGAATATTTAGCTCTTGAATTACCGAATAATCATGCATAATGCATCTAATATGTTAAAAGACTTCTGAAATTAATTAACAAAAAGACGTTCATGGCCATTCAAACACAACAAAAGATTGATTAATATGATTGTAAGCTAATATATGAACTTATTTTGTTGTTATATTAATTTTAAATTTTTTGTTGGCTTGAGTTCTTTAAAAGGTTACTTAATCATTCATATCAATTTATACTTTTGAAAACAAAATATGTGTTAAAATACTTTGAAAATTTTCTTTTAATAGTTTGATTATTTAGTTATTGTAGATTTATTAATGGTAAAATACATTAAGCTATTTAATAAAAATATTTAATAATATAAATATTTTAATAAAATCATATGGGATCACGTGCGACGCACGTATTTCTTACTTGTATATATTAAGTCTAAGCATCTTTCCAAACAATTACCAAATATGTCATTTCTCGTTTTTATTTAACCTCTCAATGTGCACTTACATATTTAAGTGATAATTGCATTATTAATTTTTTAATTTAATCGAGTCAAATAAGTGATTCATTAATTGAGCTCTAAAACATTTAGTTGCATGTATATATATGCTTTATAAACCATGAGGATTAGCCCAGTGTCCACGGTATTACTCTTAAGTGAAAAGACCCGAATTTTAGTTTATTCTTCTCCTTTTTTGCATATATATTATATAACTGTGAAAGATGCTATCAACCACTTGCTCGTGATAATTTAGCATGACGATCTTGTTAGGTGAAACCACCACCAAACTTCTTTTATTGTGGGGGTTGGATGGTGGAAGTTCCATCTTCACATTAAATGTGCATTTGGCATTCTCTCATCATTTTGCCTATATAAGGCATTGATGAGTTGAGAAGAAATTGCACCATAACCGAGCGTGAGAAAAATAAGAGAAAGAAAAGAATAGAGTGTAGGCATTTGGAGTGATCAATTTGTGTGAGATAAATTGTGATAAGTGCGGGAAAACACTCGGGGTATTTTTTCTCTTCGGGCAATACAAAGGGGTTGGGGAGAGTGTTCTTTGATAGCTAATAAAGTGGTTGTACGAGTCTTATATTCTTGGGTTCGGTCCATAAAACTCAAGGAGTGTATTTTTCTTATACCGGAAAATTCTTTATTAGTAAAGAATGGAAACTCTCGTGGACGTAGGCGGGTTTTGCCGAACCACATAAAATCATAGTGTGCATTTTATTTTCTGTCGATGTTATTTATTTTTGCCATCATCTTGTTGGTGTGATTTGACGGATATTCCGGATAAATCAAATCTCGGACCACGATACGCCTCCGCTGCGCCCAATAAGTGGTATCAGAGCCACTTGATAAGTCGGGCAAGGTAGAAAATTGAGATTTAATTTTTCCGGATGGATACCGTGGCAATGGCAAATCCATTCAAGATGCAATAATTTGACGACAAATGGAATTTTATTCTTTGGCAACGAAGGGTGAAGGATCTCCTAGTTCAACAAGGCCTAGCACTGGCGTTGAAGGGAGAGGAGAAAAAACCAACAGAAATGAAAGACGCACAATGGGTGGATCTGAAATCGCGCTATGTTAGCACGATTCGACTTTGTATTGCGGACAACATTATCAATAATGTTGTGGATGATGATTCTGAAGATTCAGCACCAGAGTTGTGGAAAAAATTAGAGAACTTGTATCTGGCGAAAAATTTATCCACAAAGTTGCTTCTAAAACGTCAATTATATAGACTGAAGATGCCGGAAGGTGATAATCTGATGGATCACATGAACCAGTTTCATGGATTGGTGGATCAATTGGGAAACGTTGGTGTAAAGATTAAGGAAGAAGATAAAGCTCTTTTTTCTTTATCTATCCCGATTCATATAATAGTACGGTGATGAGCGTTGTTGTACAGGGAAAGACACATTTGGACTTGGAGCATATAAAAGCATCATTGTTGTCCCATGAAAAACAAAAGAAGGCAAACCAGGAGGAGGGACATGAATATGCTTTTATATGCTCCAAGTCCAGCGTGTCTTTCCCGTACAACAACGTCATCACCAGACTATCATATGAATCCTGGATAGAGATAAGAAGTAAAAGAGCTTTATCTTCTTCCTCAATCTTTACACCAACTTTCCCCAATTGATCCACCAATCCATGAAACTGGTTCATGTGATCTATCGATTATCACCCTCCAAGCATCTTGATCTATATAATTGTCTTTTTAGAAGCAACTTTATGGATAAATTGGGGAAAGTTGGTGTTGGGAAATTTATTGTTTAGATTTTGATGAATGCCATGTAAAACTTAAACTAGGAAGTTGGCACCCCATTTTTGTTGTAAACTGCATTGTAACAAATAGGTGATCAAGTGAGTTAAGTCGGTGCTTTAAACATGCAACAAGACAATCGGAGACTAGAAGGAAGACTCATTGCGAGACATTTGAGTATGGCAAAGAAGAGAAGACGGAACTCGATTGAAGGTGCGGTGAGTAAAGTATCGGTCAAGTCAACTCAAGATAGCCTAGTCTCAAGTTGAAGTGGGAAGAGTCATCCATGATTGAAAGTCGACTAAGTCACCCGGGGAAAATAAGGAAATGCGGTCAAGTCGAGATAATCGAAAGAGATCCGTTGTATGTAAATCAAGAGAATTACTTAAACAAGTAATACCTCCATGCTACCTTTCTCGAAGTGCTCGATCCCCGAGGAAGCGTGCAAGGGAATGAACCAATGGGAAGCACTACACCGTGTCGAACTCGAAAAGTGAAGAACAATTCATACGAGGAAGTGGCAACTCAAGGGGCGCAACAAGACAAGCCAACGACCACAAGTGACTTTCAAAATAAGCCTCTCTCTTCAACGGGCATTTTTTGAAAGATCACTATAAAAGGCGAGGAATGACTACGAGAAAAAGAAGAGAGTCTTGACTACGAATCACGAATATTTCAAGAAAACATTTTTAATATTCTCAAATCATTCAAGATTAATCCTCAAGCCTACATCAAGAAGAAAATCAATCCAACACTCCCTGTGAAGGAAAGATAGCTTCAATCAGTTGAAGAGAAACCTTTGAAGAAAAGGGGTCTACATTCCAAGGAGAATTGTAGAAAGGTTCAAGGTCGAACCAGTCTCGAGTTTTTTTTGGAGGGCTTCGTGATCAAATCCAAAGAGCTTGAGCAAATGAGCTGTAGTAGCAAGGCAACTGCCCTGTGAAGAAAGTCGAGTCGCACGAAGCCAGCTGCGTGACCAAGGCATCTCAGATCGAGTCCCAAAGGATCAAGTCAGTTTGTGTGATCAAGACTTGTATCGGTATTACCACTTTTGTATATCTGATCAATACTTAGTGGATTCATCCGGGGAGTTGGAGAAGAGAGGAGTAGAAGAATTACCCCATCTTGAACCTCTACAAAATCTTATCGTGTCATTTACATTTCAAAGACTTTAATTCCCGCATCTTATTTGTTTAACTCTGCTGATAAATTTGCTATCCACTTGATAATCCCTAAGTACTAAAACCAAGTATTTAATCTTTACTAAATCAATTTTAAGGGTGTAAAGTCTTCCGCTGAAAACAAACTGCAGTTGAGCTAATTCGATCTTAACAAGCTGCGTTATTCTATCAACGGCTCGGTCAGTCTTTGAGTGACTAACTCTACTTTGATTAACTAAATTGGCTATCCACCAAGGACACAACTGTGTAGTATCAACTCGAACTTTAAAAGGACTAAATCGAAAAGTTGGTAAGGTTTATTCAACCCCCTTCTAAACCTTACACTCACACCCCTTGGGACTACAAGTGGTATCGGAGCGGTTGGTTCATTGAGCCTTCCGTGACCAGTTCTTGAACTAGATCTCCAAATTTTTCAAAGTCTGTTTTAGTACTTAAGTTTTCAAAACTCTTTTTATTATCAAAAGTTATTATCATGGAAACAAATTTGACACGTATCCCTATGTTCACAATTGAAGAATTTGATGATTGGAAAATTCGTATGCGGGCTCATCTATCAAAGATTACATGATGAGATGTGGATAGTGATAGAGGATGGGCCACTACAAATTTTAAAAGTGAACACAATCTGTAAGAAAAGCACCGGCATTTGAAGGTGAAGAGGATGTCGCTCCTAGACCACTATGGTTGAAAAACCAAGAGTGAATGGACAAATGATGAGAGAAAAAGATATAACCTGGACAATGTGGCCAAGGATATTCTTTACAAAACCTCGACAAAGCCATGTTCAATAAAGTCAAATCATGCAAAACGGCTAAAGAAATGGGGACAAGCTAACATTGATTTGTGAAGGCTCGAGCAAATCAAGGAAAATAAATTATCGGTGGTTTGTCTGAGAAATTTGAAAATTTCAAAATGATCGCAGGAGAGAACCTGGATCAACTGGATGCTCGGTTCACGAAATTACCAACGAGCTATCGCTCTTGAAAAAAAGAATATACATGAAGGAAATGTGTATGAAGATCCTAAAAAGTCTCTGAATGGGAAATGAAGGTCATGGCACTAAGACATTCCATGGACCTATCAAAGACATCCAACCATGAGCTATTCTCGGACCTCAAAGCCTACGAATTTGAGATGAGAAGAAAAGACCAGGAAGAGACAATTTGCACCCAAAACAATTTGCTCTAATTGTTAAGGATGGCAAGAGAGCCGAGGTCAAAGAAGTCATTGACCCGGAGGAAATAGCCCTGTTGGTTAAAAGGTTCAACAAGTTCTTCAATAAGAACTACAAGAGAGGCAAGGGCTAATCCTCCGAGAAGACACTCAGCTCCATCTCCAAGTCAAGGAAGATAGGCTAACCAAGAGAACAGATCATCAAAAGTTGAATATCGAGGGTGACAATCCAAGAATGGAAAGAGTGATCAAAATGTTGAATATCTATCTGGAATCAGAGGCAACGGGTCACTATGCCATTGATTACCCGTATCCTGTAGTCAACAAATACAGGAATGAAGAAGAAAGAAAAGTCTTGAGAGAAAGAAGACAAGAAAAGAAAAAAGCAATGTTGGTTATAGAGATCACGAGATGACCAAGTCAAGAGACATAGTGACTCGCAGAGAGTAGTGGTGCCGACTACTCAAGTGACTCTGAAGAAGAAGCCTTGATCTGTCGATGGCAAGGAACAAGACCAACCCGACCAAGAAGATGAGGTACACTCGACTCATCACACTCGGATTCTAGTGATAGTGACCGTGACACACACACTTCATCACCCACTGATCTTTATGATTCATTAGGCAAAATGATGAAAGATTTTGAACACATTAAATCCTCACACACACTACTAAATGAGGAAAACAACCTTCAAGAGTTAAAACTCTGGTGACTAAGGAGCCGAGTACTCTAAGTCAAATAGGCGATGAGAATAAAAGTTTAAAAATTTGAAAATGCCAAGCTAATAAGCGAGAAATAGTGCCGTAGAAAAGAGGGAGAATGACCTCAAAAATGTGATTGCCTCATTTACTAAGGCATCTAAGTCATTGGATGATCTTATCATGAGCCAAAGAGAATGTGGAGACAAGACGGGCTTATGATTCAATTCCTCATCTTTATGTCAAGCTCCAAAAGTGATTTTGGAAAAAGGATCTTCGAGCAATGAAGTATCTCAAAAATCCAAAACTCCAAATGGTGCACACACATTTATTCCAAAGCACAATTACAAGCAAACTGGCATTGGTTATAAAGGAAAAGGAAAACGACCGATTGAGTGTCTTTGAGAGGACAAGCGAGAAGAAATTCAAGGAGTTCCTCGGCAAACTCCAAAGGAAATACTGTAAAGAAGAAACAGAGCTACCAAAAATCCCGGAAGATCTATAAAAGAAACACATATGATGGGAACGGTAGAAAATATCCAAGCCAAGTGATTGGAATAATGTAAACTATCAAAAAGACCTATGGAATATAAGCCCAAATGGCAAAGACCTAGAACTCAGCAAAGTTCATTCCAAAGGTATAAGAGCTTTCACCAGCACACATATGAACCTAGGCACCACACTCAGAGACATCATAACTACCCAAAGAAGACAATTGCTAAAACACATATACAGGCATACAGACAAAAGAGACAGCTGTATGAACCTAGAATCCCCAAGCAATTTGCCAAAATTAATTATGATTATGGCATTGATATATGGCAACCCCTTAAAGCCAAATCATTTGACTATAGGTTGGTTGGATCATCTTACAATACTAACCCCTCAGGACCCAGACAAGTATGGGTACCTAAAACTTAATTTCCTTGTTTGCAGGTTCAAGGAACAACTGAGTGCCAAGGAACCTGGTACATGGATAGTGGCTGTTCTAGACATATGACAGGAAACAAGAAAAATCTGTCAAAATTCAAGGAAGTTAAAGGAGCAAAAGTCATATTTGGAGGAAATGAAGCCCCAGGAGAAATAAAAGGCATTGGATCCATCAAGAAAAATGGATTAGAAATCACAGATGTTGCATATGTTGAAGGACTCAATTTCAATCTGCTAAGTATTAGCCAACTCTGTGACAAGGGCTATAATGTTGAATTCAATATGGGTATATGCCAAATCAAGGATCTGAGAATCAAGTGAAGTTGTCTTTGCAAGGATGCGGACAAAAGAACATGTATATCGTGGATTGGTCAACAACAACACCAAGCACTGTCATAGCAAAGAGCACCTTTGAATCAAGTTGGTCACGTGGCACAAGAATTTTCGAGTCACCTGAATTTCAAAACAATTAACAAGCTTGCCGGAAGCAATCTTGTGAAAGGACTTCCGACTCGAGTATACAAAAAGGAGAGTATATGTGACGATGTCAGAAGGAAAACAAATCAAATCATCATTCAAAGAAAAGACATGTCTATCTTCAACAAGGATATTGCATCTGCTACATATGGATCTATTTGGTCCAGTTGAACCAGCTAGCATAAGTGGGAAGAAATACACCTTGGTGGTAGTAGATGACTACTCAAGATATACATGGACAATATTCATGTGTAAGAAGAAAGAAACTCTGCAGAGAAAATACCACGAGTTGATGAAGAGGATTCAAAATGAGAAGAGCAAACCATTATCAAAATAAGATCGACAGAGGAACCGAGTTTGTCAATGGTATAATAACTCAATATTGTATTGAAAATGACATTGGTCATGAATTATCTGCAGCAAGGACTCACGTGAGAATGGAGTTGCGAGAAAGAAGGAATAGAACTCTCAAAAAGTTGAAAAAGACCATGTTAGGTGACGGGGTTACCAAAAAGATTTTGGGTCAAGCAATCAACACACTTGCTACACTCAATATAGATGTATGATAAACACGGTGACAAAGACTCCCTATGAGATTTGGACGGGGAGAAAACCAAATGTTGCATACTTTAGAATATTTGGATGTAAATGCTTCATCCATAACAATGGCAAAAACAATCTAAAGGCTTTCGATGCTAAAGCGATGAAGGTATCTTCTTGGGATACTCGGTGAAAGCAAAGCCTACAGAGTACTCAACAAGAGGACTATGGTTGCGAGAGAATCCATTCATGTGGTATTCGATGAACCAAATGTAAATGGAGAAGATGTTGAAGAGTCGGCCTAATAAGTGAATCATCCAACCATGCGAGAAAAGTCCTATCTTTCAAGTCAAGTGGAATTATAAACTCGGATGAAGATGAGATAGCCGTGAGTCTCATAAACAATCTGGAAAATTTACAAGCTAAGTGATTGCGAGAGAGCTGATCAAAGCAACATACGCTAGACGATGAATCCATCTAACTTACTCCAACTCCGATGTAAGATGGGAGAAACCATCCACCGAACTTGTCATTGGAGATATAAGAGAAGGTGTCAAAACAAGATCCGTAACTCAACAAGAAGCCATGTTCACATGCTTTATCTCTCAAATAGAGCCTAAAGATGTGTCACAAGCATTGGATGACACACATTGGATTCAAGCTATGCAAGAAGAGTCAATCGAGTTTGAAAGAAATAAAGTATGTGAGTTAGTTCAAAGACCCACCCATCAAAATGTTATTGGCACTAAATGGGTGTTCGGGAACAAGATGAACGAGGAAGGTTACTGTGGTAAAAACAAAGCAAGATTAGTAGCCAAAGGATATTGCCAAGAAGAAGGGATAGATTTTGATGAAACATTTGCCCCTGTAGCAAGATTGGAAGCTATTAGGATGTTTCTTGCCTATGCGCTCACAAGAATTTTATTGTATATCGATGGATGTAAAAAGTGCATTCCTAAATGGTTTATTGGAAGAAGAAATGTATGTTGAACAACCTCCGAGATTTGAGCGGAAGACTCTTGGAGATAAGGTATACAAACTCAAGAAAGCCTGTATGGATTGAAACAGGCACCCGAGCATGGTATGATACCTTGTCACAATTCCTAACCGAGAATGGATTCACAAAAGGAAAAGTAGATAGAACAACTTTGAGTAATTCAAGACAAGAAGAGCATCTTGCTTGTTCAAATATATGTGGATGACATCATTTTTGGATCCACAAACAAAGAGCTGTGTGATAAATTTTCAAACCTCATGCAAAGCAAATTCGAAATGAGCATGATGGGAGAGGCGACATTCTTCCTTGGACTCCAAGTGAAGCGGTGAAGGATGGAACCTTCATAAGTCAAATAAAATACACGGAGATTTAATGAAGAAATTTGGTATGGAAGAGAAGTCTTCGTGAAAATACCAATGAATACATCATCAAAATGGACATGGATGCGGATGGCAAGCTGTAGATCAAACAAGATACTGAGAACTTATTGGATCATTGCTTTATCTCACAAGCAAGGGTTTACATCACCTTTCTTTGTAGGTGTATATGCAAGATTTCAATCGCTCCAAAAGAGAGTCATATGACGGCTAAGAGAATCTTGAGATACTTGAAAGGAAGCCAAGAAGTTGGCTTATGGTATCCAAAGGAAGGTGGATTCAAGCTAATTGGCTATTCGGACTGGACTATCTTTGGATGCGAGTTGACAGAAAGCACCTCGAGCACGTTAAATGCTTGGAAACAGTGATTTCTGGTTTAGCAAGAAGCAAAATTCAATAGCCACCTCTACAAATGGTGAGGAGAATACATATCTGCTGGCACTGTTGTGCCCAAATCCTATGGGTGAGGCGGTGAGAGACTATGAAATTGAAGAAAAGGAAATTCCAATCATGTGTGATAACACAAGTGCAATTGCAATCACTCAAAATCTCGTGTTGCACTCAAGAACAAAGCATATCGATGTCGATATCACTTCATAAGAGATCATGTTGAAAAGAAAGACATCACCTTGGAATATATTTCAACTGATAAATAGTTAGCTGACATATTCACAAAACCATTATGTGAGTCAAGATTTGAAGAACTCAAGCATGAGTTAGGGCTAATTGAGTTGAGCAAACACTCAGAAGACTCAAAGAAAGGAAATGAAACACAAAAAGGGAAAAAGAGCTGAATTCTCAAAATCAGCTAAATGAATCAGTCGTATCAGAACGATAGCTATACCGAATTAGCTGACAGCTGAGTCCCTATGAGAACTGTGACAAGAAGAGTTAAATCAACTAAGGGATAAACTGAGTCATTTATGAACAAAGTGACAAAAACGCGATCGTTTTTACTAAGCGGGAATGTTTTTAAGAATGACGTCAAGACAATGATGATGTGTAGGCAAAAGTCGCACACCAAGCTTATGATTGGATATAAATCTTTGCCGCATTAAATTCGAGACATTAAATGCTAATCGGCGTGCAAAATCTAAGCCGTTGATTTCGATCACATTTCAAAAACCACCCGCACGTCCTTTCAGAAACCATACTTAAACCATTTTCGTTCTTTTCTCTCACATATTACCAAAACTGCATTTCATTTCTATCTCGGAAGCAAAGGCAAAACTCTCAAAACCCTATCAATATTCAAATCAACTTCTAAGTTTCTTTCCGTGAAATCTTTGAAAAATGGCATCGACTTATGATTTCGTCAAGCTAGGGAAGCAAATCCACACTGGGTCTCTCTTGTGGATTTCGAGGGAATGGTCAAACAGGTCCGATGATGCCCTCATAAAGAAGATTCTTTGAGAAGCTCGAAAAGTCCAGGCTAAAACCATTTCTGACGATGGAGCTCCCGATGACCTATGTTGAAGAGGTCGCTCAGTTCTACGTGAACGCCGAAATTCACGATGAGGGTATCAAATGCTCTATTCACGGGAAAGAGTTCATCATCTCTGCCAAATATTTGGTAGAACACCTTTGCTCATTACCGGCGGAAGGAGCACCGAGAAATCAATGAAGCTGATGTAGACTTGGCTCTGCCGCTTGGAAGGAAGTAGCCAAGACCGACTATCCGATAAGATAGTCTACACATAACCAACAAGAGGTTCTTTGAAGGAGGACTACCACAAACCGTTGGAAATAGTTGCCAAATGCATAAACATCAAATTTGGTAGCTTTGACCAACTATCAAAGCAAAATTGATCGTCATGGGTGCGATCATTGAAGAAAAGCAAGCAAATGGGCTGAGTTTGTCACAACGAGGCTCGCGTAATGTAGAAACAAATCCTTCAAGGAGAATGGAGCATTTGGAGGATCCCGGGATACTACCTGGTGATTGGCGGTGATGGAGGTGAAAGGAGTCCTCTTCGACATGGAAAGACATTCCATGTAAACAAGAGGATGTTCAGATCAAACCTCTGGCGCACTGAGAAGAGCCTACGCCAAGAGAGCTGATACAAGCGAGGGGAATCGGTGACCACTCAAGATACAACTGTTTCCTCTCCACCAAAGAAAGCTGCCCTTGCCCTTTTGCTAAAAAGAAAATTTGCCCCTGCAAAGAAAGAAAACCAAATCGCTCCCCGCCCGCAGTTGAGTCACCCGCCCCAGCCGTGTCTCTCGCAAGCGTGGCCGAGAAGGAATCTCAAATACCTTCTCCGGCCGTCAAAAAGAGGAGAACGATAAGCCAAGACGGCCGGCCTCCTCGAGAAGAAAACAACAAAGAAGCCCCCGCCGCCGAAGACTTAGAAGAAACTCTCTCCCAACCGTAAATCCCTCGGTACAAACTAGGAGAAGAAGAAGAATCTTCAAGCGTTCGAACTTGAAAAACCGGATGAGTCGTCCCACTCGTTAAACAGATCACGGAGACTGCTGGAGAAGTAGAGTCTCGAAATTATTGATGAAACTTGACCAAGTCTTTGTCAAGCGTCGCCAGAGGCAAATCAAGACCAGTGTAGTTGAGCAAGTGAGACACAAGAAGTAGCCGAGAAATCTAACTCTTTGTTGTGAGGATCGTATCCTCCCGCAACAGACGCAATCGACGAGAATGGAGCACCAAAGCTTGCTACCTTCTATCCCCGAGAATGAGGGACAACAAGAAGAAAGCGATAGAGATGATGATGTGATGATCCTATCCCCACCTTATCCGGACATCCAAAATCGTCTGCGAGAGTGGAGGAAGTGGAAGTTAAGTCGATCCAGAACAGTTCCAACGGCCGAGTTTATCGAAGAAGAAGGAAGGCGATGAATTTTCTTGGAGTGACTTTGTGGTCCAAGCATTGGATGAAGAAAGCGCATAGATATCTTGCAGATCTTCAAGGACAAGAGAAGGAGAGACAAGCGAGAGGAAAGTCAAGACACGTCGCGAAGGCAGCATAGATGCCCTATCAACGCACCACAAAACATACACATCCTCTCCTCGACGCCCCATCGAAGCGATGAGGATCCGGACCTGTTCTCGCCACGAGAAGAGTTGCAAATGCAACAAGCAATGCACGAATCCGAGTCCTTCATGAACAAAGAATGATGGAGGGACCAGGAGAGTCCTCCAAAACACTGATTGGAGATAGACCCAATGGGAGTGGTGCAAAGATATTGCCATCAAGTTGTTGCTGCCACCACTTCCGACTCACTCGGAAGAAGGAACTAAGGGAAATGGCGATGGCGGGTTCTTGGGGACCCCGTCGAGCCAACCCCGAATGAAGGTGTCCTACCACCCGCCCCAACGGTAAAAACTCAGTAGAAACAACCGGGAGTTTGGAGACGAGTGACCCCATTCAAGTCACTCGGTGGTGCGCACCGGTGGGGAAACTCCCTCCACCTGCAGCAAAGGTCGGAGGATCTTTGCGAGATGACTCCACAATGAATCTAGGAGGCGAAGTGGAGAAGGAACAAACACAAAGTACAGCGAGTTGTCATCAACGAAGCTCAGGCGATTGAGATCTCGCTGAGGTGCCAACCGCTCACGAAGGCTAATGATTTGTTGATGCGGTCGAGGCACGAGGAAGGAATGTACGGGAGTTAACACTGGCAATGAAAGTGCAATCCATGGGGTTGAGACTCCAATGGATGCCACCGCAGAAGACCCTAAGACAGTGACATTTGCCGAAAGGGATGTCCAAGCCTCACTGCGGTTGAAAGCTGCAGGAGGTAATGAAGGCCAACGGGAGGTTGAGACTTCCAGGGGTAAGAAGTCGGAAGTAGAGAACATCCCTCCCGCTATCTTTGATCCATCCGAAAAGGAGATAAGTGCACTTCACGAATCCAGGATAATCTCGATGTAACCTTTTCGGGATCGGAAGAAGACGATGAAGCCGAGTCATCCCCCGTGCCGATCCAAAAGACTCGGTGAGGATGTTCAAACCACGAGCAAGTTTGACCTCAAGACTACTCGTCAAACTTTCAATCGATGATGAGCCACCCATGGAAATCTCATCATCGTCCGATGACGCTCGATAAGGCCGAGGACCGATCAACTCAATTGGAGAAATCGAGTGAGACCAGCGAAAGGAGTTGAGGATACGAGGCTCGCAAAGTCGGGTCAACTTCACAACAAACCCCGTTGAAACAGAGTCCATGCGCAGCTCCCCAAGCCGCTTGAGTTCGACTCCACGGGGAACTTCACGCGCACCACTCATCATTGAACAAATCCCGGTTGCCCGTGATGATTCCTTTGTAGAATCATTTCCATTCTCTCTGGAGGTACCCGACCTCCCGAAGAGTCGAAAAAGAGATCTCGCGCTTCGTGCGGACGGATCTGTCATTCCATCGGATACCATTGTTGTTCGGTGACTATGATTTTGACGCTTGGCCATCACCGCCACGGAGAGGAACAATCAAGTTCGGGAGGTATTCAAAGAATTATTTTGAAATTGAAGCGGATGGAGAGGCACCAGGCCTCGATGGCCATGATCTTTCGATAATGAGATGCCAACCTTCTGCGACTTGAGAGGCATAATAGTCGAGAATCGGGGAGTGGTGGCAACAACAACAAACAATGCGTGTGGAACAAGCTAGATATTTGAACATTGTTCAACAAGGTATTGGTTTGGCGGCCGAGAATGCCGATGCAAAGACGCAATCGAGAGAACACATAGAGCACATGCATGAATCTCACATCTTGAGATAAAGTCTGCTGCGTGAGCAAAATAAGAATGAGCTCCTGCGTATGGAAGAAAAAACATGGATCGAAAATTCAGCATTCTCATGGCTGAGATGAAGTTGCTTCAAAAGCCGAATCAACGCTACTCGTTCGAAGTTTCGTGCAAAGCATACTCAGCAGACTCGAAGCGAGAACTTCGGCTATCGCCAGACTCGACTTTACGCTTGCTAGTATGTGTCCAGGGTTCCTCTCTCCTTTGATGATGCCAAAAAGGGGAAGAGGAATACCTAAAAGCGAAGAAATCGGCGTTGAGAAAAAGGAAGCGGTGCAAAGGAAAGACAAAGTGAGGAGGTCTCAAGAGCAAAGAAAAAGAAAGTCTGTTGAGGGGGAAGGATCGGGAGATGTCACCCTAATGATTGCACAAACCCCCAACAAGGTCTTGTCACGGTGATATTATCAAAGCAAAGACAAACTCCGATGACTCGCCACTCCAACACTCTGTTGTATCTATGGTGAAAAGAGAAAACGATTGAAGCGAGGGATGGAGAAGTGGAGGGAAGGATGAATGCCCGAGTTATGAATATCTTGAAACAACATGGAGGCATTCAGTGAAGCGAGAGACACTTATGCCATCTCGGATGCGGAATCGAGCAAGATCGGTTGATGAATTTAAAACGCCGCATCTCGAAGGATATTTTGCAAACATGTCCATGGCTCAAGCACAGGACTTATCTTGGGAAAAGGGTCTCACGTTATGTGAAGAAGCGACGACAGCGGCGAGACTACGGCGATCACTCTGCTTTGGTCACTCCGCTAGTCACTCGGTTGGGAAGAAGACCCCGACAATACATGCCCGAGGAGGAAGAGGTAGAGGAAAAGCGGTGGTGGAGGAAGAGGTTTTGAGACTCCAGGCCTCCGCCCAAAACATTGAGTACATAGATCCAGGCAAGAAAGGAGAGATCTCTTTGGGCTAGTCTTGACCAAGTAGCCAATCGCAAGTGGCTAAAAACAATGCCGAGTACGTGAAAAGAATCGAAGAAGAAAATAAAAGACAAACTCAGCTTTGGGAGGAGAGACAAGAGAGACTAAGAAGAGATGAAGTCGCAGAAAGGCATATGAAAAGAAGAAGAAGGCAGTGAAGATGAGAAAAAGAGAAGACCAGAAGATGAAGAGATGAAAGAAGATGAAAGAAGGAGGCAATGAAGGAGATGAAGTGTTGTTGTCCACCCCTTCATGTATTTTACTATGTAAATACATACTATGTAAGTCTTTACGTAATAAATCAGTAAATTCTCTATTTTTGCGTAGATATAGATGTTTGCTCGATACACCTTGTAAAAATTGTGTAAAGGACAAGAATGCTATGATTAATAAAAGGATTGATTCTACGCATACATTCTCGTAAATACACTATCCGTATGTATCTATGCGATTTACATTTTGAATGTTTTAAGTTTTGGCATCATCAAAAAGGGGAAATTATTGGGAAATTTATTGTTTAGATTTTGATGAATGCCATGTAAAACTTAAACTAGGAAGTTGGCACCCCATTTTTGTTGTAAATGCATTGTAACAAATAGTGGTGGGTCAAGTTTGAGTTAAGTCACCGCGCCTAAACATGCAAGAAGACAACCGGAGACTAGAAGGAAGACTCGCGAGACAATTTGAGTATGGCAAAGAAGAGAAGACGGAACTCGATCAAGGTGCGGTGAGTAAAAGTCGATCAAGTCAACTCAAGATAGCCTAGTCTCAAGTTGAAGTGATGAAGAGTCATCCGATGATTGAAAAGCGACTCTAAGTCACCTGGGGAAAATAAGGAAATGCGATCAAGTCGAGATAATCGAAAGAGATCCGTTGCCACGAGTAAATCAAGAGAATTACTTAAACAAGTAATACCTCCATGCTACCTTTCTCGAAGTGCTCGATCCCCAGGAAGCGTGCAAGGGGAATGAACCAATGGGAAGCACTACACCGTGTCGAACTCGAAAAGTCAAGAACAATTCATACGAGGAAGTGGCAACTCCAAGGATCGCAACAAGACAAGCCAACGACCACAAGTGACTTTCAAAATAAGCCTCTCTCTTCAACGGGCATTTTTTTGAAAGATCACTATAAAAGGCTGAGGAATGACTCTGAGAAAAGAAGAGAGTCTTGACTACCTGAATCACGAATATTTCAAGAAAACATTTTTAATATTCTCAAATCATTCAAGATTAATCCTCAAGCCTACATCAAGAAGAAAATCAATCCAACACTCCCCTGTGAAGGAAAGATAGCTTCAATCAGTTGAAGAGGAAACCTTTGAAGAAAAGGGGTCTACATTCCAAGGAGAATTGTAGAAAGGTTCAAGGTCGAACCAGTCTCGAGTTTTTTTTGGAGGGCTTCGTGATCAAATCCAAAGAGCTTGAGCAAGTGAGCTGTAGTAGCAAGGCAACTGCCCTGTGAAGAAGCTGAGTCGCACGAGAAGCCCAGTGCGTGACCAAGGCATCTCGATCGAGTCCCAAAGGATCAAGTGTTTTGTGTGATCAAGACTTGTATACGGACTGTTACCACTTTGTATCTTGATCAATACTTAGTGGATTCCTCCAGGAGTTGGAGAAGAGAGGAGTAGAAGAATTACCCCATCTTGAACCTCTACAAAATCTTATCATGTCATTTACATTTCAAAGACTTTAATTCCCGCATCTTATTTGTTTAACTCTCGATAAATTTGCTATCCACTTGATAATACCTAAGTACTAAAACCAAGTATTTAATCTTTACTAAATCAATTTTAAGGGTGTAAAGTCTTCCATTTAAAACAAAGCATGATTGAGCTAATTGATCTTAATAATTGTGAGTTATTCTATCAACGGCTCAGTTGAGTGTTGAGTGACTAACTCTCTTGATTAACTAAATTCGCTATCCACCGAGGACACAACGTGTAGTATCAACTCGAACTTTAAAAAGGACTAAATCGAAAAGTTGGTAAGGTTTATTCAACCCCCTTTTAAACCTTACACTCACACCCCTCGGGACCTACAGTTGGTGTAAAGATTGAGGAAGAAGATAAAGCTCTTTTACTTCTTACCTCTATCCCGGATTCATATGATAGTCTGGTGATGACGTTGTTGTACGGGAAAGACACGCTGGACTTGGAGCAACCAAAGCAGATTCATGTCCTTCCTCCATTGAGGAAGAAGATAAAGCTCTTTTACTTCTTACCTCTATCCCGAATTATATGATAGTCTGGTGATGACGTTGTTGTATGGGAAAGACACGCTGGACTTGGAGCATATAAAAGCATCATTGTTGTCCCATGAAAAACAAAAAGAAGGCAAACCGAGCAGGAGGAGGGACATGAATCGCTTTGGTTGCTTTCGGGCATAAATCGAACGAGAGGAAATCTGGTGGTGGATCTGTGACCAGCAGGTCAATTCAAGGACCAGGGGAAAGGGTATTGTGTGCGATCGTTGTCACGAGGAGGGCCACATAAAATGGAATTATCCTCGGAGAAAGAAGGATGGTGATGGTGAAGGTGGCGGTGGTGATGCAGTGATAGCTGCGGAAGATGGAGATGTTTACACAGTCTCCGCAAGTATGGATATTTCTTCTCGAGATGGGTGGATTTTAGATTCGGGGTGCATTATGCATGTATGCTCCACACGGGATTATTTTGATCCACTTTAACTGAAGAGGGCAGAAACTTTGTCCTTAGGTAATGGTTCTACTTGTAGAATCATGGGTTTTGGAGTGGTTAAAATCAAAATGGGTGATGAAGTGGATCGTACTTTGGGTGGTGTGGCCTATGTCCCAAAGATGCGAAGGAATCTAATTTCCTTGAGCCAACTGGATTCCGAGGGCTGTGAGTATTCAGCTGGAGATGGAGTCCTGAAAGTCGCACGTGGCGGAGAGGTCCTACTGGTCGGAGAGAAATATCAGAATTTATATCATCTAGTGACCTCAAAGGATTACTGGAAGTGGAGCGCGCCAGAAGGCTTCCAGGGTACAGACGGGTGTGTAGGAAATCCTGCTGGGCGAGAGGATAGATCGGGGTCGTCCCTCTCGGCAGTCAACTAGTGATGTTGACTGGACTACACATGTGTATTGATCGACTGAATCAGGTGGAGTTAGGACCTTACTGATTTGGCATGTGCAGAGAACTGAAGGCCAATGGTGTTTCGATATTCTGGTCTGTAAGAAAAAGTTTGTGGTGGATGTGGAGATTGTTAGGTGAAACCACCACCAAACTTCTTTTATTGTGGGGGTTGGATGGTGGAAGTTCCATCTGCACATTAAATGTGCATTTGGCATTCTCTCATCATTTTGCCTACTAAAAGGCATTGATGAGTTGAGAGGAAATTGCACCACAACCGAGCGTGAGAAAAACAAGAGAAAGAAAAGAATAGAGTGTAGGCATTTGGAGTGATCAATTTGTGTGAGATAAATTGTGATAAGTGCGGGAAAACACTCGGGGTATTTTTTCTCTTGGGGCAAGGGGTTGGGGAGAGTGTTTTTTGATAGCTAATAAAGTGGTTGTACGAGTCTTATATTCTTGGGTTCGGTCCATAAAACTCAAGGAGTGTATTTTTCTTATACCGGAAAATTCTTTATTAGTAAAGAACGGAAACTCTCGTGGACGTAGGCAGGTTTTGCCGAACCACGTAAAATCATAGTGTGCATTTTATTTTCTATCGATATTATTTATTTTTGCCATCATCTTGTTGGTGTGATTTGTCGGAAATTCCGAATAAATCAAATCTCGGACCACGATACGCCTCCGCTGCGCCCAACATATCTTTAGGTTGTACAATTAGGCAATATAAGCCTAACCATTGCTATATGGGGAATTTGCTAAAATATAGTAAAAATGAAACAAAATCGTGAAAATGTGGTGAATTTTGGGAGGATTGGACTTTTACTCCAATTTTCATCAAAAATTCACAATTCATTCCACTTATGCCATATTAAAGCAAAAGCAAGTCTCATATGAGACCGCCTCACGGTTTTAAATTCATGAAATTGATCCAACTCATTTTACAAATCAAAACAAGTTAGATCCAAATTCAACTTGGGTTAGCTAATATATGTCATTTTAGGATCCGTCTCACAAAATTAACCGGTGAAACCGTCTCATATAAGTGTTTGTCTTAAAGCAAAATACCCGCTATATTACATACCATTATCATTTGCTAGCGTTTTTACCAGAATATTACAAAAAATATTCAATGTTACACAACTAAATCAAAAGAAGAATAGTTTAATTGTTTAGTTAAAAACGACTATTTAATAGCCGACTTTTGGAAAAGTCGGCATATATCAAGCCGTTTCCGACAAAAAATTCTTTTTTGTTTTTTATAAATTAAAAACGTTAAGTATATAACCGTTTTTTACAAAATTAAAATTTTTAAAAATTAATGAATGGATTAATGCCTTGATTAGGACTTCTAAATAAAATTTAATTTTTTTTCTTTCATAAATTAAAAACGTCAAGCACCTAACCGTTTTTAATTTTGAAAAACAAAATAAAAAATTTAAAAAATTAACGATTTGATTAACGAGTTGATTAAGACATCAATTAAAATTTAATTTTTTTTGAAGGGATGATGACCTACGTACTTGTGGGTTTGGTTTAAAGCACACACGGTCCCGCCGGCCTGGATAATAAGCTTGGGCCCCAAAGTCCTTATTCTTTTTGAACCAAAAATCTTTAAAAATAAATAAATTAAATTTAATTAATTAAATAAAGAGTTTCCAACTGAAAAGTATTCATGTTTACAACGATTATTATCAACTCGTTAATTTTTTATCAACTCGCTAATATTTTAAAACGGTGATATGCAAATGACTCGATTATTATCATGTGTTTTTCATGTCTTATTTCATCTGCAGGGGTCAGATATATATAGACATCATGTGCCCGTATAAAAAGACATGTTTACAAAGCTTACAAATGACAGATCGTCAGTGCCCGTGCTCAGATGCGAATCCTTTTCAGTTAGAAACTCTTTAATTAATTAATTAAAATTAATTTATTTATTTTAAAGATTTTTTGTCCAAAAAGAATAAGGGACTTGGGGCCCAACCCCACGATTCGGGCAAGCAGGACCATGTATGCTTTGAACCAAACTCAGTATGTAGGTAATCATCCCTTAAAAAAAAAGTTAAATTTTAATTAGATGTCATATTCAACTCGTTAATCAAATCTTTAATATTTTAGATTTTTTATTTTGTTTTTCAAAATTAAAAACGGTTAGGTGCTTGACGTTTTTAATTTATAAAAGAAAAAAGAATTAAATTTTAACTAGAAGTCCTAATTAAGGCATTAATCAAATCATTAATTTTTAAAAAAATTTATTTTGTAAAAAACGGTGATATGCTTAACGTTTTTAATTTATAAAAAACAAAAAAGAATTTTTGTAGGAAACGGCTTGGTGTATGCCGACTTTCCCAAAAGTCAGTTATTGAATAGCCGTTTTTAACTAAAAAATTAAACTATTCTATTTTTGGTTTAGTTATGTAACACTGAATTTTTTTTGTAATATTCTGTTAAAAACGCCGTCATTTGCTGGTGTAATGTGTTTTTAAACTTGATTTTGTCAAAACAGTGACTTTTGTCATCGCTCTTGTCCGTACAAATCATGGATTCTTTTTCAAATTTTCTGTTTTTTTCCATATGGAATGATTTCAAAGAATCTCCGTATGATATTTGTCACCTTACGGACAATTTCTCCTCAAACAATTTCAAAAGATGTATCAATACCCTGTCTCTGACAAAATTACATTTGCTTCTTCTGTTTTTTTTTTTTTTTTTTTTTTTTTTTTTAAAAATTCGCCCTGTCATTATCGAGAGACTGAACCTCTTCTTTTCAAGAAAGTAATATCCGTGGCCATTTGGGAAATTTAACCCTTGAGTGGTTCATTTGCTTCTTCTGTTTATGATTCTGCAACTACTTTTTTTTTCTTTTGCCTTTTTTTTTTCTAAAGGGAAAAACTTTGGAAAATAGCCCTTCATTTACCCTAAATTTGGGTTAGACTTAGGAGTGAAAATCCAACAAACTATTCGATATTCAACTTGAGATCAATCATTAAAAGCTTGTTTGAACTCAGTTCGTTATTTTAATGAACACATTTTTTCATTTGATAAAATATAAATCACGGCTCGAGCTCGACTTGATTAGTAAAAGATTAACGTAATGTGTATAAAAATATCAAGTTACTCGAGTTTGATTCGTGTTCGGATCGACTAAAGCTCGTTCAACCTCGACTCAGTTAGTAATCAAACCATGCTCAAACACAATTCTTAAAGCTTGAAAAAAAATCATACAAGTTTGAATAATATATATTATGTTCGACTCGACTCGATTCGTTTATACCTCTAGCTAGACTAGAGGCAAATATTGGCTTAATAACATTTTATTGCTTCGGGATAGTAAAACGTACATCCAAATACCACTCAAGCAAGGGGATCGATCTTGTGCTTTACTAATAGAGGCTTGTAATTTTAGGTAATTAGCTCGGGTTTGACCTCGTATGAATGCGTGTGTTCTTCTCCAACTATACCCCATAAAAAATTTACCACTCAAAAAGCTTTCATAAAAGGGACTCCAAATAACGAAACGTGGCCCAAAAACAATTAAATATACATAAATCCTATGGTTCAAATTTGGGCACTAATACAATGATTGCTTAGAATGAATTACAACAAAATAATTAGACCAAAACAAAAAATGCATAAACAACTAAATTGTTTTGGTCTAATAGTTTTTAACTTGTGCATGATTTGGTTATATATATGGGGCTAAGGGGTGTCCTGCTTTGGAGCTTTTACAGTGTGTGTGCGTGTGAGAATTAAGAGGAAGATGATGAGAGCAATCACTTAATTTGGTCTGTTGAAATGGAGACATGTACTTGAAAATGGAGAGTTTTGGCCCCTACAAGGCTACAACAACCATTGGCTCTAAAATCATCACAAAGAGACAATTGCATGTGTACCAATAATGTTTCTAGCCATTGCCTACACATGCCAATATATTTGCTTAATTGCTTCTTATTTTTACCACTCAACCTCTACACACCATTCATTGATCATTTTATTAAAATCGGAGGCCACACTTGGAGCATTAACTCACTAAACATAAAAGTTAGATTATCCTCCTCAAATTAACCAATGTGGTATAACTCACAAGTTATATATTTTATCATCACGCCCTCTCGTTAATTTGTCAATCATCATAGTCCGACATGCTCTATCATATTGACAGCTGAGCATGAGTCTGCTCTGATACCATGTGAAACTCGAGGGACTTGGTCGTACCCAATATGAGATGGAGAACTCTAACTACCCAAACGAGGTTTCATCCTAAAACAATTGGTGATAGGAGAAGTATTCACTAAGCTTATAATAATTTAGGTCATTTTTCTCTAATTAATAATTAATTTAATATCAAACAACTCACAAATGACCTATTTCATCAAATTTACTCTTACGAACAAATTTTAAGTGACTGCATAACAAGCATGTCACAACTTTTATCTTTTATGTTTGTGTAAATTACAAAAGCTACTTTTAAAGTTTAGGCAATCACAAAAAAAATCCAACTATATTTAAAATAATAAATACTAACATGAGGCACTACACACTCTCTTGAGATATGTATTTATTTTACATTTACTCACTCAATTGGTGTGATTTATAAAACAGACATAAATGTCAATTGGGTATTTATACTAGATTAAGTGAATTTTGACCAGTTTTAAGCTATCTCAAGGAGCTAAACATTGCGCCAGTGTGACATGCCTTTTGCACCTACACATCATTGCGAGGAGCCTTTTAAATTTCTAAGAAACCAAACTAGGATTCTGTTCGTGGCTCAACGATGGCTCAATGATATGGCATGGTAGCTCAACGTGGCAATTATGTGGAACACATCATTGCGATGAGTCTTAATCTTTTGAGAAATTGATGAACTAGGATTCCATTTGGTGGCTCAATAATATGGTATGGTAGCTCAACGTGGCAGATTAGTCTAATTAAATGGCATTGCGTGCAAGCGATGGATGTTGATTGGGCATGTATGTTCGCATGGTTGCTGACAAAGTGTGATCGAACAACTACAGTTGGTGATGATGTGGGGTGAGTGAGTTGAAAGAACTGTCCCGTTGGCAGGGGTGCATGGTAAGGTTTGTGAACCATCACAAAGGGTGCAATCTGGACCACAAGATTACTATAGGAAATCGAAAGATGAGATTGAACGAAGCAAATTGATGCGGACAAAGGTTGCAACTAATCCGAACACCCAAAATTCTATAAATAGGAAATCCCAAAATCTCATTCCATTTTCGACTTCATTTCTTCATTTGTACATAAGTCTCTCTAGAGAGTTAAACAAACACCAAGTGTTTGAAGTTTTTTTTTTTTTTTTTTAGTGTTGCTATCACAAGAAGTAAGTTGTTATCTTGAGAAACGATCGTCGGATACTGTAAACACCGAGTGGAACAATTTCATCTTAAAGAGAAAGAATATAACCCTCCCATTGACTCTCAAATTTCACTTTAAGAATTATTGAATAGCTATACAACAAGTTACATGTACATCTAAAATTCAAGAAATGTAGCAATTTGAACCCCTAATCATTGTGATTATTATTTATGATCTGGTTACTAAGTATCCAAAAATTATGTGCAAAATCTTAAACAACGAAAAAAAAAATCCAGTATTTTTATGTTGATTATCACGAGGATTATAATAGATATCTAATGATTACCAAATTTGACTATAGGAATTCATAACTCCAAAATTCTAATTATAAAAATTCATAAAGTGCATCAATTAGTCAATTTGGACCCCTCCCCAAACACTCAGCCACCATACACCAAAGCTTTGCCATTGCTTCCAATCTATAAATAGACATTGTCCTCCTAATTGAACAGCTACAAAAGCACCATTTTCTCTAAACCTTAGTATATTTTTCCATCTTTCCTAAAATCTTTATTATTATTATTACACAATGGCTCCAATTCCAGCCTCTGTTATCAAAGTCGGGCACATTGATGATGTACAAGAACTAAAAAAGAAAAAAACATCACAAATTCCAGAAAGATTTATCCGGGACACAACGGAGAGGCCAACTCTTGATAAGCCTATTTCTTATCCATGTAACATTAACATTCCAGTTATTGATTTCTCAAAGCTCGTTGAAGGAAACAGAGATGATTTCTGTAAGGAAATAATGAAGCTGAGAACTTGTTGTGAAGAATGGGGTTTTTTCCAGGTGATGGGCTCTGTTCCTCAGTTTAGCTACTTTTTGTTTTTTTGTTAAATTGCAAAAACTACCCTTAAGTTTAGCGTAATTACAAAAAGATTCAGTTATCTTTCGGAACTTACAAATACTCGTTCAGGTTTGTATTTACATAACATATACGTTTAATAGATGTTAGGGATAATTTACTTACAGAAAAACCCGAGACATTTCAAATTGCAAAAAACCCCTTCAAGTTTCATTTTATCTTAAATTTAAGGGGGTAACTGTAATATTTTTGTAAATGTGAAGGGTTTTTTTTTGAAATATTTTGAAAATCACTGGGAAAAAATATAAGATAGAATCAAACCTCAAGGGTTTTTTTGTAACTTTCAAAGAACTCTGTTTTTTTTTTTTTGTAATTAGCCCAAATCTCAGGGGTGTTTTTGTAATTATCCCTAGATGTTATTGGTGAAATAGAAAGAGATGTTAAGGGGGTGATTGTAATTTTGAAAAATAACTGAGTTTTTTTTTGTAATTAGACTGTACCTCATGAAGGGTATTTTTGTAATTAATCTTTTATTTTTGTGTATGACAGGTGATGAACCATGGAATTGATTTGGAGTTGCTGGAAAGAATTGAAAAAGTGGCAATGGAATTCTTTATGATGCCTTTAGAGGAGAAACAAAAGTATCCAATGATTCCAGGAACTGTTCAAGGATATGGTCAGGCTTTTGTGTTTTCAGAAGACCAAAAATTAGATTGGTGTAATATGTTTGCACTTGGCCTTGAACCCCACTACCTAAGGAACCCAAAACTTTGGCCAACTAAACCATCTGATTTCAGGTATAAAAAAAATAAACAAAAAGGGTTAATTACAAAAAGACACTTTTAGTTCAGTCTAATTAAAAAAAAACTCAAATATCTTTGAAAATTACAAATACCCCCTTCATTTACTTCTATTTTACAAATTGCACCAACTGAGGGAATGTTTGTTAGGCAAACACAACCCTCAAGGGGTATCCGGAATTTTAAAAGATAACTGGATTTTTTCGCAATTAGGCCAAACTTCAGGGGTAGTTTGGCAAATAAGTTATTTTATTTAGTGCTCTAAACTCTTTTTTATTTTTAATTTTGGCCTCAAATTTTATTGGACAGTGAGACTGTGGATATATACTCAAGAGAAATAAGGAAACTGTGCAAGAATTTGCTAAAGTACATAGCTATTACTCTCAGCTTAAATGATGATGTCTTTGAAGAGATGTTTGGTGTTGCTGTGCAAGCAGTAAGGATGAATTATTACCCAGCTTGCCCCAGACCAGATCTTGTTTTGGGCTTAAGCCCACATTCTGATGGAAGTGCTTTAACAGTTTTACAGCAGGGCAAAGGCAGTTCTGTTGGGCTTCAAATATTAAAACACAATACTTGGATACCAGTTCAGCCCATTCCCAATGCTCTAGTTGTCAATATTGGTGACACAATTGAGGTATCATATTAGGGTTAATTACAAAAGATACCCTTGAGATTTAGTCTAATTAAAAAAAATAGTTATCTTTCAGAATTACAAATATCCCTTAATATTTGTTTCATTTTTACAAATTGCATCCTCAGAGTAAGGGATACGTATTTGTAATTTTGAAAGATAATTGATTTTTCAATTCTTTTTTATGGGTTATTTTCATTGTTTGTTTTTGAAATTAAACAGGTTCTAACAAATGGGAGATACAAGAGTGTGGAACATAGAGCAGTGACTCACAAGGAAAAAGATAGGTTATCAATTGTTACATTTTATGCTCCAAGTTATGAAATTGAACTTGGGCCAATACAAGAATTGGTGGATGACAATAATCCTTGCAAGTATAGAAGATACAATCATGGAGAGTATAGCAAACACTATGTGACAAACAAGCTTCAGGGCAAGAAAACACTGGAATTTGCCAAAATCAAGAACTGATTTATCATGCTAATATGTACATTAGATTGGCTAAAAAGCTTTAAGTTTGATCATGTCAACTTTGTGTTAGGTGGTAAATCAAGTCATTAGGTCACTTTCTTAATTAGGACTTGTCAATTTCATCAACAGTTTGTAATTAAGTTGTATGTTGTATAAACTTAGAAATAGTTGTAACATTTGATATTTATAAAAGTCAGCTTGTTTGAGTTCAATAATTATTGGAAGCATGTGGGCCTGGCTATTCTGTTATTTTCTATTATTTTTTTTTCCAAGAATGCTCATTTGTGAGTGCTTTATGTTAGGAAATTATTTATTGATATTGTGGGCAACATATCTCAAGTATGCAATTTGTATCTGCCATTTAAATTATTATTGAACTTAATTAATTAGTGATCTAATTTCGGTATAAGTTATAAGGAAACATGGAGTAGATATCTAATAGCTAGCACATACGCAACTCAAGGGATTATGCTTCTCAAAAAGAAAAAAGAAAAATAAAACTTAAACGGATTATAGAATCCTAATTTGAATACTATATACTGATTTCATGGTTATGGTCTCAATATACAAAATCGCACATAGTTTTCTATTCTCCCATCAAGAAAATGAAGTCTCATTTAGGAATAAGAAGAATTAGTTGACCAGGAAGACCATAAAATCAAACTTCATTCATGTTTGCGTAGACGGAGTGTTCGTGTTCATACATATTGATTATCAAAATGCATTCCTTATTCAAAGTATAATCAATTGTGATGGGTCCAGATATTTCGTTATTTCACAAATCTTTGGTGATTATAGCATGAATTTTTGTCCTAGAATCTTGTTCTATGATGATTATTATGAATTTTATATCCGTACATGTTATCATAAATTTCCAACACTTTATTCAATCAAGGGCTCATATGCAAGATTCCAACAGAAATGATCACTTTTACTGTTGCCCCTATTAGATTCCAGTTTTGGAAAGTAGTTATAATGTAATAATGAGGGGAAATCAAGAAGCATCAGCATTCACTACCCCATGTTTTGCATTTTCAAAATGGACCAAGAAAGAAAACCAATGGCTTTTATTGATTACTTGGAGAGCTTTTCTTAGTGGAGGGGAAGAAGAGATCCCACAATCATGTTTGTCTGCTTCAACTTGCCATATAATTGGTCTTGAAACACCACTACTCCAACCAACTTGCAATTGATTTTGATGATCCTAAGAATAGTGTATGTGAATGCTTACAAACAACCACTAGTGCACTTGACATAGCATAACACTTAAAAAAAAACTCTCACTTTACTGGTAGAATTTATAGATATTTCGTCATTAAATTTTACCAACAAATCACGAAATTTACCGACAAAAACCAACATTTGAAATTTATCTACACTTTAGAGTTATCTATATTATCTAAATATTTTTCTGTAGGTAAATTGATTTTTTCTTGTAGTGAAAATCACCACAAGAAAACAAGGAAATTCCAACGGAAAAAATCTGTTGGAATTTGGCCAATTACCGTTGGAATTATCGATTCCAACAATAAATGCATCGTTAGTAAAATGGCCGTTGGAATGACAAAATTCCAATGAAAATTCCAATGGAAAAATATTCCAACGGTACTTCCAACAGTATTTATCCATTGTAATATACAAACGTTGGAAAAAACTCCAACATATTTTCCTACACTAATTCCAATAGAGTTAAACCATTGGAATTTAGTCCAATGGTATATCCATTGGAATATATCTATAGTTGTTGGAAAAAAATCCAATGGTTATTCCAACGGAGTTATACCATTGGAATTTAGTCCAATGGTAATTCCAATTGTATATATCCATTGGAATATTCAATCATTTATCTCATTATTTAATATCTTTAACTTCCCAGTAGGTCACTCATCATCAAATTATCCCAAGTCAACCATGTTTAACTATGTAGTTTTAATATGATTGACTCCAGAAGAGAAGATACATTTTATTGATATGGATAATATTATCAAATCTTTTAACCCCTATTGAAATTTATCTAACGGTATTGGAGATTCCAACTGAATTTTCCAACAATCTGTTGTACCATTGGAATTTCAGTTGGAATTTTAAAAACTCCAACGCAAATTCTAACCATTATTTCCAACATTTTGATTACCGTTGGAATTTTCGTTGGAATTTTCCAATGATATGTTTTATCGATGGAATTTCTGTTGGAATTTTTAAAATTCCAATAGTATTTTCAATGGTTTATTCCAATAATTTTATTACCATTGGAATTACTGTTGGAATTTTCCAACGGTTTGTTGTGGTGTTGGAATTTCTGTTGGAATTTTAAATTCCAACAGAAATTCCAATAACTTATACCAACGGTTTTCTTTATCGTTGGAATTTTTCAACGGTATAATGTAGCATTGGAATTTCCATTGGAATTGTAAAAATTCCAACTATTCTACTTCGTTGGAATTATTTTGTTGGAATTTATTATTTTCTTGTAGTGAATATGAAGGATAAATTACAAAAACTACTTAAAGTTATAGTCCAATTGCGAAAAAAATAGTTATTTTTTTATAATTACGCCCTTTAGTCTTCATTTGGAATGATGAGTTTTAAGCTAAAGAATATAAATCCATAATAATAAATTCGTTTATCTTTTTGGATAATTTTATTATATAATGGATTTCAGATCCTTGTAATTGTTTTTTGAGTCATTTTAGTGGATTTCAAATTCATCTTATATATGGGATCATTTGAATTCAGTTCCTCACCTCCACTCAAATTCAAACATCTCAATCCAAATGCAACATTATGTATTACAAATACCCCTTCAAGATATAGGTGCAATTTGTAAATGGAAAAAAATGGGGGTATTGTAATTTTAAAATTAAAGGTTAATTGTTTCAAATAGTTAGACCAAATTTATGTTAGATAAATGTTTTTATCAAGATTTTGATGATTTTGTTTAAATGAGTTTTTATATCAAAACAATGTTTTTATATGTTGTCCAAATACTCCTATTAGAAACAAAATTAGAAACAATTAGAAACATATTAGAAACAGAAACAATTTCTGTACAAAAAAAAAGAGGGGGACCGGTCCACCTAGGGGGCGACCGGTCGCACCCAGGCGACGGTCGCATCCCCGTCGACCCCCTTCGACCCGCACTGGATCGCACTATCTTTTTCAAATCGTTCGAAATCTTATACGGGGGCAACCGGTCATGTTGTGTAATCTTTTGACAGCAAAATTTGTACCGTTGAACTCCTTGACAGCAAGATTTGCTTTTCTATTTTGTACAATATTTCTACATCTTGTGATCCTCTTTTTGTAGACAAAAGTGAAGAAGAAGGAGCCTATGTTGGTGAAGACTTCCCTATAAATAGAGGATGAATTGAAGACACAAGATACAACAACACAAGCAAATACACAACAAGAAATCTGCAAATTTCCAAGCTTTCATATTCAACACTCTTGTTGTATTTATAGCCTAAGTATTTCACTTTCACATCTTGAGGTCTAGGCTTTATTTCTTGATTACACTTGCACTCAAATTGTAATATTCATTATTGAGTTGTAATCTTGATTTTTGTCATCATTCAACACAAGACATCCTTGTGAGTATTCTTGTGGAAAGAATACACTTGGATGATCTAGGTGATAGGTGTTTCAAGAGTGTGGTGCTCTTGAGGTATTGAAGAATTTGGTATTCTTCAAGGTTGAAGATTGTGGTAATCTTCACAAGGTGCCGTTGGAGATTGTGGTAATCTTCAAGAGAGATTGTGGTAATCTCAAAGGTGGTGTTGTAGAAGAGTGTGGTGCTCTTCAAGGTGATGTTGTAAGATGTTGTATTAATTGTGGTAATTAATAAAATCTTTTTTCTTTTTGAAATCCATCCCGGAGATACTGGGGTGGTAGATGATTAGGCCCTAGGTGGGTTGAACCTCTATAAATTGACGCGTGTTGTTTACATTCCGCACCTTTATTATTGCCTTGGCGTAATTGATTCGAAAAAGAGGGCGAAATCGAAAAGATGGAGATAATCTATTCACCCCCCTCTAGATTATCGTAGCCGCTTGGACTTACAAGTGGTATCAGAGCCAAACTCTTTGGCAAGCTCGTTCCACATCGCGAGTAAAGAGGAACGATCATCGGCTACGAATGAAGTCTATCTTACCGGCGCCTCCACCACCAAGCCACCACTATTTGATTCCAAAAATTATATATTTTGGAAAGAAAGAATGGAATGCTATCTACAAAGTTGCGGGTTCGATATTTGGAACACAGTCGTAAATGAAGAATCCATTCCGATGATGGACACACCACACACCTCCAAAGGCCTCAAAGAGCTCAATGATGAAGAAAAGAAAATCATCTCTTTAAATGGTAAAGCTCTTAATATTTTGTATTGTTCACTTACCATTTTGGAATACAATCATATTGTAGGAATTAAATCGGCACATGAAGTATGGAGAAAATTAGAAGAAGTATATGCAAATGAAAGGAGCCACTCAAAAGCATCTACTTCTCAAATGGATACAAACCCAACATGGGATGAGCTTCCTACAACTTCCGTCAATGAAAACGAGCGATGTCTTATGGGCTTGAGAAGAAGAAAACGAGGTAAGTTCAAAACCATCCACTTCTTATGATAATGAATTACAAAATGATTATAGTGATTTGCAAAATGATTTTGATGAACTTCAAAATGAATTTCAAAGCTTACTTGTTAAATACAAAAATTTGAAAAAGGAATTCAATATTTTGAAAATTGATAAGGATAATTTATTTTCCTCTTATGAATCACTTTCATGTGATCACACCACCACACTTGATAAGGTTAGAATCCTTGAAAAAGAAAATAGTACTCTTATTGAGGATATTAATTGCATGAAAAAGGATTTATCAAAATCAAAATTGAGTACCGATAAAATGACCAATATTGTTGATGTTCATAATTGTGAAAAATTGAAACAAGGACTTGATCATAAGCATAGTGTTGTTAATTATGTGAAAAGAAATCAAGTTCCTATGTATGTTGGTCATTATGCTCCAAAAATTATTACTTGCTTTTATTGCGGTAAAAAGGGAAATACGGTAAATACTTGTCGGGTTAGAAATAGCTCTAATTATTGTTGGAGACCTAAAAGTCTCAAAGCTAATCCCAAAGGACCCAAACACTTGAGGGTACCACAAAATAATGTGATATTAGGTACCCGGCGTAATAATAATCAAGGAAAATTCATACCGCCAAGAAGATATCAAATGCCCGTATCATTTGATCAAAGGAGAAGACACCACCACGATAAATTTCCAAGAAGAAGACACTATCAAAAATGGGAGGGACAAAACTCTAGAAATTGGCAAAATTGGAGAAGGCATCATCAACAAGATGATTTCTCAAGAGGAAGATACTACCAACAAAGGGAGAGACATAACCCGTGGAAATGGCGAAATTGGTAAACCGTATCTCTCCATTTAAATATGCATTTTATTTTGTTAATTATGCATGTTTTTATTTATGTCCTAATTGCAAATACGTTTTCAAATATTTTTTTTAAATTGAGGTTTTCAATATATATTTGTGTTTTTAAAATATTTTGAAAAGGAACCTTGTATGATGATTTTATAAACTCTTGTGTTTTTCTTAGAACTTGTATGTTCATTATCTCTTATGAATTTTTAAAGCATAATATAATTGTGATATCTTTTATTGCTTTAGCCTACACTTCCATTACTATGTTTTTGGGCAAAATTTGTTTTAAGAATTGTGTAGGATTTATATATCTTCATCAACGGTTATCTACTCATTATTTAGAAAGACATAAACTATCGAGGTACGTTCTTCATTGTTATTCATCTCATAGACTCGATATATTTTTGTCATATGCCTATGTGCTTAATTTTCAAGATATTTCATAGTATTTCATACAAGTGCCATTAAGAGGATTGTTTGAATTTTTGAAAGGCACTATTCGTTAAAGCTTGTTTTATCCGAGACTTGTAAAGGATTATATTTTATTTTGATAAAACATTCGATTTTTAATCATGCACTTGACTGCATATATTTATATACTCTTGTTCAAATACTTCTTTCAAATGAA
Source organism: Rehmannia glutinosa (assembly GCA_016081115.2). Lineage (NCBI taxonomy): Eukaryota > Viridiplantae > Streptophyta > Magnoliopsida > Lamiales > Orobanchaceae > Rehmannia > Rehmannia glutinosa. Next base: position 220,096 of record JABTTQ020001574.1, read on the forward strand.
GTCTCAACTATATGCTCTCGGACTTTCAAAAATTTCAAAAGAGACCTTATATAGCTTTCTAAGCATATTTGAACTTGCATGTGTTTTTTAACTCTTGATGATTTTTTTTAAAGCATAGTATGTGTTACTTATTATAGTGTCTCAATGATTCAATATTACTATGCTCTTGTGCAAAATATCTTGTTAAGATTTTGCAGAAATTTTTTATATTTCGGGTCAAGTGTGATGACCAAGGCGAGGTTAGTAGCTAGAGGGAATTGTCAAGAAGAAGGTATTGATTTTTATGATACATTTGCACCCGTAGCATATTTAGTAGCTATTCACATTTCACTTGTCTATTCTTGTTTTAAGAGACTTTCAAGCTTTACCAAATGGATGTTAAAACCACATTTCTAAATGGTTTTATTCAAGAAGAAGTCTATGTAAAACATCCTCCGGGGTTTAAGATTTTTTAGGCCAAATGATTTTTATAAAAGGCCTTGTATGGTTTAAAACATGTACCCCGAGTATGGTATGATAGACTTAGCTATTTTCTTTTGCAAAATGGTTTTACAAGAGGTAAAGTTGATACTACTCTCTTTGTTTTTGAAAAAGGGCAAGATTGCTTATTAGTGCAAATTTATGTTGATGATATAATTTTTGGTGCTACTAATGAATCCTTGTGCAAGAAATTTTCTAAGTTAATGCAATGTGAATTTGAAATGAGCATGATGGGGGAGCTCAACTTCTTCCTTGGACTTCAAATTAAACAATGTCAAGAAGGGATATACATTTCCCAATCAAAGTATACAAAGGAACTTCTAAAGAAGTTCGGTATTGAAGAAGGAAGAACCGTATCTACACCAATGGCAACAAATGTCAAGATTGACAAGGATGAAAAAGGCAAGTCGGTTGATGAATCCAAATATCGAGGTATGATGGGTAGTTTACTTTATTTAACCGCAAGTAGACCGGACATTCTTCATGCCGTATGTCTATGTGCTCGTTTTCAATGTAATCCTAAAGAATCTCATATGGGTGCCGTTAAAAGAATTTTTAGATATTTGAAAGGCACTATTCAATATGGTTTATTCTATCCAAAGAATGAAAATTTTTCTCTTAAAGGTTATAGTGATTCGGATTATGCGGGAAATATTGATGATCGGAAAAGTACTTCCGGATCATGTCAATTTTTAGGCGATTGCCTTGTATCTTGGTTTTCAAAGAAGCAAAATTGTGTTTCACTTTCAACGGCCGAAGCCGAATATATTTCCGCGGCATTTTGTTGTACTCAACTTCTTTGGATGAAACAAACTTTAGCGGATTATAAATGTTCTTTTGAAAATGTTCCTATCTTTTGTGATAACATATCCGCTATAAATATTGCTCAAAACCCGGTTCATCATAACCATACTAAATATATTGAGATTCGACATCATTTTCTAAGGGATTGTGTCTCAAAACGAAAAATTAAGATATCTTTTGTACAATCTCAAGATCAATTAGCGGACATTTTTACTAAACCGCTATCTTCCGAGACTTTTGCATCAATACGAGCTCGGTTAGGCATAATGCATATTGAATGAGGTCTATGATTGCATTTTGCACGTTTTTAAAACTTAGGGGCGAAAAATCGGATTTTTGGTTCAAACTTCGGAATTTGCAAAACAGAAAGAACCTCTGGGCTGACTGGGGCAAGGCCGACCGGTCGCCCATGCCGTCGACCGGTCGCCCTATGCCCCAACCGGTCGCCCCTCAAGATTTTTTGGTTAAAATCCTTTCTGTTTTCAGTCTCAGCCATTTTGGCTTATTTTGGTCATTTTTCGTCCCCTTCGCATTTTGCACTCAAATTTCACTTCAAATTTGTTTTTGTGCATACTTTTTACATTTTGGACTTCATTAGGCTCGATTATCATCATCATTGCTCATCTTTACCGAATAAATGGTAAGAATTCTACTCCATTTGCTCAATTGGGTTGAACCCTTGAGATTTTGACTTATTTGCAAAATTCTTGATGCTAGTTTCATATGAATGTGATGAGCTTAATATTTATGATGTATTGAATGTTGTTTGAACTGAATTGCTGATGAAAATTTTTGGCTTAAATGAATTTCAAAGGCGTTATATACTTCTAGTTTTATTCGATACACGCCAAGTGTTCGACAAAATGTTTCAATGAAAAATTCATCACCTACATGAGTCTCTCGATTTGAAAAGTCTTATAAGTTTATAGAGATCATGTTTTATCAATCAAATGAGTTTTTGCAAGTCAATTGATCAACTTTTTCCTTTTATTTGGAATTTAAGCTTCAATTTTCAAAAAGCTCGATAAATCGATAAATTTGCGCACTTTGATATGAATATATGATGTTTTTATCGTGCTAACATTCTTTTTGATGATTCCAAAGGGGGAGAAACAGGAAAAACGCTCATACGCTCAAAGAAGCGAAAATAAGCTCGCAAGAAAAGCTATAAGCTAAGGCTCTTGAAAGCCCATGTTGTGAACAATACTTAGTCCATGTGATGTATTATGGACTTTTATGCTTGACTAATGATGTCTTGTGACAGGGGGAGCTTATAAGCTCATGGTATTCAAGCTTAAGTTGTAAAAGCTAAGCTTTTAGCTTTTAGTTGATTGCTTTAATGCTTGTTCTTTATATGCATGTTGATAGGGGGAGCTTGTGCAAAAATGATTTTGAAAAATCTTTGCTCCTACTCTTGTGTGTTGTACTTATAATAAATCTTGCTTGTAATGGATTGTTGTTTTAGACCGGAAAATTTGTTTTGTTTTAAAATCGACCTTCTAAAAATTGTTTTGGTTTGTAATCATCAAAAAGGGGGAGTTTGTTAGATAAATGTTTTTATCAAGATTTTGATGATTTTGTTTAAATGAGTTTTTATACCAAAACAACGTTTTTATATGTTGTCCAAATACTCCTAAATGATTTAAAATGTTTTTACTAATTTTTGGAGTATTTCTTAGAGTTTTTAATTTGATTAAAATTGGACAACACTTTTGATGATTTTGTTTATATTGGTTTTTACACCAAAACAATGTTTGTAAATGTTGTCCAAATACTCTCAATTGATTTAAAATGTTTTTACTAATTTTTGGAGTATTTCTTGAAGTTTATTTTTGACAAAAATCGGACAACATTTCAAATTGAAGGTCGGCCGATTTGCCGCCCCAAAGCGTCGACCATGCACGAAGAACACGAACTTGAAACAGTTAAAAGCGAAACAATTTACGTACAAAAAATGAGGAGGGGACCGGTCCGCTGGGGCGACGGTCGCACCCGAAGCGACCGGTCGCATCCCCGTCGCCGACCGGTCGACCCCCTTCGACCCGCACTGGATCACACTATCTTTTTCAAAATGTTCGAAATCTTATACGGGGCAACCGGTCGCATACTGTAATCTTTTTGACAAAAAATTTGTACCGTTGAACTCCTTGACAACAAGATTTACTTTTCTATTTTGTACAATATTTCTACATCTTGTGATCCTCTTTTTGTAGACAAAAGTGAAAAAGAAGGAGCCTATGTTGGTGAAGACTTCCCTATAAATAGAGGATGAATTGAAGACACAAGATACAACAACACAAGCAAATACACAACAAGAAATCTGCAAATTTCCAAGCTTTCATATTCAACACTCTTGTTGTATTTATAGCCTAAGTATTTCACTTTCACATCTTGAGGTCTAGGCTTTATTTTTTGATTACACTTGCACTCAAATTGTAATATTCATTATTGAGTTGTAATCTTGATTTTTGTCATCATTCAACACAAGACATCCTTGTGAGTATTCTTGTGGAAAGAATACACTTGGATGATCTAGGTGATAGGTGTTTCAAGAGTGTGGTGCTCTTGAGGTATTGAAGAATTTGGTATTCTTCAAGGTTGAAGATTGTGGTAATCTTCACAAGGTGCCGTTGGAGATTGTGGTAATCTTCAAGAGAGATTGTGGTAATCTCAAAGGTGGTGTTGTAGAAGAGTGTGGTGCTCTTCAAGGTGATATTGTAAGATGTTGTATTAATTGTGGTAATTAATAAAATCTTTTTTCTTTTTGAAATCCATCCCGGAGATACTGGGGTGGTAGAGGATTAGACCCTAGGTGGGTTGAACCTCTATAAATCGACGCATGTTGTTTACATTCCGCACCTTTATTATTGTCTTGGCGTAATTGATTCGAAAAAGAGGGTGAAATCGAAAAGATGGAGATAATCTATTCACCCCCCTCTAGATTATCGTAGCCGCTTGGACTTACAATTTAATGGTAGTTTTTATAATTTACTCAAATATGAATGAAAAAACCTAGCTTTGCTACAACTATTGGCAGATGTCTAAAATAAATTTATTTAAGCTAGAGACTAGTTTAATATTTATGATTTAAAACAGTGGTGGATCTAATGATGAACAAAGATTTTTACTAATGCAATTAATTAGTGGATTTCAAGAAGAATAAATTCCACCATGAACCAAGAAAAAGGTGACAACCTTTCACAGAAGACATGATTTCTAGAATGCTCATTATTTCCCTCATCTTGGCACAAAGAAACAAAAGGGTTCACATTTACTATTGCTTTTGTGGCTAAAAAACATGAAAGAATTCAATTTTTTTACTGTCCTGAAATACATTAAATCAAACATGAAAAGTGTGACTAATTGCTCAAAATGCTTTTACTTTTGTGCAAAGGTACATAGTTCCATCTCTTTCCTGGAAACAGAGAAGTATTGAATTTGAAAGTCTAGCAATTTTAGGTCTAAGCGTTGTCCCTGTCTATGGTTTGTCACACAATGCAATTTCTAAAAGTAACTAATTTATTAGATTTTTGTCATTTTCTGTATTCCCTATTCTTTTGCTCTTTCCTCCACTTATCAGCCCTCTTTCTCTCTCACTAGCATGGCACAACGGTAAAGCATGAGGTGGTACAATTGACGATAAACGGTCCGAACACTCGTGGAATCCCGAAAGGTAAGATCTCATGTGCGGTCTTGAAAGACATGATTTATCTTAGAAGGCAAGATCTACATGGAGTCTTATTAGAAGGCTTCCATGGTTCCCGTGTAGTGGTTGAATAATCGAATGCCGACGCCGATTATGTATAAGATACAACCACATCCGGGTTTAATTGATGGTTGAAGGGGGCAAGACTGTCTATCTATAGGATTAGTCAGGCATGAGTTTGGAACATTTTTTAAAAAAAAAAGCCTCTCTCTTGGTCCACTACTATATGTAGTTCAATTGTTTGCATTTGAATGTCTTAAATTAAAGAGAGAATCGTCGAAAATAGCATCATTAAACTTTCATCACCAAAGGTAAATATTTAATGTTGGTAATACAAGAGACAATGCAAAACTGTCGACCGGCAGGTCGAATCCATGCGGCACCAAATACATATGACTTAATGACACAATATTATCTATGTTAAATTAGGTGTACATACACTTAGTGCATGCATGTCATGTTAGATGTCTCACTTCCAAAAAAATAGAATATTACATTGGTGGATGTTATACCAAATATATGTACTTCACATATAGCATGTACAAGACATTTGTCTTATTTTTGTCTGAAAAAAATTAAGTGTAAGATGCATGCACCCTAAATGCACCGCTAACTAGAAAATGTTAAAATAAATATATAATATTTTAAATATCAATTCTCTCTCATTTGTTATGGTTGATTTCACCACTTTGTCTATTAAAAATATTTCTTTCTAGAGTTGATGGTGTCATCATAATGACATGAAATCATCTTCCAATTGCTTGACTTGGCGTGAACCCAAATGGTTGGAAAGCCATTTTAGAGGGAAGAAAACAAAAGACAAAACGTGGTCTTAAGCTTTTGAGTTGCCAACCCACTAAAGAGTAAAGAGTCATATAATTGAAGCCAAATATTGTAGGCTGACATCTTCCATTACCGATATATATATAGTCATCGTGGGAACTTCACCAAAACAAACGACTTTTGTCTTTGTTTGGTTGGCTACAATTTGATTTTTACAAGAAAAAATTTACATGTAACTGACCAAATGCTTTGGATGTATTCAAACGTAGTTATTTTATTTCTAAATATTTTTTTTTTGCCTCAATGGATCTCTATGCAAGTATATGAATATTATGTTTGGACTTATATTTAGTTCTACAAAATTTTAGGTATGTTTGTTTAGGATTGAGAATGATTAGGAGAAATTTATTGAGGAAGAGAGGTTTGATGTTATGTATTGGAAAATGTGTGTATTAGTATAAAAATGCATTGAGAAGAATATATATTCGATTGGTGATTGGGGAAGAAATTGGGAAAAAAACTTATGGTAAATAACAAACAGACATAGTCTTCATGCTTTAGGAGCAGGTCTCTAGTAACACGGACGCACGGTACGACGGATTGCACTTTTAGTGTAAAAAGAATGATACTTTTAGGATAAAAAATAATGGCCTTGTATGGTTATGTTTCCATGGACCATTTCTAGTTTCTAGTGTTGGAAATTGAATTTTGAGAATTTATTGGTTTTCGTGTGAAAATTGGAAATATGTTTGGATGAGTGAATGAAAATGAATTTTATTTAGGTTTGGAAATGAGATTGTGTTTGGTTGAGTAGTTTTGAAGTATTATTTTATGTATATAATAATTTGAAAAGTTGATAGTGGTTGAATATTTTAATTGTGTATATAATATTATATTTGTAAGATTGTAGGGTGGTAGGTCCCATTAGGTAGAAATAATTAAAAAATAATAATATTTTAAATGGATAGAGTTGGTAATGGTGGGTCACATGTGTATAATTGGATGAAAAGATGAGAATAGTGATTGATGGGTAATGTGGGATAGTGTATAGGGTTGGAAATTGAAATTATAGGTTTGAGATATAGTTTTATGTGAAAAATGGAATGTGAAAATGATGATTTCCATTGAAAAATTTATAAACAAACATGATTCCAGTTTTATGAATAGTTGGAAATTGGAAATAGGTTGTTGGAAACATAAACAAACAAGGCCAATATTTTTAGTGTAAAAAATGATATTTTGCCTAAATATACTTAATTTTAGTATATTAATACAGAGTATCACTTTTTGCGTTAAAAGTATTATTTTTGCAACTAAAAGAATCATCTGTCACATTGCGCGACCGTCTTACACAAATTTTTGTCTTTAGGAAAAGGGTTGGGTTAGGACGTTAAGTATCAGAAAGTGGGACCCAAGAATCAACTTTAAGACTTCGGTAACATGCAAATAACATTTTGAAAATAACAAGAAACCAGAAGTTGAGCCAATCAAAAGAGAGGGAGAGAGGCATAAACAATTGGAGGTCATTTTCCTTGAAGAGAGCTGTCGTTTTTCTAATGCATGAATATGCAGATCACAATATAAATAAGTCGAAAACCCACCTCATAGGGTAAGTTCATAGGGACTAATACTAGTCACATATCTAGATTTTTTAATGACTGTGATTTTAGAGCTAAAATTACAAATTAAATGCTGGAAAATAGAGGGAGGGGTAAATTAGTAATCCTATAAAATTACCCAATATTCATGGGATTCTTCTGTTCACATTATGATCACACAATCTCTCCAAATCTCATATCACCTTCTTCTTCGAACAAATCTCAGTCACCTTCTTCGTCGAACAAATCTCAGTCACCTTTGCTTGTATAGAACACAAGCAATCATTCCAAATCTCATAGCAAATCAACGTGAACAATCATCCATCTTCTCTTCAACGCACGACTGTGAGAAATCATTCATCCTTCTTTTTCAACGCACTACTGTGTAAAAAAATTGCAGACAAATCGCCATAGTTGCTAGAGCTCGACTTCAGTTCGAAGTTTGCTTATGAAGATGTAATTTGTTACTTCTTTAGATGTGTCATGGTGCTTTTATATATCATTAACTACATAAGCAAGTCATAAGCAACAAACTCATACTATATAAGCAACAATCATATACTACATAAGCAGCAAATATACATTATGTATGCACCACGAATACATTAGCTACATAAGCAAGTCATAGCAACAAACTCATACTACCTCTTTTACAACGTTATGCAGAAAGTTGAAGTGAATTTCGAAATTTGATGTATTGAAATGAATTCTGGAGGCTGGTTTATATAGAGCTCCTGGTGCCTCTTCAGACTGGGTGCAACCCCTGGTCCGGATCAGTTGTGACCGTTAGATTGCGCCCTGTGGTTAACAATTGCGATCTGATGGTCCTGATCCCATCTCGCTGAAGAACACACCTATTAGCATACACCCTTCACACATCGACGATCGTGTCGATCACGCAGTGCCGATCGTGACGACGCATCCAAACAACGCCACGTGTCGCCACTCGGACGATTTTACCAAGTCACTGCCACCTGAGCTGCCCTGCCACGTCACGATGCGTACGTGCGAAGAAACGAATATACACTACGTATGCACCACGGATACATTAACTACATAAGCAAGTCATAAGCAAAAAGCTCATACTACAAAAGCAACAAGTCTATATTACATAAGCAACGAATATACACTACGTATGCACCACGAATATATTAACTACATAAACAAGTCATATGCAACAAACCCATACTACATAATTGATAAGCCTATACTACATAAGCAACGAATATACACTACACATGCATCACAAAAATATTTACTACACAAGCAAGTCATAAGCAACAACCCTATACTACATAAGCAACAGAGAATTTTTTTTGAAACTGAAACGCTGGAGAGAGAGTGTGCGTGAAGAGTGGGTGAAATCGCGTGAAAGAGGGAATGAAATCTCAATAACTGATTTTATAATGCAAAATGACCACCCTACCCTTCTTAGTTGCTTAAACAAAAAAAATAAACATAAATCTGGATCACCCAAAATTGTTAATATATGGTTAGAATGTGTCCTCATGGATCCAACCCAAGTAGGAGGACCTATTTGATCCATATCCTATATATATATATATATATATATATATATATATAATTTGGTTAAAATGAGACCACCCTCATTAGATGAGACAATGTGAACATATTCTATTCATTTTATTTAATTTTTTCAAAGGCTGAGATTTAATTGAATTTTCAGCATTTTTTATTTATTTTAATTCGAATAAGGATAGATTAGTCATTTCCATGGAACCGATTCCTTAATTCTGATCCACATGTTTTTGTGTGACAATTTTAATATGCAGTACATATATGTTAAATATACAATATAATAGTGTTAAATATGCAGTAAATATATGTTAAATATGCGGTAGAATAATGAGTGTGATTCTCTCTCTATCACTGATTCCTTAATTCACGGTCCTCACATGTTTTTGTTTAACAATTTTAATATGTAGTACATATATGTTTAACATGCATTATAATAGTGTTAAATATGTAGTGAATATATGTTAAATATGCAATAGAATAATGAGCGTTATTTTCTTTCTCTCTCTCTCTCTCTCTCTCTCTCTCCATCTATATATATATATATATAACTGATTCCTTAATTCACGGTCTCGATATGGTAATGAACGTGATTCTCTCTCTCTCTCTCTATAACTGATTCCTCAATTCACGATCTCCACATATTTTTGTTGGACAATTTTAATATGCAGTACATATATGTTAAACATTCAGTATAATTAGTTTTAAATATGCAGTAGAATAATGAGCGTGATTCTCTCTCTATAATTGATTCCTTAATTTACGGTCCCTACATGTTTTTGTTTGACAATTATAATATGCAGTACATATGTATTAAATATGTAGTATAATAGTGTTAAATATGGAGTGAATATATGTTAAATATGCAGTAGAATAATGAGCGTGAATATATATATATATATATATATATATATATTATATACGGTCTCCATATATATATATAATATACGGTCTCCATATGTTAATGAACGTGATTTTCTCTCTCTATATAATTGAATCATCAATTCACGGTCCACACATATTTTTGTTGGATAATTTTAATATGAAGTACATATATGATATATGTTAAATATGACGTCGAATAATGAGTGTGATTCTCTCTTTATAATCGATTCCTTAATTCACGGTCCCCACATGTTTTTGTTTGACAATTTTAATATGAAGTACATATATGTTAAATATGCAAAGATATAATAGTGTTAAATATGCAGTAAATATATGTTAAATACGCGGTAGAATAATGAGTGTGATTCTCTCTCTCTCTCTCTCTCTCTCTCTCTCTATATATATATATATATATATACATATACATATATAATCGATTTCTTAATTCACGGTCCCCATATATTAATGAACGTGATTCTCTCTATATAATCGATTCATTAATTCACGGTCCGACATATTTTTGTTGGACAAATTTAATATGCAAGACATATATGTTAAACATGCAAAGATATAATAGTGTTAAATATGCAAAGAAATATATGTTAAATATGCAGTAGAATAATGAGTGTGATTCTCTCTCTATAATCGATTCATTAATTCACGGTCCCTACATGTTTTTGTTTGACAATTTTAATAAAGATACATATATGTTAAATATGCAAAGTATAATTGTGTTAAATATGCAAATAAATATATTGTTAAATATGCAAAGAGTGATAGAATAATGAGCGTGACTCTCTCTCTCTCTCTCTATATATATATATATATATATATATATATATATATATATATAATTGATTCCTTAATTCATGGTCCCACATGTTAATGAACGTGATTCTCTCTATAACCGATTCCTTAATTCACGGCCCCACGTGTTTTTGTTGGACAATTTTAATATGGCGAACATATATGTTAAACATGCAATATAATAGTGTTAAATATGCAGTATGTATATGTTAAATATGCAGTAGAATAATGAACATGATTCTCTCTCTATAATTGATTCCTTAATTCACGGTCTCCACAGGTTTTTGTTTAACAATTTTAATATGCAGTACATATATGTTAAATATGCAGTATAATAGTGTTAAATATGCAGTAAATATATGTTAAAAATTGGACTTAGAAAATTTGGCATGTTTGACACGATGAACCAGGAATTAGTGGTTGGGCCAATCCGGTTAGGCATCAAAACATTTTTACAGTTGCCGAAAAATCAGCCAAAACCGGCCAAAAATCGCTTAAACGGGCTAGAAACATTTTTATTTTTTAATTTTTAGTAATTTTAGAGTGTATAATTTTATATTCTGCGACATTTATATGATTATTTAAGTTTTGAAATATGTTAGATACTGTTTCAGTTGCTTGTTTATATATTTTCCATTAAAAATGTATTACATGATAATTTATATATTAATATAGTAGTATATACAATATAACAAGGAACTTTTATTCTTTTTTATCAAATTGGTTGGACTGACGGTTGAACCGATCCGACCTATTGAACCGTGTACCGCTAGCATGATCAGTTCGCTCACCCAATTTTTAAAACACTGGGAATAATTACCAAAAGATATTCTAAGATTTGGAATATTTACAAAAATAATCCAAAGAAACTTTAAAATTACAAAAATCCCCTTAAAGCTTGATTACTTCTTAAATATAAAGGGATAATTATAATAATTCTATAAATATAAAGGGGTGCTTGAAAATGTAAAACAGAATCAAACATCAAAGATTTCTAGTAAACATGAAACTTCTCCAGATTTTTTGTAAATGCTCCAAACCTCAGTTTTTTTTCCTTGTTTTTTTTACCCAACATATGTTGTCAATTTTTATTTTCCATGGCTGTCCAAGGCCACTCAAGAAGAAAAATTGCCTGACATCTCTTCCACAAACTTTACAATGGCTCTGCCCCCAAATGGTGCCACCAACAACTATAAGACATCCTTTTCTCATCTTCACTCGCTGTGCAAGTTTTTAAATACCAGATACAATATTACATGACATCACAAAAAACAGGCGCAACTGAAAGAATGAGCAATTGAAAACATAAGCCATGAAATACAAATGAGCAAGTCTCCTGTGAGACGGTCTCACGGATCTAAATCCGTGAGACGGACCTCCTAAGGGCTCCGTCTTGAGAACATGAACCATGAAAATAAATTTAAAAATAATAAGAACCATGAAAAAACAAAAATAAACCCTAAAAACATGAACCATGAAGAATAAACCCGAAAAACAAAAATAAACCCAAAAAATAAAAAATAAACCCTAAAAAAAACTAAAAATCCTAAAAACCCAAATCAATTAAAAATAAACCCAAGAAACAAAATAAACCCTAAAAAAACAAATATAAACCCTAAGAAAAATAAAATCTGAAAAAAAAATCTTTAAAACTTTGTGTAAGGGATCCGTCTCACGGATCTAAATCTGTGAGACCGTCTCACGCAAGTTTTTGCCAATACAAAATTATACACAGAAAATCAATATTAATGCATCTGAAATTAAGGTTAATAAGAAACTGAAAGAAAAGAAAAAAAAGGACTTAAACAGCAAACATGAGACTGCCTTTACTGGATGATCTTTACATTTACTTCATTGAAAAGTTAAACTACATAAACGCGGATAATAAAATAAAACATCCATGACTGGCACCAAGGAGATTGACGGAAGCTGGGTTTTTCTCTTGCTAAGAACTATAAATCTCAACACGAACCAATCTATAGGGACGGGCCCTATCTGATATTACGTCAAAATGTACAACAACTCTCACCACAAAAGTCACAGGAAACATACGGCAGAATATACAGTGGTTTGAGCCCGATAGATGTCCACATTCTTTCGTATTTGATCACCAGCTGGGTTGAATCATGCCAAGTATTTGAACAAGTTGGCGTTATCCTTGTCTCTTTCCAAATAGTCACGAGTGATCAAATCTTCGATTCTCTTCTTGATTGCTTTAACATCGGGCTACACAATGTGAATTTACATTTTCAGAAATGATATAACATAAAAATATATGCTGAAAAAGAAAATAAATATGCATTCCAAACGTTATACTACCTTGAACATACGGCCCAGTTGCTCAACGCACTCCATAACTAACTGCTGGTAGCCCAAGACTTTCCTACTCTTCATGATACGCACAATTGAGGCATCAATGGCATAACGTCTGTCCTTATCAACATCTTCAATTACCTTCTTTTTCTCATCCACGGGAGGTAGAGGGATCTGCATTCCCAAATAAACAGTTAAAACACACACATACACACACATTAACAGGAAGACGGGAAAGAGGTGGGGCACGAGAGTACCTTAATTCTCCTCATTTTGTCAGTGAACTTTGAATTAAATTCAAAAACGTCAGTTGGAGAAACTGTTTTGGTGTTTGGCTCCTTGATCAGAATCTTATATTTGGCACATGAAAGTGAATGAAGCACTCTAACAACATCATCATCTGATAAGTTCAACTGAGTCATGATTTCCTGATAACTTAATCTATCTGAGGCGTTAAACAGCAGCAGGGCAGCGGCCTGGAGAATGGAACTTAAAATTGCTATCACTAAAAGATCAATCACAGAAATCAGGCTTAAATGAGATCATATCTTGTCTTGCCAAATTACCTGATATGTAGACACAATCATCTCTATTGTTTTCTGTTCAAATTTTCCATTGATGTTACAAGTGCCCAAAGAATATATCCATGTAAGTTTTCTGTGCTTTGTTTTTGTCTGGTAGAATTCTCTAAATACTTCAACACACTTGACCTAGAACAAAAAGTTCAAGGGAAAAAATGAATAGAAGACGGTGATAAGATGGCTTCTGCAACAAACAAGATTTCCCAACTACAAGCATACCATCTCAGCTGGAAGGTTAAGATCAGAGGACTTGTAACTCGGCCAGAAACCCGTAGTGAGGACAGTCACTGTCAAGTCAGTCCCTGGATTTGCATTTCGATTATTGCTGAGATATTCCTCAAAGCTAGTTTGATTTTCCTAGCTAGTGTCAAATCAGTGACCTGGAAAAGTTGAAGAGTGTAAGGAATCAAAAAAATATATATATATATATATATATATATATATATATATATATATATATTGTAAACAATATGAGGCTTATCCAGAATGAGTAATAACACGGAGCTAACCATGCCCTCCATTTTCAAGTAAATTGGCCACCACATTGCTGCTTCAACTTTGTCAGGATACTTCTTTCATGTTCATCATTAGCACTTTTATCAAATAACAGGCGTCGTGCAAGCTTTTTCCTGTCATGACAGCAGTAAAGAGAATAAAACATTAGGCAACCTTGAGTAAAATTAAAAAACACCAACCAATCACCAAGTTGGAGAACTCACCTATAGAATTCAGCAAATAAATCCTTGTCGCTGATGTAAGCAAGAAGTTTTACTACCTGAAGGATATAATAGAGCCTCAATCACAGATTTCAACATGCTACATCGATTAAATATAAACGCAAACTGAAACATTCACGAAACACACCTTCTCCAGGGTTTCTTCAATAGCTTCGTCGCTCAATTTTTCACTTCCACCCTTTTTAAGAATGTTATCACAAAATGTGGCAAGAAGTTCAGCACTAGAACTTCCAGCAACACCCTTGTTGCAGAAGATTTCAAAGGCCTCCTTGAGAGCCTATATACAGGAAAGATGAAAATTGGTAAAGTCACTTATTTCTGGAGCAGAAAACCAAGGCAAAAACAAACATGAAGCAATTTCACAACCCTGACCTTGTGGAAAAGCGTGTGATTTAGGAAGCAGTCATTTACATATGCCATGAATTTGTCATGGAGCTCAATAACTTTTCTCACAAATACCTGGATTACAAACACGAATTAATTCCAAACTGTGAAACCATACAGAAAAGACAAAGAAATTCAGAATAAGTTACCTGTTCCTGCAATCCGACAACATCTTTCTTTTCTGCCTGTAAAAGCACCTCTCGATATTAGCAAGATGCAGGAATTATCAATTACAGACAGAAAACATATTCATTGTACTTTCAATGGCCAGATTTAGCTGAAGGTTTAAAATAGTCCACCAAAACAATGTTTGGGTGATATGGGTCACATCTATCTTAAGTGTTGTTAACAGAATAACATTATTAGAAAACCAAATTGTGTTCCAGAATTGGAGAAAAAACTCAAGAAAGTTCTCTTCTTTACAACTGAAAATTGCATGGCATGAAAAAAATAATAAGGTTTTAGTACATAATCACGTAAAAGCTACACGGAAACTGTTCCATGGACTTTGGTAATGATAAAAAGAAAAACTTTCCAAACCACACCATAGAGGACGTCACCATCTCCCTCAAATTTTAACACATAGGAGTTGGATTGAAATCAAAACAAAAGCAAGATAATTTTCAATGACAAGTCTCAGAAGAACTGGGAGAGCAATTTAATGAATTTCTGCCTTCAACAAATGATAGCAAGAGCTTCAGAAGAAAATATGTTCATAAGATTAGAAAAGAATCACCCAAAAATATCCCCACATTACAAGCAAAAAGTGCAGCTTTGATGGATAGGCAGCTTCTCTACCTTATGGTCCCAACTTATTGAAAAGCATCACCATTTTTGCAAGAAAATAACAAATCTAATACGATAAAAACTCAGTGATATTCTAGAAATATCTGTTGAAATAAGCACGCAACTGAAAGACAAATACCATATATATTTTCAAGCCAGAGTCTGAAAGCATGTGATTAAACAACACTGCAACACTATCATAAGATTTTTTTTCCTCATCATATAAGTTGATTCACAACTGAACTCACCATATCAAACAATAAACGCATCAGAAAGACCTAGTTTATTGATAATTTTCCAATCTATTGAATAAGTGTCCCTTAACAAAATAAATGATGAGAACCATTAAGCTTTACACAAAAATACTTGATACTTACACTAGGTGTTACTATTCAGAATCACATACAAAGATCAACTAGACGAAAATGAACAATCATTTAGATACAAACCTTCTTGTTGCTGGCAGCATCTTCTGCTTGTTTAACCAAAGTGGTACCTTCAGCAGTAACATGCTGTGGGTGGGAAACCATTACACGTTAGCATTTAAATATCCATATAAAACATGGCAAAAAGTATGAGCAGCGTATAATTTTGAAATGGCACTCAATTACTACAAGGAAAAAGCAAACCATTGCTCACCTGCTTAAATATATTAGCGACAGGCTCTAAACCTCGGGGTATTTTAGAAAAGAGCCTATACATCCTTGACAAATCTTCTACCTAATGCGTGAAAAAAAGGCTGGGATTTAGCAAAGAGCAACTAGAGAAACCATCCAAGATTAAGTTAATAGTTCTACGTACCTTGTCATCCCTAAGTAAAGCATGACAACCTGAGTGCTCCTTCTCTAACAGTTGGGTGGCATACACAGACAACAGCTCATGTTGTACTTTCTATTAGAATAAGGAAAAAAAATTTAAACACAACCACGTGAGAAATAACAAAATTGAATCAAAAAAGTTGCATGATCATGAACAAGAAGCAAGATAAACACATTCCAATAGTTGGGATGCTAATACATGGTCCACGTTTAGATCTGATCATAGAAGAGCAAGAACTGACCTCAAGCAACTTTGCCTCACTACTTGAATGAAGGTAATTAGAAACCCTGTCCTTTTCTCGTTTCAAACACTCCTCAGCCTGCATTTTCGGAATTAAGTTAGAAACAAAGTTGAGAAGTATCTAGGGTAGAAGTACTTTAGCCACTTTTCTTTCCCACTATGTTGTTTTCTACATCATGTGTGTATGTGCTCTTAGGGCTCGAAGGTTATGAATTGAATAATAGAACTTACTTTCAACATATAGTCAGGACATGAATCATCTAAAATCCAAATAGAAGCCTTTCGAGAATAGTAAGCTGCTGTGTCCTTCAACATTGCATCTTCAAAGTCGTTCTCATAATAATTCATCTGCCCCATTCCAATTTCAACAAAAATATCTAATACATTCTTCAATAAAGCTCGATCTATTTGCTCTCCTTCCCTCTCTTGATCAATCTAGTCAGAAAAAAAAATATTAAAACCTCAAAATGGGGAGAACAAACAGAATGGTATAAAGGAAACAATAATATAAACATACCAAAGATATAACAGCGTCCCTTACTTTCCCATTTATCTCTTGATATACCTGAAATCAAAATCCAGGTTTAATTTAAAAAAAAAAAAAAGGAAAAAGAAAAATGGAAGGATGAAAACAACAAGGGGGAAGGAACAAGAAACAAGCCGAGCTAGAAAAATCCGATCAAATTTCAGTTAATTGATCTCTTACTTCTTAAGAATTTAGAAAATTTACAAAGAAGGCAACTGAGTATAGAAAACCAAATATCCAGATGGGATACAGTTGAAAATTACCAGGTCTCGGAAGCATGTAAGACCAACTTCTTTCAGTGCTGGAAGTGATCTTCTAGCTATGAAGTACCGATCAAGATAATGAAAGAATCTAGAAAGCCATCGGACCATGATTTTATGATTCAGCCACCTTTTCACGAGCTCCTTAACATGAACTCGTCATGCTTCTCCCTTAAAGAAGGTAGAACCTTAATGAAGAACAAAAAGTCAAAATGCAAGGCAAGATAAATAACATAAACCAATTTGTAGAAATTAAATGGTTGAACAAGCTACGATAAAATAGTGTGTAACACTTAATCATGGTGCTAAATTCATGTCAGGGTACTAGGAGTTTGGGATCTAGTTATTTGTTAGAATAGGGTTAACAACTTCTAAAATAGGTTGGACATTAGAAATGGTTAAAAATATAGTGAGTACTTCCATGTGTGTGCACATAACTCTTTACAACGCAATACCAGTAAATATATTATTTAGATTCATACCGTTGACGTAATGTATTCTTCAAAAGACTCCCGATACTTGTCATACAATTGCTGAGAATAATCATGTGGGGGTTTTTGAGTACACATGTTGTATATTGTCCTGTAAATAAGAATCAAAGTAACTCATAAACAATTGCCAAAAGCATAGCAGACTACAACATCATGTGTTGATGATGCAGAGTATTTAAATATTACGTGTAGAGCATCATGTAGTCCTCTGAGCTGAACTGTGGCTCAGGCAGTCCTTCTAGAATATTTTTCAGTTTTGTAATCCCTTTTTGCATAAAGTCCCATCCTTGATCTAAATCAATGGTGTTCCGCTGGTTCATTGTCATCTTCCCTACAAGCCCAAGATCAACACAAAGCAACCACTTATTCCAGTTAAAAACCTGCCATTGACACACAAATAGAAAACTACGTCAGCAGCAAGAGACAACCTGAACATCATTAAAATTCATATGCATGAGGAATACAAGAAAGATCGATATATGAGGTGCACAGGATCAAGTAATTTTTAATTCAAGCTCATTCAGTTATGGTAATATTTCAACTTCAGATTGAAGGTAATGTTTTAGGAGCAACTTTGAACTATCCAAATATAAACCAGGATGACAGGCATTAAAAATTTGGCCAATTTTTTTGCAATGAAACAAATCAAACAAACACACACAAGTCTTGGCATGATAAGTTGATGATAGAACAGAGACACCTTGCCGCAACACTCAAATAACCAACTAAACCAACACATTCAGTGGATATATCTCCAATACCTCAACAAGATCCAGACATTCCTCAAACTTAATAACTACTCACAACATCAAATTACAATAAACGTCTGACAATAGATCCTTGAATATTATACTAATTCTTCTAAAATATGAGTACGGTCAAACTCCGTATCATACTAATTAATAACTTCTATAACAGAACAATGATAAAGAATTCCTCAAAAAAAAAAAAAAAAAGAACAATGATAAAGAAAACTTCAGTTTAAAACTCAATTATTCCAATTAATCATAACAAAGCTAAAACTAAAATAACCACGCCCATTAAGTATCACCAAACAAGGAAGGTACATACTCCAGCAAATTCACTTCTATAACCCTCACGCCTAAACAACCTCCCCCACCCCCGGCCAACTAAAAGAAAAAAAAAAAAGATAAAGCGCCATCAAATAGTCCACGTTGGAACCCCAAAATCGAAGAATTTGGAAACAAAACCCTAAAAGTAGAATCGCATCAAAACAGAAGAAAACCAGACCAAACCCCTTGAGTTCAACCCAAAATTAAATTGAAGCTGGAACCACGTCAATTGCCCCAATATCGCCGTTCGTAATTAAATAAAAAACGATTATTTCAACAACGATCCCACATAAACGAAAGCACACACATTCTTACCTATCAATCAACCACACACCAAAAAACGCACAAGAAACCACGCACTATGGACGCATATACAGTATGTATTTATAGATAGGGGGAGCAAGAAACCTTATGCAAGTAGAGACCTGGGTGAGATGTGAATCTCTCTCGGATTTCTTTTTCCTTCTCTGTTTAAGAGTTTTTGTTTCCTTTTTTTTTCTTTTTTCCTTTTGCTTTCCTGTAGGCGTGTAAATTTTCCAAATCCGCCACTGGAGGTTTTCGTATTTCTTTTATGGCCCGCATAATGTTGTGCTATTCTGTTTTTTTGGCTTGAAAATGTGACAAAATTGAATATTTATTATATTTGTATAAAGTAATAATATAATTGAATAACTATTACGTAACATATTATAAAGATTAAAAAATAAAAGCAAATAACATATATATAACAGAATATTAAATTTACTTTAAATGTGTAACAAAAATTAAAGAAAATAATAAAAGAATAATAAAACATAAAAAAATCCAATTTGATACCGTCTAATGGACGATAGTCATGAAACGAATTCTACAAAATACAAAAAAAATGAGTTTTTTATGGGTTCAGATTAAAATTGGTTCAGATTTCTATATATAGGACTCGTCTCATGGACAATACCCATGAGACCGTTTCATATAGGTTTTGGCAAATAATTATACGAGCTAATGGGACTGGGTCGGCTACCAATTCATGGTTGAATCGACAAGGCCTACCAAATCGGTCCGGTTTTTAAAACGATTGCAAATAATAACAATTTATTTTTATCTATAAAAATTTATATTAATTTGATGACTGAATTTCCATTATTTTTTCAATGCAATATATTTAATTGTGAAATACTAATAATAACTATATTATCAAATCAGTATATACATAATAATATAACATTAATATCTTATGTCTAAACTAGAAATTGAGTCTAGTGGATTTGGGCATAACACGAGGCTAACCTGTGCAACTCAAGTGGGTTTGGGCCATGCAAGTTATATTACCTGTGGTGGACCGGAGGTAGGTTCATATAAAATAAACCTAATTATTAGACATGGGACTAAGTTATATGACTTTGATTCGTGATTGGGTTGCATAATAGTTTTTAGTTTGTTGTGGATCGATGGATCAAGAGAGACCATGTTGACGCCCATTCTGGTCAACAACACGTATTATAGGATAAGTATTGAATGTGAATGATAGATATATAAAATAAACAAGGATTAAAATATATTTTATTGAATGAAATCGGCTAGAACTCTAGTCTATCAAAAGTCCACTCATTACAATAAGTGAAATCTATTTATACTAATATAATTAGTGAGAAAGTAATCATTACATCAAATCTTGAGTGAGATACTTGTCATATCCACGTTTTGCATAGAGTGCATGGCTACCAGTAATATTTTATTATTTGTCTTGTTGTCTTGGCACTAGTTGTAAGATGGCATATTTGTGTGCCACTAAAACTTCATATCGGTCGTCAATGACTTTTTCAGTTCACATTGTTGAACTCTTTTTAGAAGGTTTTTATCTGCTGAACTGACCTGACAAGTCGGTCTTAATCTTCTCATTTAGTCTAATCTGCTATCTGAGGTGATTCTTCACTTCTTTGTTGCTTGCATGGCTCAAAGTGGGCCCAAAAGATCCCAAACGGGTTGATCATATGAGTTTTATATAGGTTTGAACTAATACACGTTTGTCCGATAGAGAACATTTTCCCCAAAACCTTGGTCATTCAATTGGAGTCCTAATTTGATTCTATTTCTCACTTTAATTCGATTATCTTATTATGATTACTTTATCACGATTGATGTTTATCTGAAAAGGATGTATCGTTACTTTAACTATAAAACTCTCTCAAATTCTAGCCCCATTTTCTCTTAAACTCTCTATTTTTGCTTCTTTTTTCTTGCTTTTTATTGTTGAGGGGGTAATTTTTGGCCATTTTTGGCCTGAAATCACCCCATCTACATCTTTTTTACTTTCTAAATAAGTGGTTTTTCCACGTAGATCTAGGTTGTTTGTTTCCTTTTAGTGTTTGTAATTTCGCCGTCTAGTACGACATTTGGTTTGTTGTCGTCTTGTTGCGGTGTTTTTCTTGTGTGGGCGATTCAAACAAACAAGTTCTCGATCAGACAAAGGTAAATCAGATTGTGGTCTTCAAATGTTGCAGATTTGGAATCATAGGTATTCTAGACATTATAGATTTATCAAAATTGTAGGCTCTAAGCCGGTTTTTATTATTAACCCAGATGTTATAAATTTTTTCATAGTTTTATCTTTTATGGTTTTTAACAGATTTGTTTCTTTTTTATGTCGATGTATTGCTAGTTTGAACTAATTAATAAAACTATTTCTCTTGTAAAAAAAAAAAAAAAAAACTTACTATCATTTCCACCATTAAGTCGCTACTTACTATTATATTGCAATCAAATCCAATTATTTCGATGTCAAAAAAAAAAATCCAATTATTTCATGCACATCATATCTAATTATTATTTTCATGCTTGCATTGAGAGGTCATGCCAAGAAATTCAAGGTCTGTCCCAGGCGAAATTACGAATTTATCAAAATTCGAGTCCGCAACATTAATTATGTAGAAAAGACAAATTGTATGCAAATTCAATATTTTTGTAGAATTTAGTTGAGACTTGAAAACAAGGACGAGAATGTTTTCGTACTTTGATGTAAGACAATGCACAAAAAAAAGATGAATTTGCCTAATAGGTGATCGGATGGAATCTTCTATTCAAAAATGTGTTTCATCTCATATTCTACTGCACAGAAGATTGACATGCGTATGGACGTTCCTATATTAAAAATCCTCAATTTAGGCTTGATTTGTGCATCAAACTTAATATGATAATTCTCATATAAGTGACAATCATCCGTGCGGTGGAATAGAAAATTAAATACCCTTTTGAAATAGAAAATCTCATCCAATAAGCAAGCAATGGCACAATCTTAGTTATGGTGGAATTTTCATTCTCATAGGTCCTACTAGTCCCTTGAACTAAAGTCTTAGAGAAAATTTCGATGTAATTATGGATCAATGATGAAGTGGTGAGATATAATTAGGTTCCTTATAGGTAGAATTGAATTAGACATGAATAAATATTATTCCTAACTCAAATATTTATTCGTTACCAACATACCAAGTTATGTTTTGCTTTCCTTTGGTCCTTTCTTTCTCTTAGTTGATACTTGATAGTGTCTAAATTATATTTTTATATGTATAACTAAAACAACAACGTGTGTTACATGGGGTTTTCAAAAGATATAATTTTGGTGTCAAAAATTTATTTTTGATAATTTTAGGAATTCCAAAATACTAAAAGAGAAATCCAAAATTGAAAAGAGTATCACCCAATGGAATCATACAAAAATAGAAATAATATATTATGGTACGTGCTTTTTTATGGTTAGATTAATCAATAATAAGGGAAGTCTATTAGAGGTTGAATTCTTAAGTTTATAAATTTTTCAAAATATATTTTTCATACTTTGAGAATCCATGTTGATATGGTAAAAGCTTATTCCATAAATAAATTACATTGCAATAGCTGAAACGGATGATTCACATGTATATAAACATAACTATATTAATTTTTTTTTCAATTGATAGTCAAATTAAATTGGGAGGCACTATTAACACCCCCAAAACCTATCAACGCACCCCCATTCGTAATACACCTCTAATCTTTTTTAAATATAATATATTTACTTAATACACCCTCAAACCTTTTCCCAATTTATCCTTCCCCAATTAAAAACCTAATAGAATTATACATTTTTATCTACACCTCAATATTATATTTCCACAATACTCCGAAGAGAAAAAGCCTAAAACCTGTGGACCAAGAACAAAGCGGCGAAAACATTTGACCTCATTGGTAAGCGATGTCAGTGTCTTCTTTTTATCAACGAATTATGAAGCTTCCCAATTATCAATTATTTAGAAATATCGCTGGAACAAGAGTCTCTTTCCACCTGTTTTTTCTTCTTTTTTTTCCCCCTAATTTAATTATGCTATATCGCCTGACTACTTTACCATACCGATAGTTTCATAAAATTCAAGAAAATACAGTAGTACCATAAACATTAATTTGCGGATTCTTATGTAGTGTTAGAAATGAAGCAGCCATTAATGGTACCAACATTTACGGAAAAGAACTACATTAGCACGATCAATAATCATAATGAGTATTGTGGAGATATAATATTGAGGTGTAGATAAAGTTGTATAATTTTATTAGGTTTTTAATTGAGGAAGAGTAAATTGGGAAAAGGTTTGGGATAATAAATATATTATATTTAAAAAGGATTGGAGGTGTATTAAGAATAGAAGTGTATTGATAGATTTTGAGGGTGTTAATAACGCTCACCAATTAAATTTCCTGCTTAAGAAAGTTAAACTGAAACACTATTTTCAGAGGCAGAAAAGAAAAGGAAATCTTTTTAAATTGCATAATCAAATTAAAATTCATAGTTAAACTGCATAATCAAATACTTTTTAAATTGCATAGTCAAACTAAAATACATTACTTAATTCATCCCTTAACCGACGCTGATGCTGATATTTACTCCTGGCCAAGGCCAAGTATGAGCACAAGTGATTTTTGCAGTAGATGATCTAGTTTTTGTTCGTATATATGCAATTTTATCATGACTTTCATTTTTCTCAAAATTTGTTATTAGAACCATAAGACATACAATCTTTATGTGATGTATTTCATGGATCTTGGTCTACTCGGCATTGGAGCTCAATTCATCTTCATTCATCAATCCCCAAGGGATCAATATATATAGGGATAATTACAAAAAGACCCCTGGGGTTTGGGCTAATTACAAAAACTCCGGAGGTTTTACAAAAAGACTCTTGAAGTTTGATTGATCTAACATTTTCTCCATTATTAAGCAAAAAAAAAAAAATTAACTCCGCTTTGCATATAGGCAGGGCAACCCGTCTATATGTTGCCGGTCCCAAGCCCGGATAAAGGAGGAGGGGTTGCGTTAGGTCGATGGCCGGCGTAAAACTCTTGTCATTTCCTTATGGTATGGATCATATAAGACATCGTGATAAGGCTAGGATGCTCCCCGTAAGGAGCGCCGCAGTGGTCCGATGCGGTGTCTTGGCAAGGACCGCTACACCTCCATAAGGGCTTGGGTGTAGTGAAAAATACACAAGAGCCCTCACACACTAATAAGAGGAACACAAATGATAATAAGAAAATTAGAAAGTATAGAATTGGCGGTTGGAACATAGGTACTTTTGTGGTAAAACTATAGAGCTCGTAGATATTATGAAAAGACGAAACATAGATATTATGTGTATCCAAGAGACTAAATGGGTAGGCGAGAAGGCTAAGACACTAGATACTACAGGTTATAAGCTTTGGTATAGTGCAAAGGATAGAACTAGGAATGGGGTGGGTATCATTGTAGATCCTCTCTTCATAGATCAAGTAGTAGGAGTAACTAGAAAAGGAGATAGAATCATATCCCTTAAAATTGTAGTAGGTAACGAACTTATAAATATTGTTAGTGTATATGCACCTCAAGTAGGATTAGATGATGCTACTAAGGCTAAATTTTGGGAAGATTTAGAAACTCTAATGCAATCAATCCTCAAAATGAAAAAGTCATCATAGGTGGAGACTTAAATGGACATGTTGGGAAGGATAATGAAGATTATGAAAGGGTCCATGGAGGATATGGCTTTAGCTCGCGTAACAATGAGGGTAGAACCATCCTAGACTTTGCGATTTGCTTATGATTTTATTATAGGTAATACCTTCTTTAAAAAGAGAGACGAACATTTAATCACATTTAAAAGTGGTCCTAACAAATCACAAATTGACTATTTTCTAACCGGGGAAAAACGATTAGAAAAATATGCAAAAATTGCAAAGTAATACCGGAGAAAGCCTCACCACCCAACATAGACTACTAGTTTTGGATATCAAACTTATTAACATACACTTAAAGAGAAAGAAAATTAACATACCGAGAATTAAGTGGTGGAACTTAAAGAATATAGAAAGAAGAGATAGTTTTGTCAAATCTCTAGTAGAAACCATTGATTGGAAAGTGGAAGACAAAGCCGATGAAACATGGAACTATGTAACTACTCAAATGAAAAAGGTCGCAAAAAGAAACATTAGGGGTGTCAAATGGTAATAAATGGAATAAAGAGTCATGGTGGTGGAATCAAGAAATCCAAGAAAAGGTAAAGGAAAAACGAACTAGTTACAAAGTATTGTATTCTGTAAAAACGAAGAAAACCTTAAAAGATATAAAGACGCCAAAAAGAAGTAAGAAGAGCAATATATGAAGCAAAAACCAAGGCATATGAAGATTTCTATAAGAAACTAGATACTAAAGAAGGAGAGAAAGATATATATAAAATAGCAAAATTTAGAGAAAAACAAACAAGAGATCTAACCCAAATTAAATGCATAAAAGATGAGAATGAAAACATTTTAGTGAAAGACGAGGACATAAAAGATCGATGGAGGAGGTATTTCAATAATCTTTTAATGAACCGAAGAGGAATTAAGTCACATTAGGGAACTAGGCCAATGAATCGAATAGAAACCGTACCTTTTATCGTAGAATTCAACTCCATGAAACAGAAAAAGCACTAAACAAAATGAAAACTGGCAAAGCAGTTGGCCTAGATGATATACCAATTGAAGCGTGGAAATGTTTAGGTGGAGTTGGAGTATCATGGCTTACTAAATTATTTAATGTTATTCTAAAAACTAAGAAAATGCCTGATGAATGGAGAAAAAGTATATTGATACCTATATATAAAAACAAAGGGGATATACAAAATTGTGCAAATTACAGGGGTATTAAATTAATAAGTCATACAATGAAACTATGGGAAAGAGTTATAGAAGCAAGAATAAGAAACGAAACTAGTATATTAGATAATCAATTTGGCTTCATGCCGGGGAAGATCCACAATTGAAGCTATACACTTAATTAGCGATTATGTGAACAATATAATGAGAGAAAACAAGATTTACATATGGTTTTTATTGATCTTGAAAAGGCATACGATAGAGTAAGTGATATAATGTGGCGCGTATTGGAAAAAGAGGAATAAAAATAGCCTACATAGATGCCATAAAAGATATGTATGATGGTATAACAACATGTATCGGGACAGCGGGAATATCTAGTGAATTCCCAAACACTATAGGTTTGCATCGGGGATCCGCTCTAAGCCCGCACCTTTTATCCTAATAATTGATGAAATCACTAAACACTTACAAAAATCCATCCCGAATGTATGTTATTTGCGGACGATATAGTTTTAATTGATGAAACAAGGGAAGGAGTAAATGCAAAATTGGAAGTTTGGAGAGAAGCACTAGAATCAAAAGGTTTTACTATAAGTAGGCTAAAAAACAGAATACATGGAATGCCACTTTAGTAAAAACAACAGAACAATGAAACGAAGGTTAAAATTGATGGACATGAAGTGAGTATAACAAAGAGTTTTAAATACTTAGGATCTATAATTGAAGAGAACGGAGAAATCAATAAAGATGTCACACATAGGATCCGGGCGGGTTGGAATAAATGGAGGAGTGCATCTTCTATCCTTTGTGACCGTAAAATACCATTAAAATTGAAAGGAAAATTTTATAAAACGGCCATAAGGCCCGCAATGCTTTATGGAGCGAGAATATTGGGCGACTAAATATGAACACGAACAAAAAATGAGGGTAGCGAGAGATGAGAATGCTAAGATGGATGTGCGGACACACTAGATTAGATAGAATAAGAAATGAACACATTAGAAACAAAGTGGGAGTAGCACCAATAGACGAGAAAATTAGAGAAACACGATTAAGATGGTTTGGACATGTTTATAGGAGACCTTTAGATGCACCTGTGCGACGTTTAGAAGGTAGAGAATCACTCACACAAATCAAAAGAGGGAGAGGTAGGCCTAAAAAGACTTGGAAAGAAGCTATTAAACATGACATGTTATACCTAGAAATAAACGAAAATATGGCTTATGACCGTAAACGATGGCACGATATGATCCGTATAGCCGACCCCACGTAGTGGGATTAAGGCTTAGTTTGTTGTTGTTGTTGTTGTTGTTGTTGTTATTAAGCAAAAAAATTTCAAAACCTCCCCTAATATTTATAGAAATATTATAGTAAGCTTAAGATATAATCAAAGTTGAGGAGGCTTTTTGTAATTTTGAAACATCTCTGGATTATTTTATAATTAGCCCAAACCTCAAGGGGTTTCTGTAATTATCCCAATATATATAGGAAAAATGAAGAAGCCAAAAATACTTAGTGGTACATATTTAACTCTCATTTAGGCAATTATGAATTGGGCTTAACTGGAGGAAAAGTGGCAGAAAATAAAATTAATCCTTTCAGAGTCATTATAGTACAGTTTTCTTGGAGACATCATATGCACAACAAACAATCTCACTAGTAAGACTAATTAATAAGGCGCCTATACTGCAATGTAATTCTAGACAGATGAATCAGTCTACTATGTGATACATTTTACTTCAACAAAAAAACAATTCCTACTTTATGCAAACTAAAAACATCAGCTTTTAATTACTTATATCATGGAGTTGAATATTAATTCTTCTAAGCCACAAAGAATGAAGTATCATGTGGAAAACATCGTACCTTATAGGAGGTAAATTAACCTCAAACTGTCCCGGCTTTAAAAACATTGATTGTAGTAACTCTTCACCTGGTAGATCTGCCAATTCGATGAACAGTCCGGGTTTTGAAAGCATTGGTTAAATATACATAACAGCATCAATAAGAAACAATTCAACAACAGAACATCGCGATTACTTTCGCATAGCAGAGATAATCTGGCATGCATTCTTAAGTGCTTCAAATGACATTGCGCATGTGGTTACAATATTACAACATATGCCTCGTCAAAAGAATTATGTTAGAAACAAATTTGATGTATTTTTTTTCCAGTTTGTATGGAAATGTGAACAGAGCAAAATCAGAGCCTCAAATTTCTTGCAATAGAAATTTGCCTCCTGCGTGTAATCGTGTACAAGTACATGCAGATTGGATGACTTTCGTATATACAGGCTGATCGTGTAAGAGTGACGTCATAGGAGATATACTTAAAACTTCTCCCATCTACTGTAGGGATCATCATGCAGTGTTTTACTTTTCTGCATACCGTAAAGGGTTTCATCCAGCAGAGCTATAGCTGCATAATTGTATTTCCTTCATTGTTTGCATAATGGCGAGCCACAAGCAAGACCCAAATCGTGTCACCGTAAAGAAACAGCAGATCTCCACATTCATCTGAAACCGAGTACAAGACGAAATGTGAAGGATACTTTCATTTAAATGCCTAGCAGCATGTGGTTAATGTGTTGTGAGTTTCGTCCACAACTTCATATATCTCTGCACGAGGAAACATTTTTTTTTTTTAAGTAGATCTGCACAAGGAAACTAAATAAAGTTAGAATCAGCTAAATCCAGTCAGATTACACATAATTTACAATAACATTTATAAACATGATCTAGTTAAGTCCGCAGTGTCTTCTGTATGCCCTGACCACAAGCAAGGCAAGGCATAATAAGAATTAGGAGTTCAACTTAGGAATTTCAATTCAATTGCATTACAACTGCTGATCGCGTCAGAGAAAGTGATGCTTTTAACTTCTTTTTTAGGGATAAATACAAAAACCACCCCTAGAGTTTAACCTAATTACGAAAAACTCCAGTTATCTTTCAAAATAACAAATACCCCCTTAAGGTGTTACAAACACTCTCTTGAGGTTTGTATTTACCTAACAAAACCACCCACCCTATGGTGCATTTTGTAAAACAGAAACAGATGTAAAGAGATAACTGCGTTTTTTTTGTAATTATGTTAAACCTCAGGGGTACTTGACATGTATGACATTTTCCCTCGCATCAATTACTTTGCATAACAACATACGCAGTTGTCATAAGTCAACTACATTTAGCATGCACATCTGATCAAGAGAAACAAAAAGTAAGTCCAGCAATACATAATTCATAACCCCTCGAAGAGAAAGACACAGTACAAACACACAACATATATTCTGATATTTAGAAAAGTTCTGGAAAAGAAATATCACCTTAAATTTGAGAAGTATTCATCAAATAACTGTATTTTATTATGTTGATAATATCCGAAGAAAGAACTTACATCACATCAAAATGAAGGAATAGGTCTTGGTGATAAAAAATAACTCGTATAGGAACAAAGTTTCTTTCAAGTAATTAATTGTTAATCCCTTATATTCAGTAGTCAAAAGTTCTCTGAACAAGTAAAATAGTTTTTAAATAGGGTTAATTACAAAAACTATCCCTAAGGTTTAGCATAATTACAAAAAGTCCAGTTATCTTCTAAAGTTATATATATCCCCTTGACATTCGTTTTATCTTACAAATTGCACCTACAAGAGGGGGTCTCAAACCAATATGACTGATGAGTATAGCCTATTCTCTGCATTTAATTAAAAATATACCACAAAAGTAAACCTGAAAAATTACAGCTTTTGTTATAATATGGCACTGGCTTATACAAAAACTGTAATAACACTACACTAGAGTTAATATTCAAATAGCCTTTAACTACAAAACTCGTGTGTTTAAAAAGCAAGATTATTATATCCAGATTGATGCTGGAAACTTTGGAAATTTCTCTGTGGTTGCTTATCAAACTTCATCTTTAATTAGGTTATTCTCTTCCACATACATGATAAGACAAATCACAATTTTCAACAAAATATTCAAAAGTAAAGAGCATGACACAACTACAAGAATTTGATTAAAATTGCATAACTACGTTATAATTTGATAAACTTGGATTACAAAAGCACTTAAATAAAATAAAAAATATAACATTGCACCTTTATGATAAAAAGAGGCATCATAAACACTATGGCGTCCACCGTGAGTACTTAATACACTAAGCCACTCCATTTAGACATAATTTAACCTATATTAGCGGAACTAATAAACTAGATAATAATATGTAACATAATAGCTACGCTATTGTATGTAAATAATGATGTATGTGTCAGTCATCTTGAATACATGTATCTACTAATTTACCATCCACGCATTTTTTTAAAATGTTTTTAACTGTAGACAGTGGATCAAAGTAGTCTAGGTGCACATTATGTACCAAAATTTTGTATCTGGATATAGGTAATGCTCACATGGAAGTGTAGGTTCATAGTAGGACCCCAGGCACTCGCATATAACAATAATCATCAAAAGTCTTAATCTAGTAAACAACTCAATTCAGTATGATTTTGGAATTAATGAAAATTGAGGAAACATTAAAGTTTTCCATCAGCAGTAGAAAGGCCTATTTGCAATCATATGATAACTATAAACATTGCAGGTACATAAATTGTTTTATCCATTTCAGTCGCATTCAACTTCTTACTTCAACACTATTACTTATTTGGGTTAGTCTCTGTCCAGGACGATCTAACGGATCTAATTCGTTAAGCGGATCCAAATATCCGACCCATCACCCAACAAGAGCCCGCACAAGTACAATACACATCCATCCGGCGCTGCTAATACATTTTAGGAGAGTTGCTATTACATTTTAGGAGGACTACTAATACTTTTCGGAGGGAAAACTAATATTTTAGGGTGCTACCGGATATTTTTCAGGATGACTACTGATACTTTTTAGGGGAAGAACTAAAATTTTTATGGGGAACTACTAATACTTTTTATGAGAAAAACTATTACTTTTCAAAAGGAATACTAAAATACATTTAATCGGAAAACATAATACTTTTAAATAAGACTACTAATACGTTTTAGTAGGAATACTAATACTCTTGATGGAAAAAATAAATATTTTTCAAGAGGATTACTGAAAAAACTATTCAAGCAGATTACTAATACATTTCATTGTTACTACTAATACTTTTTTGAGGGACTGCTAATACTTTTCGGGAGAAAAAATTAATTATATTCAGGAGAACTACTAAAATACTCTCCAAGGAACTACTAATACTTTTTCGAGGAACTACTAATACTTTTCGGATGCACTGTTCCAGAATATTACAAATATGCCACCGGTGCATGAAATTACGAAAAACCTGGGTCGGGTTGGATCCGTCTAACGGAAAAGACCAGTTAGACGGTCTAACATGAGTTTTTGTGTACTTATTTTGGCTGAGGTTTGGCATGTAAGAATAATTATTATTGTTATTGTAACTCTTTTTATTATTATTAGTGTTTATTTAACGCGGAAATAGTAATAAGGTAAAATGCAATAGTCATTAATTAATGAGGGGAAGAGGCCAACATAGCATGAATATTAAATCTAAAGAGATGTCTGACCTGAAATTACTGAGATTGTGATCAATAATAAAAGCTAGAGAAGGGAAGACATGCAATATCCTAACTTTTCATTCATAGAAATAATCTAAATTTGAGTATAAGGCTTCTTATTATAAATCTTAAATTTATTGACGGCATGAGAGCCAGAGAGGTATCAAGGTAAAATAGAATTTGATAATTGAAAACAACTTGACTTTGAGATGAATTATATATAGTCACAAAGATATAAATAGGCAACATGTTGTCTTATTAAACATTCAATTATCGACGGTGGAAAAGAAGAAACTATAAGGTAAGAATGCTCATGCTATAGTTGTTGACTTTGTGCTTGAGTTATGATATGGAGATCGCACGTCCGAAAACTTTTGACAGGCAAGGCAAGAACAAAATAAATGAATAAACAAAGAGGTTGCAGGTTCTTGAATATTTAAGTTTCATTACGCTTTTAATGGGTTTCAACGATGATTGTCAAAAACAATTATACAAATACACACACACACACACACACATATATATGAGTTAAAGAGTAATGGAGAAATAAAGCTTCTTAAGTTAGCAATTTTTGTGGGTGACGACTGTGCGAAGCGAGAAGAGGAGACATGTAGATTTGACAAGATTTGTTGAGTCGCATTTTCTAGAGTTATCAACATATCATAAGTTTTGGTTTCTTAATTAAGTACTTTTGTACATTTCCACTTTTATTTTCATTACCATGATTATCTACAATAATGGTTCAGTAAGTGCTCGCTCATTGACTTGAATTCTTTGTTTCAAATAACAGAAAAAATAATTTATTTTCAATGCACAAATGCAATTTAACAGGATTGGGATGAATTTAGGAAAAAGTGATGAGTATGCTGGAGACGTGATAGTATATACAAGGTATGGTGTACAGGACAAACATAACAGACCGGTCGTGCACCAAAAGTTGGAATATGACAATTTGGTAGCAGAAAGGAGAATGAATTATGGAGTTGAGGGAACGGTCGTTCATGGTTTTAAGTATGAAGGTAGAGTTAGTGGTAAACTTTATGTTTATGATGGATTGTATAAAATAATTGAGACTTGGTTTGTGGGGAAGCTGGGGTTTGACTTTGGGGTTTTTAAGCTTAGCTTGTTTGGATTGAAAATATTATTATGTGTTGATGTCAGATTCCGAAGAATCCACGTGTCAATCAATTATACGGGACTTGTCGTGATGAGCACAGGATAAAAGGGAAAAATGATACAAATAAGTGAAGTGAATAAAAGCTATTTTTAACCCAGACAGCAAGTCGTATTCTGGCTTTTATTAGCTTAGAGCCAATAAATGCTCTAATAATCAGTTACCTTTACCGAATAATTGTCAATCCTCTCTTTGTAATCAATGCCCTATGTTGTATACCCCATCTTCTGCTTTGTAGGAAAAAGGTGTTAGGCAGATGATTTGAGGGAGAATTGATGGGAATTAAGCATTCAATGTTGGTGGGTATTAATGACTGACACCCATTCAATGCGATATGACTTGGCCTCCTTAAATTTTCCGTAAGCTATCGACCTCCAGCTTGGGTCAATAGATGGATTCTTGCTTATTGTGTTAGGGGATGATTGATTATTGCTTTTGTGCAATGAGAATAGGGGTGAGTTCGCATATGACTTGCATGGGATTCTAGTGAGGGGTAATTGGTAAACCATGGATTTATGAGTGTGATCCCCATTGTTATTGTCCTCCCACTTGCCTAATCTATGATGCAAAAAGGGGTCTAGAATAGATTTGAAGTGTTTCGGTCGAGGGAGACTATTGGGTACGTGAGGTCATTGGACATGATCCAGGTTGGTTCCTTCAATTGTGAATAAGCACACGTATTCACAATGAAAGGTGAAAGTTTAATTTACCACAGTCATTTTGCTGAAAGATGGAAAAAATGAGACAATTAATCTCACGTGCTCTGTATGTTGCCCCCTGCATGTCCATCAATCTTTCCATTGGATTTTGTCATGGATGTATCAAGATTGAGGAATGTAGCTTGCTAAAAGAGGCATAACTGAATTCCAAATGTATGTTTTTTTTTAGGGGAAAAAAAATTGAGTTAGGGGTAGCCGAGCCCGTTGGCTACGCCCTTGGACCTGGTGCAACTTGTGTTATACGATAACAATAAGCTGGCTACGCCCCTGGTCCTGGTGCAACTTGTGTTGTGCGATCACAATAATGTAACTTTCCCTCACCTCCTGCTATTTGCTATGGAGAATATCCCTCCCATGAGAGAGCTTAGTTTTCATTATGAAGCGGCAAATGAATGGATCGGAAAACTTGTTATATATACTCACAAATAAATTATGAATATAATAATATTACAAGTTATAATAATAAAAATAACAATTAATATATAAAAGAAAATGATAAGTTATTTTTCAAAAATTGAAAATGTACATATAAGTTTGTAAATAATTAGTTCTTTGTTAACAACATTGCTTTTTCATATTGAGAAAGTTAATTATTTTTAAATAAATATATTATAATATTTCTTAAATCATAAAGTGGGCCAAGCACGTCTAACGATTCCAACCCACTAAGTGTTACGACCAGGCGGGTTCAGGTTCATAAAACTTTTGATAGTTTGGATCTCAAGTTCGGATAAACTCACCCCAATTCCAACCCATTGCTATTCATTAAAGTTTTATCAAGCACTTTTGTCAAACTTGGGAAGATAATTTCGTTAGAAAATACATATAAGCTAACAACCAACTATTGAGAATGGTCTATGGGGGAGGGAAGAATAACTAATCCCATACTTTTATGAATGGGAATTCTTCAAACTAAGTTATATCAACCAAGTGATTAGGAATGGACAAGGCCCTATTCCTACACACCCATCACACCACTAGTAATTTGAAACCAATACTAATCAAGCAAATAAAACTACTTCCATCTATAATTTCAAATGAAAGATTGAAGTTTCACAATTAATTGTTGAAGATGGTTATTGTTTTGTTAAGCTATTAAATTTGCCGGCTTTTTTATTGGATCCCTTGTTGGTATATTTTGGCACAAGGAACTAATTCCAAATAAACTTGTCTTAACTACATAGTTGGTGTATAACTGAGTTTTTAGCTTAGAGATTATACATACAAATATGGAAATTGCTTTGAGTGAGCTACTAAAATTGTTTTGTGCATATTCATGGTTGTCACCATATGAAAATTGTTTTGTGCACTAATATTTGATCTAATTATATTTATTATGGTACACTTCCGAAATTTATGTTTGCCCTAGTAGGATGGGATTAGGAATTTTATTGTGGGGTATATAACTCACTCATTGCTAATGTTTTCTTCTTTTGAGGCATGTAGTTGCTCCTTAGAGTCGAATGAGATTGATAGAAAGTTTTTTTCAAACACAACGATTGAATTTAATATCTTATTTTAGTTCATTCGCTCAAGACTTTTGGGGTTTATTTGGCTAAAGTCATTAGTGGAAATTTAATATGTTTGGTTGTTATTATGGAATTCTAGATGCTCTAAACCTTAGAACAATTTCATTTCATGCTTTGGGATTTCTACTTAACCCACCATATTTGATAATTTGCGAATATAGTGATGTATTAGTATATTTAAAGGGCTTTATCATTGTGTGCTACTAGGCACGGGGAAGATGCATTTCTGCATATACTAAAAAGATAGTGGAAAAAGCTTCGTAAACAACATTGTCCATCTTATGATAGAACATCAATATGTTTCATGATGTAGATTTACAATGACATTAGGCCATCTTTCGTCTTAGGTTAAAAAAGGATAATTGTATAAGCCTCACTTGAAAGTGGCTTGGCTAATTCT
Source organism: Rehmannia glutinosa (assembly GCA_016081115.2). NCBI lineage: Eukaryota > Viridiplantae > Streptophyta > Magnoliopsida > Lamiales > Orobanchaceae > Rehmannia > Rehmannia glutinosa. Next base: position 255,402 of record JABTTQ020001574.1, read on the forward strand.
AAATATAGGTAGATGCACTGGATATCTAAAACCACTTTGCGTAACATTTGTTGTCAATCTTATATTTGAATTGGTCTCCATAATGGAGAAAGACGATATCGACAAATTGAAAGAGACAAAATTTCTCTTAAAATCACTATTTGTGAAAATGGCTAAGTTTTAAACACACTTAAAGTTTGTCCAAAATAACAAAAGCTCGCATGAGAATTGTTCAAATATACATAAATCCTCCAAACACTTATCAAGCTTACGCTAACTTCACCATAAAACTTGAAATTATATCCGATGTATATATAAGCACATTCTCAATTATTCTAACAAAAAATATTAGTATATAAAGTATAAGCTTTCAATTACATTATCGCCTATAATTAGATTTTCTATCTCATTTTCAAAATAAATATGCACCAAGTGTTGTTGTCGACAACACCATGAATGACAATCAACTACTCATGTCAATAAACTCACTTCAGACATAAATTCAAATCTTTTAGGCTTGATGAGACAACGATCTAAATCTAAGGCTAGATCCAAGCATAGTGTCATTTTCGTGAACTTGAATTTGGACATTTAGTTTTGTCCTTAAATATACAAATACTTCACATATTTTTAGATAAACTATAGAGGTCTATTGTCGGATGAAAATTTTAAGAAATGTAATTGTAATTCGACAAGCTATGGAAAAGTGTCCATCCTTTGGACAAACTTCAACTTAGTTTGTGAATCTTAACAAAGAGCGAGAAAATCATTTTATAAATGAGGTCACGGTTTTCTAACTATCGCTAGTGTTGCGAGTATGGATGTAATCTCAAGAAGAAGGGTTCTATGATTATCAGTTAAAGGAAATACTGAGAATGTTAGGGTGCGATTGCTTGTCCTTTCAAGTCGTCCATTTTCATTTTGTGGGAGAATAATGGTGGAAAATTGTTTTTGAAAAGAGGAGACATTGTAGAGTGTGATTGGATGTGGAGTAAAGAAGTAATGGTTAGAGTTGATGTGATGGGTATCTTTTTGAAATGATGATTGTTTGTGAAATTTGTTTGAGAGATTATTTTGTGGAATTATATTAGGAATTGGATTTCATTTTTCTTATGACAGCCCATGTTCCTAAATTTTTTCAAGCAGATAATAAGATTTTGTAATATTCAAATCATATTATACAAGCCCTGAAACTATAAACTGGCATTATGTGTAATCAACTGTAATGGCAGACTCAGATATGCATAAAAATAACAAATCTTATTATTAATTTTTTTAACATGAAATTTTTCGTTGGGGTTACTTTCTGGGCATTTTATAATAAATATCAATAAAGCATTAACATTACTGTAAACGTGTAATTCAATATGAATTACGTCATATTGAGATTGCAAAAATAAATTTTGTAAGTTTGGTATGCAATCTTTCATAATGTCAGGCACTGTAACCAAATTGGAAAAGGTTAGATTAATCAGGACTAAACCTGGCAACAATGTAGAACAATTTACACAAGATGACACCAAGTGTATTGATATATTTAATGTTTGCTTCAGAGACATAAGAAGAAAGAAGGTAAAGGAAAAAACAGGGAAGTATTCTGTCAAGGACAAGAATTCAGGATAGCACTTTAAAAGCTACTCACTCAAACAATCAATAGAAAGCATCAAGAACATTGTATAACAAGGTAAAGAATACCGAGTCCAGGAAGAGATAATCCAGGAAAATAATCTAAATAATACACCAAAATGGCAAAGTGAGGATTATCACTCGCCATTCAACAGAAACTACATCATTGGTTCAATAGTATAACCAGAAACACGAAATAAAAATTAAAAGACAAGTCAATTAGATGTAACAGGTCAAGGGGAGGACGGTATATACCTCAATCGTATGGTCTTCTTCATTCGGGGAAGACAAAGTAATTTCACTACTTCAATGGGGTCGAAGGTGGTAGGGTAGAACGAAAGAAAGTGTCGGTCTGAAACTTGGTCAAGGCTTGTCCCTCAGCTACAGAGCTGTTACTGTTCACACACGACGAAAGAAGGCAATTTTCAGAAGATTTTCAGTACACTGTGTTCAGCTTTTAGATACAGCTGGCTTAAGATGAACGGTGCCGAAATTGTGAACATTGTGAACAGTGGAATTAACAACTTTCATTTTTATGAAAAAAGTTCATAGGCAACCATGGGTCCACTAAAAAAATTCTCCAAGTGAGTTTTCCGGGAAAATGCTCACAGGCAATTGTAGCCTTAGTCCCTCTTCCTGCCTAGAATCAACTATTTCTACAAGTACAGATAATTAGAAATGGAAAATCGCAATTTACTTTCGAATCTGTTGATATAAAACTAGGATCAAAACAGTTTACACAAATTTAAAAATCAAACTTCATCAAACATAACCAAGCTCTTGGAACATCGCTTCTTTTTCCTTCTGCAAGGAGATCTTCTCTCTTGCAGCTCTCTCTAATTAATAGTAACTTTTTGCATGCTTGGCAAATAGATAAATTTGATAAAGAGTTCATAGTGCTATGTGAGAGCAAAAGTGCATTGAAAAAATACAGTTCAAAATAAAACCACTCAATTCATGTATGCTAAAGGAGACTTATAACAAAAGAGATTAATAAATCAAACTCATAGAAATTAAAAGCAATAAGAACATTTGAAAAGACAAAGTTTAAGATACCTTAATACAGGATCTGCCAACTCAAACAAGATGAACTAGTTGCAGATAGCAAGTTTTCCAGTCCATTCATCGGCCACTCCATAATCAAGACTAAGCTCTCTCATGGGAGGGATATTCTCCATAGCAAATAGCATGATGTGAGGGAAAGATATGTTGTTGTGATCATACAACACATGTTGCACCATGACATTTGGAAGTGAACTATGGCTCATGTAGCAAGCCACATTTCTCATTCTTGATACATCCATCGCAAAATCCAAAGGAGGGATTGATGGACACGCTGGGGTAACATAGTCAGAGAACACTTGAGATAAATTGCCCCATTCTTTCCATCTTTCAGCAAAGCGATTGGGGTAAATTAAACTATCCCGTTCATTGTGAATACTTGTGCTTGCTCACGAGTAAGAACAACTCCAGCATACTCACAAATGAAGGAACCAGCCTGGATCAAGTCCAGTGACCTCACTCCCCAATCGGTATCCCTTGACCTAAACACTTCGAATCTATTCCCGACACCTTTTTGTGTCACACGATTGCGGCAAGTGGGAGGGCAATGACAATGGGGCCCACACTCAAAAACCAACGGTTTGCCCCTCACAAGAATCCCATTCAAGTCATAAGCAAACTCACCCCCATTTCTCAATGCACAAAAGCAATCATCCATACACCCTCCAACACAATCACAACCACTGACATTCCCATAATTATACACATATGGAGGGAAAACAGTTGAAATAAGGTATTCATAATAAATGGGATCACGAACCCCATCAACATCATTGTAGAAAAACACCGGAAAATTCTCCTTTTTGTTCGATAAATCCAGTGAAACGTAACCTCTAGGCCGAGCCTCCAACGGTTGCGTCCTTAAACTCAGAGCAAATTTCATCACCGTACTCCCCATTTCATCTTGATTTTCAATCCGAATAAGCTTAAACTTATACACCCCAAACCCCGACCTTCCCATGTCAAACCAAGTCTCAATTATCTTATACAACCCATCGTAAACGTAAATTTTACCAGTAGCACTGCCTTCATACTTAAAGCCGCGAATAACTCTTACCTCAATTCCATAGGTCATGCTTCTCTCCAATGCCAAATTTCCACTTTCCAATTTTTGGTGCATTACCTGCCTATTATGCTTGTCTTGTCCACCATGACCTGTATAAACGATCACATCCCCAGCATCCTCGTCATCTTCATATCCTCCAGAAACAATAATACTCGTTGCAATCGGTTCCCCATTCGAGCTCTGGCTATATGGGACATAATCAATCCCAGCCTGCACCTGCCCGTGCAATCCGAGGACACACATTTCCATCCTGTAAACGAACACATCTCCAACCAAAACACCTGGGATATCTCCCACAACTCTTTGTTCGCGATTTAACCATAAACCATGTTCTCTCATTATCGCGGCCGCCTTCAAGTCCGCTCTTGTTCTCCGTTGGGGAGCCATCGTATCCCTACGCTTCTCGTCCTCCGCGAGTGAAAACACGCGCAGGGACTCGAACAGAATCCGGGTCTTCCGAATTGAGTCCCGGAAGTAGAACTTGTCTTCGGGTTCGAGATCCGTGACCCGAACCAGCTCGGCGGAGCGGGTTGGGTATTTCCGGGAGCCACGTGGCGAGAGGGCGACGTTGGATAGGTGGGCCCCAGTCTCGGGACTGGGACTATAGCCAGTGAGTTGGGGTCAGAATCCGGTGGAACTGGCGTATCTCCGTGTCTCTGAAAGTCTTGACCGGCGGCGGAGGAAAACATCTCAGAAATGCGGCTGTTATCGGAGAACAATTGGGGGACGGAGGTGGGGGCGGGTGTGGAGAGATGGAAGTGGGGTGGGTATGGAAAAGGTTCATCGAAGGGTTCAAGTTTTGGTTCAACTTTGGGGACTCGAAGACCGGAAGTGGAGGTGGAGGGGAGGTTCGGGTCTCCAAATGGCGCCATAGAATTAGAACCCATTTTCCAAATCTCTTTTTTTCCTCTGTTTTTTTTCTTCTTCTTTTTTTTCCTTGAGGAGATTTTTGCTGTTTCGAAGGAGGAATAAAGATCTGAGAGGTTTCAGTAGTGTGTGCTCTGTGTTTGTTTTGAGTGGTTGAAGAAGGTGTTGGGTATGAAAATGGAGGAAGCACAGAAAGAAATAAAATTGAAAAAATGGTGAAAGCGGAGAAATAGGGAGAGACTCTGTATTTTCGTGTTGTGCGTGGAGTGAATTGACATAAATGCCCTTGTGTGATTTTCTCTGGATTTTGGTGATGTTGTAATTTTATTACAATTTTATTACATATTTCTCCTATTTAAAAATTTAGTTGGTAAGTTAGTAGGATTTTGTTGTACTTATTACATACTGTCTATGACTGGAAATACATGGTAAGTATTTTTTTTTTAAATCATATATATGGTAAGTAAAATAAGTGTATTCATGTTTTTTTGAATTTTTGTAAATTCTAAGCACTCGAGATTTTCTATTCCAAATTGTGTATCATCTCGTGTTCCAAATATCACTCCTACACGCCAAGTGTATTGATGACATCATTAATTTACACTTGGCGTGTATTTAAGATACTTGGAATACGAGATGAAACACAATTTGGAATAGAGGATCCTATCCGAATTCTAAGGCATGGACAATTAGATTTCTTTTTTATGTGGATTTTGGTGATGGTGTACTTTCATTATCACTTTTTCTTTTGTTTATTTTAAATTTATATGGTGAGTGAAATAAGATTGTTTGTGGGATTTTACTTTTAAGACATTTGAGAGAGATTTCTTCAATTTTATGTGGAAAATTGTGCGGTTGTTTATTTTTATATATATAATAATAGCAGAAGTCCGAAACAAAAAAATCTCCGCTCTTTCTGCTTCTTATATTCGGTAATATTTTAAATTAGGAAAATATTTAAATGGTATTCCTACTTTATATGTATATAAATTAGAAATTATTATCAATGGTATTCCTATTTTATATCTATAAAAATTAGGAAAAAAATTCCCACTCTTTTGCTTCTTATATTCAGTAATATTTTAAATTAGGACTGTAAATGGTATTCCTACTTTATATGTATATAAATAAATTAGGAAAATATTGTAAATGGTATTCCTATTTTATATGTATATAAATTAGGAAATCATTATAAATGGTATTCATGTTTTATATGTATAAAAATTAGGAAACTTTTCCTGCTCTTTTTGCTTCTTATATTCGGTAATATTTTAAATTAGGTAAATATTATAAATGGTATTCCTGTTTTATTTGTATATAAATAAATTAGAAAAATATTGTAAGTGATATTCCTATTTTATATGTATATACATTAGGAAATTATTATAAATGGTGTTTCTATTTATATGTATAAAAATTAGAAAAAAAAATAATAAATGGTATATATATAATAGGTGGAGTTTAGTCCAAAATTTTACCACCTATTTTTACTTCCTGAATTTGAAAATTATTTTACTGTAAAATCCTAAATGTGTATCTTGCAATCTATATTAAATAATAATCTTGAACATCAATATTGATATATATATATATATAGGAATAAGATCAAACGAATCCAGGGTCCATGTAAGAATGTAGGGACAATTCTGGACTGTTGATCTATTATTTGTATGGTCAAAATTTATCATGGTCTTTTTTTTATGAGACGTTTTTTGGTATATTAGAAGGGTATTTGAGTAATATAATAATTAATTAGATAGGTCAAAGATTTATTTTAGATAATTTGTAACCAATGTTTAAAGGAAAATTCTTAATTTAGATATGTGGACATATATAGTCAAAGATTAGATACACAAATTACCATAACGAAAAACATTGTTCATTAAGTAAATATGCAATGATATTTGTTCAAAGATTATTTTTCATAAATTAAGAAAAATTATAAATTGTATTCCAGCTTAATATTATATCAAAAATTGCCAAATTTTAGATACACCGCTTACCAAAACAATTAATTATAGCTAATATTTTCTTAAAAGGTACTTTAGCACATTATTATTTATGTTAGTTTAAGTATATTTTATACAAAATCCTCTCATATTATACTACTTCAATTGTTTTAGAGAGACACAACAACATTGTTGATCCTAAATTCGAAGCATAACCAGCAAAAAAGATTTATCTTCACATTTTTTTTATTACCGTCTTCCTCAAATGTCCCGCCAACATCACCGTAATTGAACCTTGATTTTGTACTAAATAAGATTTTTTTATAATCTATCTTGTGGAACTACATGGGACGTTTTTGGTTAGTGTAATAAACAAATTTTGCTTCTTTTTGTTTATTCCTTTTATTTTTGTTGTGTTTATTTTTTAAGTTATATTTTTATTTTGAATTATTCTTATTTTGAAAGTCAATATTTAAATCTAGATCGAGATGATAACTGATAATATCTTTCGCAACAATAAAATTATGTAACCTCTCTATAGTGTATGATAGCATCAATTGTTCGATAGACACGATAAGCAACTATTCTTCTAAAAGAGATTATCGAATTTGATTTTACAACTCAACCATTTGGCTTATGTATTAAATTATTCTCTTTGGTTAACAATTAGCTGAATATTACTTCAAATAAATGCAAATACCAAAGTAATAATGGTGGTAAATTAGTATTAAGTTTTTCCTACTAACAACATATTAACCATACAATAACATTTTAGTATATGATATAATTTAAGATGACTTAATTGAAAATGAAATAAAAAAAATACAAGATTCAAAATAAGATACACAAATTTGGACAAATCAGTCAGAAAATTCTCCTAATCAATTCATGTTTTGGAGTTACACAAAATTAGCAATATTTGGTTTGGTAAGTCAATGACTATATATATATGTATGTATGTAATATATATATATATATATATATATATATATATATATATATATATTTGTAAAGGCTATAATTTATTGGTGATTGATTTTTCGACCATTTGCACTTACTAAATTTATAAATTATTTTCTTTGCAAAATCCTAATAGTAGATATTGCAATTAATATTAAATGAAATTTTTAAACATCACTATTGATATTAATATATATCTTATATCCTAAAAAACACATAAAATAAATTAAATCCCACGTAATCTATGACTCAATAAATTGCCTCTAATTTATAGTCAATTCCCTCTCCATACCATCAATCAATTTAGCCGATTAATAAGGAAATTTTTTTGAAATAAAATTATATATATTTATAAATTTAAAAATATTAGTTTAATATCAATACATGAAAATATTTAAATTTAATTTTGGAAGTCGAATATTATTTCAAAGAATATATGATTCTGCAACAAATAGAAAATCTTATTTTTTTTTCAAGATATAAGTTATTATTGTTATGTTCATTGTATCAATGTATCAACCAAATATCAAATGCTAGTTTAATTATAAACTGTATTTATCAAGTATCAAATGCTAATTTAATTCAATATTTCTTTGATTTGAGCCAATTTGTCTTAATGAAATAACTTATATTCTATTATTCTATTACAATATATAACTATGTTTGTATCAATAATGCAATAAAAGATTGGTGTATATATTTTGAAATCAAAACCTCTCGAGTGACTTTCTAAACGAATTGTTATCCTTTAATTAGAAAAAAAAAGAGCACATTGGTTATTCTTCTAATCTTTTTACAATCTACATTTGTTTTAGCAATATATAGTTTATAATTTACGAATTTGTTTATATGTGCAAATTCTGTCACCTTAAAAGACAAATATATAGGGAAAAATAATTTAATACTCGAAAAAAATTTATTCTCCGGATTTTGGTGATGTTGTAATTTTATTACATATTTCTCCTATTTAAAAATTTAGTTGGTAAGTTAGTAGGATTTTGTTGTACTTATTCTTTGTAGGTCCCAGAGGGGTGTGAGTGTAAGGTTTAGAAGGGGTTGAATAAACCTTACCAAATTTTTCGATTTAGTCCTTTTAAAAGTTCGAGTTGATACTACACGGTTGTGTCCTTGGTGAATGACTAATTTAGTTAATCATAGAGTTAGTCACTCAACAGACTCGATTGAGTTGTTGATAGAATAACTCATTTGTTAAGACCGAGTTAGCTCAATGTGGTTTGATTTGGAAAGGAAGACTTAACACCCTTAATATGGTTTAGTAGAGATTTAAAGCTTGATTTAGTACTTAGAGATTATCTAATGGATAGCAAATATGTCACAGAGTTAAACAAATATGATGCAAGAATTAAAGTCTTTGAAATGTAAAAGACACGATAAGTTTTATAGAGGTTCGAAGATGGGGTAATTCTTCTACTCCTCTCTTCTCCAACTCCGGAGGAATCCACTAGGTATTGATCAAGTATACAAAGTGGTAATCCGAGATACAAGTCTTGATCACACACAGTTGACTTGATCCTTTGGGACTCGATGCCCGAGACGCCTTGATCACTCGGTTGGCTTCTCGTGCGACTCGGCTTCTTCACAGGGTTTGCTTGCTACTACTGACCCACTTGCTCAAGCTCTTTGGATTTGATCACTAAGCCCTCCAAAAGCTCAAGTCTTGGTTCAACCTTGAACTTTCCTACAATCCTTCGTGGAATGTAGACCCTTCGATTCTTGATAATTTCCTCTTCAACTGATTGAAGTTATCTTTCCTTCACGGGTGAGTGTTGGATTGATGTCCTTCGTAGTGTAGGCTTGAGGATTGAGCTTTTAATAACTTGAGAATATTTCAGGTTACAAAATGTTTCTTTCTTGCTTGTATGGTCAAGGTAACTTTATGTAAACCGCATCTACTTTTCTCGAGTTATTCCTCGGCCTTTTATAGTGATCTTTCAAAAATCGCCCGTTGAAGAGATAGACTTATTTTTTGAAAGTCACTTGTGGTCGTTGGCTTGTCTTGTTGCGATCCTTGGAATTGCCATTTCCTCGTATGAATTGTTCTTGACTTTTCGGAGTTCGACACGGTGTAGTGCTTCCCATTGGTTTATTCCTTTTGCACGCTTTCCGAATCGAGCACTTCGAGAAAGGTAGCATGGAGATATTACTTGTTTAAGTAATTCTCTTGATTTACGTGCAACGGATCTTTTCGATTATCTCGACTGATTGCATTTCCTTGCTTTCCCTAGGTGACTTAGAGTCGACTTCCAATCATGGATGACTCTTTGTCACTTCAACTTGAGACTTGGCTTATCTTGAGTTGACTTGACCGATACTCCTCTCATTTGCATCTTACCGTTCGCTCCTTGATCGAGTTCCGTCTTCTCTTCTTTGCCATACTCAATTGTCTTGCAATGAGTCTTCCTTCTAGTCTCGGTTGTCTTCTTGCATGTTTGGACATAGCCGACTTAACTCGACTTGACCGCCCTAATTATTACAATGCGAGTTTACAACAAAATTGGGGTGCCAACTTCCTATTCTAAGTTTTACATAGCATTCATCAAAATCTAAACAATAGATTTCCCAACAATTCCCCCTTTTTGATGATGCCAAAACTTAAAACATTCAAAATGTAAATAGCAAAGATACATACAGATAGTGCATTCACATAGAATGTATGCGTAGAATCAATCCTTTTATTGATCATAACATTCTTGTTCTTTTACACACTGTTTACAAGGTGTATCGAGCAAACATTTGTCTACACAAAAAAATAAAGAATTCTGACTTTATTGCGGAAGACTTACATAGTATGTATTTACCTAGTAAAATACATGAAGGGGTGGACAAGAACACTTCATCTCCCCACGCCTCATTCTTTCATCTTCCTCGATTCTGTCATCATCTCGGTCTTCTTCTCTTTTTCTCATCTTCACGCCTTCTTCTTCTTTTCATATGCTTTAAAGGCGACTTAAGCCTTCATCTCTTCTTAATCTCTCTTGTCTTTCCTCCCATAGCCGAGTTTGTCTCTTATTTTCTTCTTCTATTCTTTTCGCATACTCAAGATTGCTTTTAGCCACTTGCAAATTAGCTACTTGGTCAAGACCAAAAGTAGATCCCTCCTTTCTTGCACGGATCTACATACTCAATGTTTTTGGGCAGAGGCCAGTCCAAACATCTTCCTCCACAATCGCTTCTTCCTCTATCTCCGGGCGTGTATTGTCTTTGGGGTCTTCTTTCTTTCTCGGTGAGTGACGGCGGAGTGACTAAAGCAGAGCGATGGTAGTGTCGCTTTATCGCCTTCTTCACATAACGTGAGACCCTTTTCCCAAGATACAAGTCCCAAGCTTGAGCCATAGACATGTTTGCAAAGTATCCTTGGATGCAAGCATTTTAAATTCATCAAGCGAATCGTGGCTCGGTCCCGACATCCGAGATGGCATAAGTGTCTCTCTTCTCTTTGGAATACCTCCATGTTGTTTCAAGATGTTCATAACTCGGGCATCCATTCTTCCTTCCATTTCTCCATCCCCGCTTCAATTGTCTTTCTCTTTTCGACCCATAGATATAGCAGAGTGTTGGAGTGGCGAGTCATCTTTGGGAGTTTTCACGATAATATCAGTTGTGACAAGACCTTGTTGGGAGGTTTGTGCAATCATTAAGGTCACATCTTTCGATCCTTCCCCTCAACAGACTTTCCTTTCTTTTGTTTTGACACTTCTCAATTGTCTTTCCTTCACAAAACGCTTCCTCCTCTTCGAGATCTCTTTAGCGCTTTAAAGTATTCCTCTTCCCCCTTTTTGGCATCATCAAAGGAGAGAGGGCCCCTAGAAACATGTTGGCAAACAGGAAGTTGAGCTCTTGCGATAGCCGAGTTCTACCTCGAGTTTCTTTGCGGTGTATGCGACACGAAATTCGGAGCGAGTAGCATTGGACTCTTTGAAATTAGCTTCATCTCGGCCATGAGAAGGCTGAATTTTCTATCCATGTTTTCTTCCATACGCTGGAGATCACTCTTATTTTGCTCACGCAGACTTTATCTCGCGGTGTGAGCTTCATGCATGTGCTCAATATGTTCTCTCAATTTAGTTTTTGCATCGGCATTTCTCGGCTCTCCATACCGGTAGCTTGTTGAACAATGTTCTCAAATATCTAACTTGTTCCACACGCATTGTTTCTTCTTTGTTGCCACCATTCCGATTACATCATTATGCCTCTCAAGTCGGCAGGTAAGGTTGGCATCTTTGTTATCGATCTCATGTCCATAGAGGCCTGGTGCCTCTCCATCCGTTCAATTTCAGCAAATAATGCTTTGAACACCTCCCGAACTTTAGTTGTTTCTTCCGTTGCGGTGACGGCCATGCAACGTCAAAGTCATAGTCACTGGAACGATGGTGTCGGATGGGAGAACAGGATCAGTGCGTGGAAGCGCTCGAGATAGTTCTCGACTCGTTAGGAGGTCGGGTACTCTCAGAGAGAAAGGAAATGATTCTACAAAGGAATCATCACGGCCAACCGGGATTTGTTCAATGATGAGAGGTGCGCGTGAAGTTCCTTTTGAGTCGAACTCGCTGCGGACTTGGGGAGCTCGCGATGGACTCTGTTTCACCGGGGTCTTTTGTGAAGTGGACCCGACTTGCCGAGCCTCACTGCCGCCGCAATAGCCGTTGGTCTCAGTTGGTTTCTCCAATTGAGTGGTGGTCCTCGGCCTTATCGAAGCGTCATCGGACGATGATGAGATTTCCATTGGTGGCTCATCATCAAAATTGAAAGTTTGACGAGTAGTCTTGAGATCGACTTGCTCGCGGCCGGGAACATCCTCCGTGAGTCTTTTGGATCTGTCACGGGGATGACTCGAACTTCTTCGTCGCTTTCCGATCCCGAGAAAGGTTACATCATGATTATCCTGGGAATCATGAAGCGCACTTATCTCCTTTTCGGATGGATCAATGATAGCAGGAGGAAGTTCTCTACTTGACTTCTTTACCCCGGAAGTCTCAACCTCCCGTTGGCCTTCATTACCTCCCGCAGTCTCAAGCTGCGGCGAGGGCTCGACTCCCTTTCGACAGTGTCATTTGTCTTAGGGTCTTCGTGGTGGCATCCATTGGAGTCTCAACCCCATGGATTGCACTTTCATCGCCAGTGTTAACTCCCGGCTACATTCTTCCTCGTGCCTCGATCGCATCAGCGGCGTCATTAGCCTTCAGAGAGCGGTTGACACCTCTGAGGCAGTCTCAATCGCCCGAGCTTCGTTGATGGCAACTTCTGTTCGTTTTGTGTTTGTACTTTCTCCACTTCGCCTCCTAGATTCGTTTGTGGAGTCATCTGCAGATATTCTCCGACCTTGCTGCGGTGGGGGAGTTTCCCCTCGGGGCGCACCACGGTGAGTGACTTGGAATGGGGTCACTCGTCTCCAAACTCCGGATATTTCTCGAGTGTTTAGCCGTTGGGGCGGGTGGTAAGACACCTTCATTAGGGGTTGGCTGTTGGGGTCCCCACTAACCCGGTTTCATCGCCATTTTCCTTAATTCCTTCTTCCGAGTGAGTGGGGAAGTGGTGGCAAAGAACAACAATGGCGATTTGCTCGCACTACTCCCATTGGATCGATTTCAGTGTGTTTTGGAGGACTCCCTGGTCCCTCCATCATGCTTTTCTCATGAAGAATTCGGGATTCATGCATTGCTTTGCTGCATTTGCAACTCTTACGTGGCGGCCGAGGATCCGATCCTCATCACTTTCTCGATAGAATGTCGAAGTGAGGATGTGTATGTTCTATGGTGCAGTGAGAGGCGAGATCGGGCCTTCTCTCTTGCCTCGCCACTTCCTCTCTCGCCTCTCCTTCTCCTTATCCTTGAAGATCTGCAGGATATCTCGTGCGATTTTCTTCATCCGATCTTTGAGATCACAGAGGTTAGTCGAGAAGTTCAGCGGTTCCTTCTTCTTCTTCGATAAACTCGGGCCGTTGGAACTGTTCCTTGAACGACTCAATTTCCACTTCCTCCACTCACGCAGACGATTTTGGATGTCCGGGTAAGGTGGGGATAGGATCATCACATCACTATCATCTCTATCACTTCTTCTTGTGTCTCGGTTGTGCGAACTACATTGTGTCTTGATTTGCCTCACGACGCCTTCAGCAGACTTAGTTTGTTTCATCTATAATATCCGGAGACTCTACTTCTTGAGTAGTTTACGGTATTTGCTCGGTGAGTGGCCGACTCGGCCGGTTTCTCAAGCTCGGATCGCTTGATGATTCTTCGTCGTCTCTTAGTTTGTACCGAGGGACCTCCTGGTTGAGAGAGTTTCTTCGAGTCGTGGGCGGCGGGGGCGTCTTGGTGTTTTTTCTTCGAGGAGCGGCCGTCTTGGCTTTTCGAGTTCTCCTCTTTTTGACGATCGGAGAATGTAGTTGAGAGTCCTTCTCGACCCGCTAGCTGTGAGGCGGGAGACACGGCTGCGGGGCATGTGACTCAGCTGCGAGGGGGAGCGAGTTTGACTTTCTTTCTTTGCTGGGAGCGTAGATCTTCTTAGCAAGTGCGCAGGGGCTTTTCTTCTTTGGTGGAGAGGAAGCGAGTTGTATCTTGTGGTCGGTGATTCCCCCTCACTCGTGTCGCCTCTCTTGGCGTAGGCTCTCTTCCTCGTGCGCCGAGAGGTTTGATTTGAACATCCTCTTGTTTACATGGAACGCCTTCCATGTCTAAGAGGACTCCTTTCACCTCCATCACCCGCCAATCACAGGCCATATCCACAGGATCCTCCAAATGTACCATCTTCCTTGAAGGATTTGTTCCTACATTTCGGCAGAGTCTTTGTAGATAAACTCATCCGAGTTTATTGTCCTTTCTTCAATGATTGCAGCCATTACGATCAACTTTGCTTTTGATAGTTGGTCAAAGCTGCCAAATTTGATGTCTATGCATTTGGCAACTATGTCCAACAGCTTGTGGTAATCCTCCTTCAATAGCCTCTTGTTTGCTGTGTAAACTATTTTATCAGCATAGTCGGGCTTGGCTACTTCCTTCCAAGCAGCAGCCAGGTTTACATCAGCTTCATTGATTTTTGATGCTCCTTCCGTCGGTAGTGAGCAGTGTTCAGCCAAATCCTTGGCAGAGATGGTGAACTTCTTTCCATGAACAGATGATTTTATCCCTTCATCGTGAATCTCAGCGTTCACGTAGAATTGTGCGACCTCTTCCACGTAGGTCATTGAGAACTCTATCGTCAGAAATGATTTTAGCCCAGACCTTTCGAGCTTTTCAACGATTTTCTTTATGAGGGCGTCATCGGACCCTTGTTTGACCATGCCCTCGAAATCCACGGTCGACCCTGTATGAATTTGTTTTCCTAGCTTGACAAAATCATAGGTTGGCGCCATTTCTCAGGATTTCACCTAATAGAAACTTAGAAATTTGATTTTGAATACTGAGAGGGTTTTGAGAGAGTTTTGCCTTTGCTTCTGAGATAGAAATGAACCGTTTTGGTGATATGTGAGAGAAAACAGACGAAAATGGGGTAAGTATGGTTTCTGAAAGGACGTGCGAGTGGTTTTTGAAATGTGATCGAAATCAACGGCTTAGATTTTGCACGCCGATTAGCATTTAATGTTTCGAATTTAATGCGGCAACATTTATATCCAATCATAAGCTTAGTATGCAAGCTTTTTGTCTGTACACATCATCATTATCTCGACGTCATTCTTAAAAACATTCCCGCTTAGTAAAAACGATTGCGTTTTTGTCACTTTGCTCATAAATGACTCAAACTTATCCCTTAGCCGATTTAACTCTTCTTGGTCACAGTTCTCTTAAGTGACTCATTTGTCCTAACTAATTCGGTATCATTGTCTTTCCGACATAGCCGATTTATTTATTTGATTTTGAGAATTGATCTTTTTCTCTTTTTGTGTTTCATTTCTTTTCTTTGAGTCTTCCGAGTGTTAACTCACTCAATTAACCCTAACTCATGCTTGAGTTCTTCAAATCTTGACTCACATAATGGTTTTGTGAATATGTTCTTGTTTATCGGTTGAGATATATTCCAATATGATGTCCTTCTTTTCAACATGATCTCTTATGAAGTGATATCGACATCGATATGCTTTGTTCTTGAGTGCAACACAGATTCTCGAGTGATTGCAATTGCACTTGTGTTATCACACATGATTGGAATTTCCTTTTCTTCAACTTCATAGTCTCTCTCTTTGCCTCATCCATAGGATTTGGGCACAAAGCCATTTGCCCCTGAGCCTATGTATTCTCGCTTCGGTTTGTGGAGGTGGCTATTGAGCTTCTTGCTAAACCAGAAATCGACTTTGTTTCCAAGCATTTGACATGTGCTCGAGGTGCTTTTCTGTCAACTCGCATCCAACATAGTCAGTCCGAATAGCCAATTAGCTTGAATCCACCTTCCTTTGGATACCATAAGCCAACTTCTTGGCTTCCTTTCAAGTATCTCGGGATTCTCTTAATCTTTGTCATATGACTCTCTTTTGGAGCGATTGAAATCTCGCCTGAGACACCTCAAAGAAAGGTGATGTCGGCTCTTCTTTGTGAGATAGAGCAATGATCCAATAAGTGCTCTATATCTTGTTTGATCTGAGGCTTGCCATCCGCATCCATGTCCATTTTGATCGATGTATTCATTGGTATTTTCACGAAGACTTCTCCTCCATACCAAATTTCTTCATTAAATCTCTGGTGTATTTTGTTTGACTTATGAAGGTTCCATCCTTCGGTTGTTTCACTTGGAGTCCAAGGAAGAATGTCGATTCTCCCATCATGCTCATTTCAAATTTGCTTTGCATGAGGTTTGAAAATTTTTCACATGACTCTTTGTTTGTGGATCCAAAAATGATGTCATCCACATATATTTGAACAAGCAAAGGTATACTCTTTTTGTCTTGAATTCGAAAAGTGTTCTATCTACTTTTCCTTTTATGAATCCATTCTCGGTTAGGAATTGTGACAAGGTATCATACCATGCTCGGGGTGCCTGTTTCAATCCATACAGAGCTTTCTTGAGTTTGTATACCTTATCTCCAAGAGTCTTACGCTCAAATCCTGGAGGTTGTTCAACATACACTTCTTCTTCCAATAAACCATTTAGGAATGCACTTTTTACATCCATCGATATACAATGAAATTCTTGTGAGTGCATAGGCAAGAAACATCCTTATAGCTTCCAATCTTGCTACAGGGCAAATGTTTCATCAAAATCTATCCCTTCTTCTTGGCAATATCCTTTGGCTACTACTCTTGCTTTGTTTCTTACCACGTAACCTTCCTCGTTCATCTTGTTTCGAACACCCATTTAGTACCAATAACATTTTGATGGGTGGGTCTTTGAACTAATTCCCATACTTTATTTCTTTCAAACGATTGACTCTTCTTCTTGCATAGCTTGAATCCAATGTGTGTCATCCAATGCTTGTAACACGTCTCTAGGCTCTATTTGTGAGATAAAGCATGTGAACATAGCTTCTTGTTGAGTTCGGATCTTGTTTTGACACCTTCTCTTATATCTCCAATGACAAGTTCGGTGGATGATCTCTCGGCCATCTTACATCGGTTGAAGTAAGTTAGCCGGATTGATCGCCTAACACAGGTTGTGTTGCTTTGATCGGCTCTCTCGTAATCACTTAGCCGCAAATTTTCCATTGTTTTTTGAGATTCAACTATCTCATCTTCTTCTCGAGTTTACAATTCCGGCTTGCTTCAAAGATATGGACTTTTCTCGTATGTTTGGATGATTGACTTATCAACGACTCTTCAATATCTTCTCCATTTACATTTGGCTCATCGAATACCACATGAATGGATTCCTCCGCAACCATAGTCCTTTTGTTGAGTACTCTGTAGGCTTTGCTTTTGTTGAGTATCAAGAAGATACCTTCATCGGCTTTAGCATCGAAGGCCTTTAGATTGTCTTTGCCATTGTTGTGGATGAAGCATTTACATCCAAATATTTTAAAATATGCAACATTTGGTTTTCTTCCAGTCCAAATCTCATAGGGAGTCTTTGTCGGTTTGTCTTTTATCATACATCTGTTTTGAGTGTAGTAAGTGTGTTGATTGCTTGACCCCAAAATCTTTTTGGTACCCCCTGCTTGACTAACATGGCCCTCACTTCGCTTCTTTGAGAGTTCTATTCCTTCTTTCTCGCAACTCCATTCTCTGTGGTGTCCTTGCTGCGGGCAGATAATTCATGACCAATGTCATTTTCAATACAATCTTGAGTTATTATCCCATTGACAAACTCGGTTCCTGCATCGATCTTATTTTGATAATGGTTTGGCTCTTTTCATTTTGAATTTTCTTCATCAGTGTGGCGGTTTACGTAGAGTTTCTTTCTTTTTACACATGAATATAGTCCATGTATATCTTGAGTAGTCATCTACTACCACCAAGGTGTATTTCTTTCACTTATGCTATTTGGTTCCCCTTTGGGCCAAATAGATCCATATGTAGCGGATGTAATATTCTTGTTGAAGATGGACATGTCTTTTCTTTGAATGAAGATTTGATTTGTTTTCCTTTCGACATGCATCACATATACTCTCCTTCTTGATATCGAGTCCGGAAGTCCTTCCACAAGATTACTTCTTGCAAGCTTGTTAATCGTTTTGAAATTGGGTGACTCGGCTTTTTGTGCCACGTACCAACTTGATTCAATTTGTGCTTTTTGCTAATAGACAGGTGTTGGGTGTAGCGGTTGACCAATCTACTACATACATGTTCTTTTGTCTACATCCTTGCAACACAACTTCATTTGATTCAAGAGTATCTTGATTTGGCATATACCCATGTTAAATCCAACATTATAGCCCTTGTCACGAGTTGATCGATGCTTAGCACGTTGAAGTTGAGTCCTTCAACATATGCAACATCGTGATTTCTAATCCGTTCCTCTTGATGGATCCAATGCCTCTTATTTCACCTGGAGCTTCATTTCCTCCAAATATGACTTTTGCTCCTTTAACTTCCTTGAATTTTGACAGATTTTTCTTGTTTCTGTCATATGTCCGGAAAATGACCACTATCCATGTACCAGGTTCCTTGGCACTCCATTCCTTGAACCGCAATCAAGGAAATTAAGTTTTAGGTACCCATGCTTGTATGCGGGTCCTGAGGGGTTAGAATTGTAAGATGATCCAACCAACCTATAGCCAAATGATTTGACTCTAAGGGGCTGCCATCTATCGGTGCCATAATCATAATTAATCCTGGCAAATTGCTTGGGGATTCTAGGTTCATACTGTTGTCTCTTTTGTCGTATGCTGCATATGTGTTTTAGCAATTGCCTTCCTTGGGTAATTGTGGTGTCTTTGAGTGTAGTGCCTAGGTGCATATGTGTCTTTGATGAAAGCTCTTATGCTTTTGGAATGGCCTTTCTTTGAGTTAGGCCTTTGCCATTTGGGCTTATATTCCATAAGTCCTGTCTTTGATAGTTCACATTATTCCAATCACTTGGCTTGGATATTTTCTACCATCCCCATCATATGTATTTCTTTTATGGGTTTTCTCGGATTTTGGTAGCTCGCTTCTTTTTTGAGTATTTTTGTTTGGAGTTTCTTTGAGGACTCGGTGAACCTCTTCTCGGTGTCTTTTCAAAGACACTCAACCGGCCGTTTTCCTTTTCCCTTATAACCAAGGCCGGTTTGCTTGTAATTGTGCTTTGGGGTGAATGTGTGTGCACCCTTTGGAGTTTTGGATTTTTCGGACTCTTCATGACTTGAAGATCCTTTTTCCAAAATTACTTTTGGAGTTTGACATAGCGCGAGAGGAATTAAATCCTAAGCTTTGTCTTGTCTCCACATTCTCTTTGACTCATAATAAGATCATCCAATGATTTAGATGCCTTAGTGATTGAGGCAATAACATTCTTGAGGTCATTCTCCTCTTTTCTATAGCAGCAATTTTCGCTACTAATTTAGCATTTTTGCCTTTAAACTTTCATTCTCATCGGCTATTTGACTTAGAGTACTCGGCTCCTTAGTCACTTTGAGTTTTGACTTTTGAGTAAATTTGTTTTCCTCATTCAATAGTGTGTGTGAGGATTTAATGTGTTCAAAATCTTTCATCATTTTTGCCTAATGAATCATAAAGATCGGTGGGTGACGAAGTGTGTGTGTCGCGATCACTATCATCAGTGTACGAGTTTGATGAGTTAGATTGTACCTCATCTTCTTGGTCGAGGTTGATCTTGTTCTTTGGCCATCAAGCGGATCGAGCTTCTTCTTGAGTCACTTGAGTAGTCGGCTTCTTGCTTCTCTCAATCATTTGTCTCTCTTGACTTGGCATTTGTTTTAGCGATCTCATGCCATCATTGCCTTTTTCTTTTCTTGTCTTCTTCTCTCAAGACTTTTCTTTCTTCTTCATCCCTGTATTTGTTGACTACGAGGATATGGACAGATCAATGGCATAGTGACCTGGTTGTCTGATTCAAAGATAGATATTCAACCTTTTGATCACTCTTTCCATTCTTGGATTGTCACCCTTTGATACTCAACTTTTTGATGATCTGTTCTCTTGGTTGACCTATCTTCCTTGATTTGGAGGAGCCGAGTGTCTTGGAAGATTCACCCTTTCCTCTCTTGTAGTTCTTATTGAAGAACTTGTTGAACCTCTTAACCATCGGGCTATTTATTCCGGGGTCAATGACTTTTTGACCTCGGCTCTCTTCCCATCTTTGACAATTAGAGCAAATTTGTTTTGGAGTGCAATTTGTCTCTTCCGGTCTTTTCTTCTCACTCAAACTCGTAGGCTTTGAGGTCCGAGAATAACTCATGGTTGGATGTCTTTGATAGGTCCATGGAATGTCTCGGTGCCATGACCTTCATTTCCCATTCAATTTGGAAGACTTTTTAGGATTTTCATACACATTTCTTCGTGTGTATATTTCTTTCCAAGTGCAGCATACTCATTTGTGATTTCGTGAACCGAGCATCTAGTTGATCCAGGTTCTCTCCCGAGATCATTTTGAAGTTCTCAAATTTCTGACGACCACCGATAATTTGTTTTCTTTGATTTGCTCCGAGCCTTCACAAATCAATGTCACTTGTCCTGCATTTCTTTAGCCGTTTTTTGCATGATTTGACTTTATTGAACATGGCTTTGTCGAGTTTTGTAAAGGATGTCCTTGGCTACATTGTCAGGTTATATCTTTTTTGTCATCATTTGTCCACTCAGTTCTTGGTTTTTCAACCATGGTGGTCCGGGAGCAACATCTTCTTCTCCTTCACCGCAACTCTTCGACGGTTTGTGTTCACCTTTAAGATTTGCAGAGGCCCATCTTCTATCACTATCCACATCTCATCATGTAATCTTTGATAGATGAGCCCGCATACGTATTTTCCAATCACCAAATTCTTCGATAGTGAACATAGGGATGCGTGTCAAATTTGCTTCCATGATAATAACTTTTAATAATAAAAAGAGTTTTGAAGATTTAAGTACTAAAGCAGACTTTGAAAAGTTTGGAGATCTAGTTCAAGAACCGGTGCGGAGGGTTCAATGAACCAACCGCTCCGATACCACTTGTAGGTCCCAAGGGGTGTAAGTGTAAGGTTTAGAGGGGGGGTTGAATAAACCTTACCAAATTTTCGATTTAGTCCTTTTAAATATACTGAGTTGATTCTTCACTGTTTGTGTCCTTGATGGACAATCGATTTAGTCAATCAAGTAGAATTAGTCTCTCAACGAGACTCAATCGAGCTTTTGATGGAATCACTCATTTGTTGACTCTAAATTAACTCTTTTGTGGTTTTGTTTTTTGGAAGACTTAACACCCTTAAGTTTGATTAAGTAAGAGTTTAGTCTTTTGGTTTAGTACTTGTATTATCAAATGGATAGCAAATTTATCAAAGATATATAAGTAGTTAAAAATGCAAGAATTAAAATGTTGAAATGTAAATGACACAAAGAAAATTTTTATAGAGGTTCGAAGATGGGGTAATTCTTCTACTCCTCTCTTCTCCAACTCGGAGGAATCCACTAGGTAATGATCGGTTTACAAAGTGGTAATGATCCGGATACAAGTCTTGATCACACACGGTGACTTGATCCTTTGGGACTCGATGCAGAGACGCCTTGATCACTCGGTGGCTTCTCGTACAACTCGGCCTTCTTCACAGGGTTGTGCGCTTGCTACTACATCTCACTTGCTCAAGCTCTTTGGATTTGATCACGAAGCCCTCCAAAAGCTTAAGACTTGGTTCGACCTTGAACCTTCCTACAATCCTTCGTGGAATGTAGACCCCTTTTCTTCAAAAGTTTCCTCTTCAACTCGATTGAAGTTCTCTTTCCTTCACGGTGAGTGTTGGATTGATGTACTTCGTAATGTAGCTTGAGGATTAATCAATTATTTGAGAGTATTTCTAGTTATAGTTTAAATGATTTCTTGAATGTTCGTGGTTGGGTAACCTTCTCTTAGAGTCACTCCTCGGCCTTTTATAGTGATCTTTCAAAAATTTGCGGTTGAAGAGATAGCTTATTTTTGAAAGTCACTTGCGATCGTTGGCTTGTCTTGTTGCGATCCTTGGAATTGCCATTTCCTCGTATGAATTGTTCTTTCACCTTTTCGAGTTCGACACGGTGTAGTGCTTCCCATTGGTTCATTCCTTTTGCACGCTTCCTCGGGGTGAGCACTCAGAAAGGTGGTATGGAGATATTACTTGTTTAAGTAATTCTCTTGATTTTGCAACGGATCTTTTTGATTATCTCGACTTGATCGCATTTCCTTGCTTTCCCAGGTGACTTAGAGTCGACTTCCAATCATGGATGACTCTTGTCACTTCAACTTGAGACTTGGCTTTTCTTGAGTTGACTTGACCGATACTCCACTTAGCCGCATCTCACCGCTTCTTCAAGAGAGAGTTCCCGTCTACTCTTCTTTGCCATACTCATTTGTCTCACAGCAGAGTCTTCCTTCGATCTTGATTGTCTTCTTGCATGTTAGGGCATAGTGACTTAACTCACGCTTGGCCACTCTATTTATTACAATGCATTTTACAACAAGAATTGGGGTGCCAACTTTCTATTCTAAGTTTTACATGGCATTCATCAAAATCTAAACAATAAAATTCCTAACAAAGGGGGGGGTTGAATAAACCTTACCAAATTTTTCGATTTATTCCTTTTAAAAGTTCTGAGTTGATACTACACAGTGTGTCCTTGGTGGACAACTAATTTAGTTAATCAAGTAGAGTTAGTCACTCAAGGGGACTCGTGAGTTGTTGATAGAATAACTCATTTGTTAAGGCGAGTTAGCTCAATTGTGGTTTGATTTCATTGGAAGACTTAACACCCTTAATATGGTTTAGTAGAGATTTAAAGCTTGATTTAGTACTTAGAGATTATCTAATGGATAGCAAATATGTCACAGAGTTAAACAAATATGATGCAGGAATTAAAGTTGTTGAAATGTAAAAGACACGATAAGTTTTTATAGAGGTTCGAAGATGGGGTAATTCTTCTACTCCTCTCTTCTCCAACTCTGGAGGAATCCACTAGGTATTGATCAGTATACAAAGTGGTAACAATCCGGATACAAGTCTTGATCACACGGTGACTTGATCCTTTGGGACTCGGTCCGGAGACGCCTTGTTCACTCGGTGGCTTCTCGTGACGACTCGGCTTCTTCACAGGGCAACTGCCTTGCTACTACAACCCACTTGCTCAAGCTCTTTGGATTTGATCACTAAGCCCTCCAAAAGCTCAAGTCTTGGTTCAACCTTGAACTTTCCTACAATCCTTCGTGGAATGTAGACCCTTTGATTCTTGATAATTTTCTCTTCAACTGATTGAAGTTATCTTTCCTTCACGGTGAGTGTTGGATTGATGTCCTTCGTAGTGTAGGCTTGAGGATTGAGCTTTTAATAACTTGAGAATATTTCAGGTTACAAAATGTTTCTTTCTTGCTTGTATGGTCAAGGTAACCTATGTAAATCTGCATCTACTTTTCTCAGAGTTATTCCTCAGCCTTTTATAGTGATCTTTCAAAAATCTGCCCGTTGAAGAGATAGACTTATTTTTTGAAAGTCACTTGTGGTCGTTGGCTTGTCTTGTTGCGATCCTTGAATTGCCATTTCCTCGTATGAATTGTTCTTGACTTTTCGAGTTCGACACGGTGTAGTGCTTCCCATTGGTTTATTCCTTTTGCACGCTCGAACCGAGCACTTCGATAAAGGTAGCATGTAGATATTACTTGTTTAAGTAATTCTCTTGATTTCGTGCAACGGATCTTTTTGATTATCTCGACTTGATCGCATTTCCTTGCTTTCCCAGGTGACTTAGAGTCGCCTTCCAATCATGGATGACTCTTGTCACTTCAACTTGAGACTTGGCTTATCTTGAGTTGACTTGACCGATACTCCTCTCGATTGCATCTTAGTTGCTCCTTGATGAGTTCCGTCTTCTCTTCTTTGCCATACTCATTTGTCTTGCAATGAGTCTTCCTTCTAGTCTCCGGTTGTCTTCTTGCATGTTTGGGCATATGACTTAACTCGGCTTCAAATTTCTAATTATTACAATGCGTTTACAACAAAAATTGGGGTGCCAACTTCCTATTCTAAGTTTTACATGGCATTCATCAAAATCTAAACAATAGATTTCCCAACAATTACATACTGTCTATGACTGGAAATACATGGTAAGCATTTTTTTTTTGTAAAATCATATATATGGTAAGTAAAATAAGTGTATTCATGTTTTTTTATTTTTTGTAAATTCTAAGGCATGGACAATCAGATTTCTTTTTTCGGTGGATTTTGGTGATGGTGTACTTTCATTATCACTTTTTCTTTTGTTTATTTTAAATTTGGATTTTGTTGTACTTGTACATATATGGCTGCAAATATATGGTGAGTGAAATAAGATTGTTTATGTGATTTTACTTTGACATTTGAGAGAGATTTCTTCAATTTTATGTGGAAAATTGTGCGGTTTTTTATTATCTATATATATATATATATATAATAGTAGAAGTCCGAAACAAAAAATTTTCCGTTCTTTTTCTTCTTATATTCGGTAATATTTCAAATTTGGAAAATATTGTAAATGATATTCCTACTTTATATGTATATAAATTAGAAAATTATTATAAATGGTATTCCTATTTTATGTCTATAAAAATTAGGGAAAAAAATTCCCACTCTTTTTGCTTCTTATATTCGGTAATATTTTAAATTAGGATTGTAATGGTATTCCTACTTTATATGTATATAAATAAACTAGGAAAATATTGTAAATGGTATTCCTACTTTGTATGTATATAAATTAGGAAATCATTATAAATGGTATTCATGTTTTATATGTATAAAAATTAGGAAACTTTTCCTGCTCTTTTTGGTTCTTATATTCTGTAATATTTTAAATTAGATAAATATTTTAAATGGTATTCCTGTTTTATATGTATATAAATAAATTAGGAAAATATTGTAAATGGTATTCCTATTTTATATGTATATACATTAGGAATTATTATAAATGGTGTTCCTATTTATATGTATAAAAATTAGGAAAATTTAATAAATGGTATATTTATATATATATATATATATATATATAGTAGCTGAAGTTTGGTCCAAAATTTTACCACCTATTTTTACTTCCTAAATTTGAAAATTATTTTACTGTAAAATCCTAACTGTTCTGTGTATCTTGCAATCTATATTAAATAATAATCTTGAACATTAACATTGATATATATATATAGGAATATGATCAAATGAGTCCCGGCCCCCGGTAAGAACATAGAGACAATTCGGATTGTTGATCTATTGTTTTACCTTGGTCTTTCTTTTTATGTAGACGTTTTTTGGTATATTTGAAGGGTATTTGAGTAATATAATAATTAATTAGATAGGTCAAAGATATATTTTAGGTAATTTGTAACCAATATTTAAAGAAAAATTTCTAATTTAGATATGTGGACATATATACCCAATTATTAAATACACAAATTACCATAACAATTATTTATAGAAAAAATATTGTTCATAAAGTAAATATGCAATGATATTTGTTCAAAGATTATATTTCATAAATTAAGAAAAAATTATAAATTGTATCCAGCTTAATATTATTAAGTATATTTTATACAAATTTCTCTCATATTATACTACTTCAATTGTTTTAGAGAGACACCGCAACATTGTTGATCCTAAATTCGAAGCATAACCAGCAAATATGATTTATTTTCACATTTTTCTTTATTACCATATTCCTCAAATGTCCCGCCAATATCAGTAGAATTGAACCTCGATTTTGTACTAAATAAGATTATTTTTTATAATCTATATTGTGGAACTACATGGACGTTTTTTGGTTAGTGTAATAAATAAATTTTGCTTCTTTTTGTTTATTCATTTTAATTTTGTTGTATCTATATTTTAAGTTATATTTTTATTTTGAATTATTCTTATTTTGAAAGTCAATATTTAAATATAGATCGAGATGATAACTGATAATATCTTCCGCAACAATAAAATTATGTAACCTCTCTATAGTGTATGATAACATCAATTGTTCGATAGACACGATAAGCAACTATTCTTCTAAAAGAGATTATCGAATTTGATTTTACAACTCAACCATTTGGCTTATGTATTAAATTATTCTCTTTGGTTAACAATTAGCTGAATAGTATTTCAAATAAATGCAGATACCGAAGTAATAATGGTGGTAAATTAGTATTGAGTTTTTCCTACTAACAACATATTGACCATACAATAACATTTTAGGATATGATATATTTTAAGATGGCTTAATTAAGTGAAATAAACAAAACTTACAAGATTCAAAAGAAGATACACAAATTTGGACAAATCAGACAGAAAATTCTCCTAACCAATCCATGTTTTGGAGCTACACATAATTAGCAATATTTGGTTTTGGTAAGTCAATGACTATATATATATATATATATATATATATATATATAGATTTGGTTAAAATGAGACCACCCTCCCTAGGTGAGACAGTGTGGACTCATCTTACCCATTGATCTTAAAAAATGAAGGGATGTGATTAATTCAGTTTTTTTAATTATATCCTATTTTTCGCTGATTTTAAGGGTAAGGTTGTAATTTTGTAATTCAAATTAGTGGTCCAAGCGGGTTTTATGGGCTGAGATTGAAACTGCCGGATTTGGTGGCGGAATTTAAGGAAGCAATTTTTTTCCAAATATTTTTATTTTACAATATAGTTAGGGTTCTTCTACTGCATAATTAGACATCAAATAATGCATATTTAGTTATTTTGTTGGTACTGTTTTACGAAAACAAGACATCATTGAATATAACGTACTGCATATTTCGTTATTCTACACTGCATAAATAGGTTCAATGTAGTGTATATTTAGTTATGAAAATGAGATGTTGCTTTTGGAAATTATAAAATGGGATGTACATAATGTACTGCATATTTAGTTATTCCACACTGCATAGATAGTTTCTAGAGAATGCATAGTTAGTTGATTTTCTTGCATAGTTTATGACGTCATGCATAGTTGGGTATATTGTACTACATATTAGTTTTTTTACGCTGCATAGATAGTTTGCATATAATGCATATTTAGTTGATTTTTGTTGCATATTTTCAAATATGTAATATCCTACAGATCTATGCATCGTTTCATAAGTATCTATGTATCGTTCCATAAGTATCTATGCATCATTTCATAAGTATCTATGCATTGTCTTATTCGTGAAAATTACAGTTTTTTAAGAGTTTATGTTAATGGTCGATTTCGAGTTCTCCATCGATGACTACACCATTGATGATCTTTGTTGGATAGAGTTTTTCCACTACGATGATTCATCATCATGTTTGAACTCTTTGTTCGTTATTTCTCTGTAATATTGCACCGATTTTTCTTGCATTTTCTTTGTAATTTTCATGAACCGTAATTTTCGAGTTCTTCACAATTTTTCTTATTTGCGTTAATGGAGGAATTATAGAGAGAGAGAGAGAGAGAAATAGAGAGAGAGAGAGAGAGAGAGAGAGATAGAGAGAGAGAGAGAGAGAGAGAGAGAGAGAGAGAGAGAGATGTGAGAATGGGGTGGGGGAGAGACAACACGTGAGATTGGGGAGGGGAGATGTATGAGAGAGAAAAAGATTTGATTCCATGTTTGTACCTACCTTGTTATGTTATTTTACCCTACTACCCTTATATTGATTTGTTAGGAATTTTATTGTTTAGATTTTGATGAATGCCATGTAAAACTTAGAATAGAAAGTTGGCACCCCAATTTTGTTGTAAAATGCATTGTAATGAATAGAGTGGCCAAGGCGAGTTAAAGTCGGCTACGCCCTAACATGCAAGAAGACAATCAAGATCGGAAGGAAGAAGACTACGTGCGAGCAAGTGAGTATGGCAAAGAAGAGTAGACGGGAACTCTCTTGAAGAAGAATCGAGATGCAGTGAGTGGAGCATCGGTCAAGTCAACTCAAGAAAAGCCAAGTCTCAAGTTGAAGTGAGCAATGTAAGAGTCATCCAATGATTGGAAGGTCGACTCTAAGTCACCTGGGGAAAGCAAGGAAATGCAATCAAGTCGAGATAATCGAAAAGAAACGTTATTTAAATCAAGAGATTTACTTAAACAAGTAATATCTCCATACCACCTTTCTTGGAGTGCTCGGTCCCGAAGCGTGCAAAAGGAATGAACAATGGGAAGCACCACACCGTGTCGAACTACGAAAAGGTGAAAGAACAATTCATACGAGAAATGGCAATTCCAAGAACGCAAGCCAACGACCGCAAAGTGACTTTCAAAAATAAGCCTATCTCTTCAACGGGCAAATTTTTGAAAGTTCACTATAAAAGGCCGAGGAGTTTGTTTGAGAAAAAAGTGACATGGATGACACACACGTGAGATATACAAGCATATTAGAAAAATGAAACATTCTCAATCCTCAAGCATACATTACGAAGACATCAATCCAACACTCACTGTGAAGGAAAGAGAACTTCAATCGGTTGAAGAGGAAAATATCGAAAACAAGGGGTCTACATTCCAGGAAGGATTGTAGAAAGGTTCAAGGTTGAACAAGTCTTAAGCTTTTGGAGGGCTTCGTGATTAAATCCAAAGAGCTTGAGCAAGTGAGTCTGTAGTAGCAAGGTAGCCGCCTGTGAAGAAGGTAGTGAGTCGCACGAGAAGCCGGTGAGTGATCAAGGCGTCTCGGATCGAGTCCCTAAGGATCAAGTAAATTTTGTTGTGATCAAGACTTGTATCCGGACTGTTACCACTTTGTAAACCGATCATTACTTAGTGGATTCCTCCGGGAGTTGGAGAAGAGAGAGTAGAAGAATTACCCCATCTTCGAACCTCTATAAAAACTTTATTGTGTCATTTACATTTCAAAGACTTAAATTCTCGCACTTTTAATCGCTTATATCTGGTGATAAATTTGCTATCCATTTGATAATTTATAAGTACTAAATCAAGCTCTAAAATTTTGCTTAATCAAACTTAAGGGTGTTAAGTCTTCATTGAAAATAAAACCACAAGTTGAGTTAAATTATAGCCAATAGCCGAAGTTACTCCATCAACGGCAAATTTGAGTCTGTTGAGAGATTAACTCTCTTGAGTGACTAATTCGATCGTCCATCAAGGACACAATGTGTAGAATCAACTCAGTAGATTTAAAAGGACTAAATCGAAAATTTGGAAAGGTTTATTCAACCCTCCTTCTAAACCTTACACTTACACTTACACTTTTCAAAGTCTCGCTTTAGTACTTAGACTTTCAAAACTCTTCTTTATCATTAAAAGTTATTATCATGGAAGCAAATTTGACACGCATCCCTATGTTCACTATCGAAGAATTTGATGATTGGAAAATACGTATGCAGGCTCATCTATCAAAGATTACATGATGAGATGTGGATAGTGATAGAAGATGGGCCTCTCGCAAATCTTAAAGGTGAACACATTTTTGCAAGAGTTGCAAATTTGAAGGAGAAAGAAGATGTTGCTCCCGGACGATCATGGTTGAAAAACCAAGAATCGAGTGGACAAATGATGACAGAGAAAAAGATATAACCTGGACAATGTAGCCAAGGACATCTCTACAAAACCTTGGACAAAGCCATGTTCAACAAAGTCAAATCATGCAAAACGGCTAAAGAAATGGGGAAGTGACATTGATTTGTGAAGGCTCGAGCAAATCAAAGAAAACAAATTATCGGTGGTGTCAGAAATTTGAGAACTTCAAAATGATCTCGGGAGAGAACCTGGATCAACTAGACACTCGGTTCTCATCGAAATCACAAATGAGTTGTCACTTGCACTTGGAAAGGAATATACACGAAGAAATGTGTATGAAAATCCTAAAAAGTCTTCCGGTAGAATGGGAGATGAAGGTCATGGTAATCGAGACATTCCATGGACCTATCAAAAACATCCAACCATGAGCTATTCTCGGATCTCAAAGCATACGAATTTGGTGAGAAGGAAAGACCAGGAAGAGACGGTTGTACCCAAAACAATTTGCTCTAATTATCAAAGATGGGAAGAGAGCCGAGGTCAAAGAGGCAATTGACCGGAAGAAATAGCCCGATGGTTAAAAGATTTAACAAGTTCTTTAACAAGAACTACAAGAGAGGAAAGGGTGAATCTTCCGAAGACACTCGGCTCCTCCAAATCAAGGGAAGAAGCCAACCAAGAGAACAGATCATCAAAAGTTGAGTATCAAAGGGCGATGACAACTCAAGAATAGAAAGAGTGATCAAAAGTGAATATCTATGTTGGAACTGTAGACAACCAGTGTCACTATGCCATTGATTGCTCATATCCTGTAGTCAACAAGACAGAGATGAAGAAGAAAGAAAGATCTTGAGAGAAAAGAAGACAAGAAAGGAAAAAGGCAATGATGGATGGTAGAGATCATTAAAACAACCAAGTTAAGGGAGACAGTGATTGAGAGAGCGATGAAGGCGACTACTCAAGTGACTCTGAAGAAGAAGCCCCGATCCGCTTGATGGCCAAAGAACAAGATCAAGAAGATGAGGTACAATCTAACTCAACAAACTCGACACTAGTGATAGTGACTGTGACACACACACTTCATCACCTACTGATCTTTATGATTCATTAAGAAAAATGATGAAAGATTTTGAACACATTAAATCCTCACACACACTATTGAATGAGGAAAACAGCCTACTCAAAAGTCAAAACTCAAAGTGACCAAGGAGTTGAGTACTCTAAGTCAAATAGTGTTGAGAATGAAAGTTTAAAAAGGTGAAAATGCTAAATTAATAGCAGAAATTGCTGCTATAGAAAAGAGGAGAATGACCTCAAAAATGTTATTGCCTCATTCACTAAGGCATCTAAATCATTGGATGATCTTATTATGAGTCAAAGAGAATGTGGAGACAAGACAGGCTTAGATTTAATTCTCTGTGCCATGTCAAACCTCAAGAGTAATTTTGGAAAAAGGATCTTCAAGTCATGAAGAGTCTGAAAAATCCAAAACTCTAAATGTTGCACACACATTCACTCCAAAGCACAATACTAAGCAAAGCGGCCTTGGTTACAAAGGAAAAGGAAAACGGCTGATTGAGTGTCTTTGAAAAAGACAGTGAGAAGAGGTTCACTGAGTCCTCAAAGAACTCAAACAAAAATACTCTGTAAAAAAGCGAGCTACCAAAAATCCCAGAAAACCCATAAAAGAAATACATATGATGGGGATGGTAGAAAATATCCAAGCCAAGCGATTGGAATAATGTGAACTATCGCCAGACTTATGGAATATAAGCCCAAATGGCAAAGGCCAGAACTCAAAGAAAGGCCATTCCAAAAGCATAAGAGCTTTCATCAGCACACATATGCACCTAGGCACTACACTCAAAGACACCACAATTACCAAGGAAGGCAATTGCTAAAACACATATGCAGCATACGGACAAAAGAGACAGTTGTATGAACCTAGAATCCCCAAGCAATTTGCCAGGATTAATTATGATTATGGCGATAGATGGCAACCCCTTAGAGTCAAATCATTTGGCTATAGGTTGGTTGGATCATCTTACAATTCTAACCCCTCGGGACCTGCACAAGCATGGGTACCTAAAACTTAATTTCCTTGATTGCAGGTTCAAGGACAGTGAGTGCCAAGGAACCTGGTACATGGATAGTGGTCGCCCGGACATATGATGAGGAAATAAGAGAAATTTGTCAAAATTCAAGGAAATCAAAGGAGCAAAAGTCATATTTGGAGGAAATGAAGCTCCTGGTGAAATAAGAGGCATTGGATCCATCAAGAGAAATGGATTAGAAATCACGGATGTTGCATATGTTGAAGGACTCAACTTCAACTTACGAGTATCATCATCGGCTCTGTGACAAGGGCTACAATGTCGGATTCAACATGGGTTTATGCCAAATCAAAGATATTGAATCAAATGAAGTTGTCTTTGCAAGGATGTAGACGAGAAAAATATGTATGTAGTGGATTGGTCAATCGCAACACCCAAGACTTGTCTACTAGCAAAGAGCAAAGTTGAATCAAGTTGGTGTGGCACAAAAAACCGAGTCACTGAATTTCAAAACAATTAACAAGCTGGCAAGAAGTCATCTTGTAGAAGGACTTCCGGACTCGATATCAAGAAGGAAAGTATATGTGATGCATGTCGAAGGAAAACAAATCAAGTCGTCATTCAAAGAAAAGACTTGCCCATCCTCAACAAGAATATTGCATCTACTTCATATGGATCTATTTGGCCCAATGGAACCAACTAGCATAAGTGGAAAGAAATACACCTTGGTGGTAGTAGATGACTACTCAAGATATCGTGGACAATATTCATGTGCAAGAAGAAAGAAACTCTACAAAAACTACCCACGGTGATGAAGAGGATTCAAAATGAGAAGAGTCAAACCATTATCAAAATAAGATCGAATCAGGAACGAGTTTGTCAATGGAATAATAACTCGATCTTGTATTGAGAATGGTATTGGTCATGAACTATCGCCAGCAAGGACTCCACGTGAGAATGGAGTTGCGAAAGAAGCGAAGAACCTCAAAGAAGCGGAAGAAGAACCATGTTAGCTAAAGCGGGGTTACCAAAAAGATTTTGGGCTGAAGCAATCAACACGACTGCTACACCCAAAACAGATGTATGATAAATAGACGGTGACAAAGACTCCTATGAGATCCGGACTGGAAGAAAACCAAATGTTTCATATTTGAGAATATTTGGATGTAAATGCTTCATCCACAACAATGACAAAGACAACCTAAAGGCTTTTGATGCTAAAGGCGATGAAGGTATCTTCTTAGGATACTGGTGAAAGCAAAGCCTACAGGATACTCAACAAAAGAACTATGGTTACAGAGGAATCCATTCATGTAGTATTCGATGAGCCAAATGTAAATGGAGAAGACATTGAAGAGTCGGTGATAAGTGAATCATCCAATCATACGAAGAAGAGTCCTATCTTTGTCAAGCCGAATTTGGAATTATCAATTGGAAGAAGATGAGATATTTGAATCTCAAAAACAGTGGAAAATTTGCGGCTAAGTGATAACGAGAGAGTGACCACACCAACACACGGTGCAAGTCGATCAATCCAGCTAACTTACTCCAACCCGATGTAAGATGGGTGAGAGACCATCCATTTAACTTGTCATTGGAGATATAAGAGAAGGTGTCAAAACAAGATCGAACTCAACAAGAAGCTATGTTCACATGCTTCATCTCGCAAATAGAGCCAAAAGATGTGTCACAAGCATTGGATGACACACATTGGATTCAAGCTATGCAAGAAGAGTGAATCGGTTTGAGAGAAATAAAGTATGGGAATTAGTGCAAAGACCCATACATCAAAATGTTATTGGAACCAAATGGGTATTCGAAATAAGATGAACGAGGAAGGCTCGTGGTAAGAAACAAAGCAAGACTAGTAGCCAAAGGATATTGCCAAGAAGAAGGGATAGATTTTGATGAAACATTTGCCCTTGTAGCAAGATTGGAAGCTATAAGGATGTTTCTTGCCTATGCGACTCATAAGAATTTCATTGTATATCGATGGATGTAAAAAGTGCATTCCTAAATGGTTTATTGGAAGAAGAAGTATATGTTGAACAACCTCCAGGATTTGAGCGGAAGACTCTTGGAGATAAGGTATACAAACTCAAGAAAGCCCTGTATGGATTGAAACAGGCACCGAGCATGGTATGACACCTGTCACAATTCCTAATCGAAAATGGATTCACAAAAGGAAAAGTAGATAGAACACTTTTTTTAATTCAAGACAAGAAAAATATACTTGCTTGTTCAAATATATGTGGATGACATTATTTTGGATCCACTAACAAAGAGCTGTGTGAAAAATTTTCAAACCTCATGCAAAGTAAATTTGAAATGAGCATGATGGGAGAGCCGACATTCTTCCTTGGACTCCAAGTGAAACAAAGTGAAGGATGGAACCTTCATAAGTCAAACAAAATACACCAGAGACTTAATGAAGAAGTTTGGTATGGAGGAGAAGTCTTACGTAAAAATACCAATGAACACATCAGTCAAAATGGACATGGATGCGGATGGCAAGCCTGTAGATCAAACAAGATACATAGCACTTATTGAATCATTGCTCTATCTCACGGCTAGCAGCCGACATCACCTTTGTTGTAGGTGTATGTGCAAGATTTCAATCTGCTCCAAAAGAGAGCCACATGACAAAGCGGCTAAGAGAATATTGTGATACTTGAAAGGAAGCAAGAAGTAGGCCTATGGTATCCAAAGGAAGGTGGATTCAAGCTAATTGGCTATTGATTCTCGACTATGTTGGATGCGAGTGGACGGAAGAAGCACTTCAGGCACATGTCAAATGCTAGGAAAGACTAATTTCTGGTTTAGCAAGAAGCAAAACTCAATAGCCACCTCTGGTGAGCGGAGAATACATAGGCTGCGGGCATTGTTGTGCCCAAGTCCTATGGATGAGACAAAGAAATGAGAGACTATGAAGTTGAAGAAAAAGAAATTCCAATCATGTGTGATAACACAAGTGCAATTGCAATCACTCAAAATCTGTGTTGCACTCAAGAACAAAACATGTTGATGTCGATATCACTTCATAAGAGATCATGTTGAAAAGAAGGACATTATCTTGGAATACATCTCAACCGATAAACAACTAGCCGACATCTTCACAAAACCATTATGTGAGTCAAGATTTGAAGAACTCAAGCATGAGTTGGGGTTAATCAGAAAGTGACACTCGACAAATCAAAGAAGAGAATTAGAACAGAAAAGAGGTGAAAAAGAGCCGAAAAGAAAGCGACTCAATAAATCACCAGATCGGAAAAGAAACTACACCGAGTCGGTGATAGGCTGCCGCTAAGAGAACTGTGAGAAGTAGAGTTAAATCGGCTAAGAGATAAGTGAATAACTTATGAGCAAAGTGACAAAAACGCTTGATCGTTTTGACTAAGCGGGAATGTTTTAAGGAATACGTCAAAGATAATAATGATGTGTACAGACATAAAGCCGCACACCAAGCTTATGATTGGATATAAATGCTGCCGCATTAAATACGAGACATGAAATGCACAATAAGCGTCTGCGAAATCCAAGCCGTTGATTTCGATCACGATTCAAAAACACCCGCACGCCCTTTCATAAACCATATTTAAACCATTTTCGCCCGTTTTCTCTCACACTTCTAAAAACTTTCATCTCTTTCTCTCAAAAGCAAAAGCGAGAATACTCTCGAAACCCTATCGACCTTCAAATCAATTTTCGAGTTTTTCCTTTATATAATCCGAGAAATGGCACCAACTTATGACTTTACCAAGTTAGGAAAGCAAATCCACACGGTTCGACGGTGGATTTCGACGAATGGTGAAGCAGGGGTCCGACGACACCTGGTGAAAAAATCGCCGAGAAGTTGGAAACGCCGGGCTAAAACCGTTTCTAACGTTTGAATATCCGATGACCTATGTGGAGGAGGTCGCACAATTCTACGTGAATGCCTTTGAGATTCACGATGAAGGAATCAAGTCATCATTCACGGAAAGCGGTGACTATCTCGCGCCAAGGATTTGGTGAATATTGCTCACTACCGGCAGAGAGGAGCATCCGAGATTAAAGAAGCGATGTAAACTTGGCCGACGCATGGAAAGAAATAGCCAAGTCCGACTTTCGATAAAATAATATACACAAAGAAACAAGAGATGGCCAAGGAGGATTATCACAAGTTGTTGGACATAGTTGCCAAATGTATCGACATCAAATTTGGCGACTTTGACCAATGTCAAAGCGAAGGCCGATTGTAATGGCCGCAATCATCGAAGAAAAAGAAGATCAACTGGCTGAGTTTGTCTACAATGCAGACTCTGCGCCGAACGTGGGAACAAGTCCTTCAAAGAAGATGGTTCATTTGGAGGTTCCCAGGATATGGCCTAGTGATTGGCCGGCTATTGGAGGTGAAAGGAGTCCTCTTAGACATGGGAAGGCATTCCATGTTAACAAGAGGATGTTGAGCTAACCTCTCAGGCGCACGAGAAGAGAGCTTACGCCAAGAGAGCGACACCGGTGAGGGGGAATCAACCGACCCCGAAGATACAACTGTTTCCTCTCCACCCGAAGAGAGAGCGACTACTAAAGAAAGCTAGCATTGAAGATCACGTCGCAAAGAAAGAAAACCAAACATGCTCCCCCCGCGGCAGAGAGTCACCGCCCAAGCTAGTGTCTCCCCGCCGCAGAAGCCGGGGTCGAGAAGGACTCACAAATACCTTCTCCGATCGTCAAGAAGAGGAGAACCGAGAAGCCACGACGGCCAGCCTCCTCGTAAAGACACCAAAGACGCCCCCCGCCCCAAGACTCGAGGACAACATCTCGGGCAGAAATTCCCTGGTACAAACCAGAGACGAAGAAGAATAGTCAAGCGGTCCGATCTGGAGAAACCGGTGAGTCGGTTACTCGGCCAAGCACAAATATGGAGACTACCGGAGAAGTAGAGTCTCCGGATGTAGTTGATGAAACACCAAGTCTTGAAGGCGATCGTGCAGAGGCAACTGTAAGACACTTTTGTAGCTCACACTGCAGTGGTGCTACAGCACAAGAAGAACCCGCGCAGCGGATAGTGATGTAATGATCCTATCTCCACCTTACCCGGACATCCAAAATCGTCTGCGTGAGTGGAGGAAATGGAAGTTAAGTAAGTCAAGGGAACAATTCCAACGACCGAGTTCATAGAAGAAGAAGAGAAAGCCGCTAAATTTCTCTTGGATTAACTCTCGTGCTCCCGGCTACGGATGAAGACAATCGCACGGACATCCCGCAGATCTACAAGAGACAGGGAGAGAGAAAAGCAAGTCAAGTTCGAAGCACGTGAGAAGACAAGCACCGCCCTATCTCGGCACCACGTAACACACATATCCTCTCCTTGATGTCTTCTCGACGGTGACGAGGAACGAAAAATGTGCCGCCACGAAGAGTTGCAAATGCAAAGCAAGCATTGACGAGTCAAGAATCCTTCACGAGCAAAGACTAATGGGAGGACCAGGAGAGTCCTCCGAACACGATTGAAATCGATCCAATGGGAGTGGTTCAAAGCAAATAGCCACTGTTGTTGCCGCTACCACTTCCCCCACTCACTCGGAAGAAAGCGATAAGGGAAATGGCGATGAAACCAGGCTAGTGGGGACCCCGGTCGAGCCAACCCCTATTGAAGGTGTCTACCACCGCCCCAACGGCTGAACAATCTATCCAAATAGCCGGGAGTTTGGAGACGAGTGACCCCATTACAAGTCACTCTGGTGCGCCGCCCGAGGGGGAAACTCCCTCCACCGCAGCAAGGTCGGAGGATACTGCAGATGACTCCACAACGAATCAAGGAGGCGAAGAAGAGAAATTACAATCACAAGAAGAACAACCATTGCCATCAACGAAGCTCAGACAGTTGAGACTGCTGTCTCGGTGAGGTGCCAACTACTCGAAGGCTAATGACGCTGCCGATGCGTCGAGGCACGAGGAAGGAATAGCCCGGGAGTTAACACTGCAGGCGATGAAAGTGCAATCCATGGGGTTGAGACTCCTATGGATGCCATCGTAGAAGACCCTAAGACACCGACACCGTCGAAAGGGAGGACAAGGCCTCGCAGCAGTAGAGGCGCTGGAGGTAATGAAGGCCCACGGGAGGTTGAGACTTCCGGGGTAAAGAAGTCGAAGTAGAGAACATCCCTCCTACTATCATCGACCCATCCGAGAAGGAGATCGGCGCACTTCATGATTCCCAGGACAACCCCGATGTCACTTTTCCGGGATCGGAAGGCGAAGAAGAAGAAGTTGAGTCATCCCCATGACAAATCCAAAAGACTCGGTGCGGGTGTTCCAAGCACGAGTAAGTCCGATCCCAAGACTACTCGTCAAACCTTTAACTTTGATGATGAGCCACCAATGGAAATCTCATCATCGTCCGATGACGCCATCGATAAGGCTAAGGACCGATCTCCATAAAAATGGAAACACCATTTGAGACCAACGAAGTGTTAAGACAGTGAGGCTCAACAAGCCGGTCTACTTCACAAATGTAACCCAAAGTGAACAAGAGACCATGCGCAGCTCCTCAAGCTGCAGCAGATCGATTCCCAAAAGAACCGCCGCGCACCACTCATCATCGAAGCGATTCCGGTTGGCGGTGATGAATCCTTTGTAGAGTCTTTTCCTTTTCACTGGAAATACCAGGAACTCCACGAAGAGTCGAAAACGAACAAGCACGCTATCACGGACCAGCTCTGCTTTTTCACTCAGGCACCATTGTTCGGCCGATTTTGATTTTGACGTCATTTGTATGGCCATCACCGCAAATGTGAAGAATCACCGAAGTTCGAGAAGTGTTCAAAGCACTCTTTCGAGGTTGAACGGATGGAGAGGCATCGCCTCTTTGGACATGCGACCGACAAAGAGATGCCAACACACGGTCGAGGATAAGGGAATGGTGGCAACATCAAAGCCAATCAATGCGTGTGGAACAGGTGAGATACTTAACCTTGTTCAACAAGTCGGTGTGGGAGAGTGAAAATGCCGATGCAAAAACGAAGCCGAGAGAACACATAGAGCATATGCATGAAGCTCACTTTGCCGAAATCAAGCTCGCTGCGTGAGCAAAATACAAATGATCTACTGGCGGTTGGAAGAACACATGACAAGAAAATTCAGCCTCGCCTCACGGCCTGAGATGAAGCTGATTTTGAGAATCCAACGCTTACTCGACCGAATTCGTCTTGCATACAACGGTGACTTGAAGCGTAACTCAACCATCGAAGACTTCGACTTCATGCTTGCCAAAGATGTTCCCAGGGTTCCTCTATCCTTTGATGATGCCAAAAAGGGGGAAGAGGAATACCTTAAAGCAAAAGAAAATGGCCGGTGAAAAGAAAGGAGCGGTGAGAAGGGAAAATCGTGAGAGGAAGTCTTGAAAGAAGAAAGGAAAGCATGTTGAGGGGAAGGATCAACAGATGTGACATTGATGATTGCACAAACCCTCAACGGGGTCTGTCACGGTGACATTATAGCGCAAAGAAACTCCCCGTGACTCTCGCCACTCCAACACTGCGTATCTATGGCCGAGAAGAGAAAAGCAATTGAAGCGGGGATGAAGGAAGTGGAAGGAAGAATGGATGCCAGGGTGATGAACATCTTGAAAGAACATGGAGGCATTCCGGTTACAGAGACACCTATGCCATTTCGATGTCGGGATAGAGCCACGATCGATGAATTTAAAACGCTCGAACCGGGGATACTTTGCAAATATGTCTATGGCTCAAGCTTGGGACTTGTATTGGGAAAAGGGTCTCACGTTATGTGAAGAGGCCGACAAAGCAGACTTCCCTACCACTCGGTCACTCCGCCGGGGTCACTCACCCGGGTCAGAAGATTTGGAAAAGACAAGATACGTCCCGCAGGTAGAGGAAGAAGCGAGTGGAGGAGAAGCTTGAGACCAGGCCTCCGCCCAAGAATATTGAATACGTAGATCCGGAAAGAAAGGAGGGATCTCTTCGGGTCGGGCTTGACCAAGTGGCAAATTTAAAAGTGGCTAAAACTAACGCCGAGTATGCAAAGAGATTAGAAGAAGAAAACAAGAGACAAACTCGGCTATGGCGAGAGAGAGGAAAGAATAAGAAGAGATGAAGGCGCCGGGAAAGCATATGAGAAGAAAAAGAAGGCGGTGATTGACGAGAAAAAAGAGAAGAAGAGAAGAAGATCTCGATCAAGATGAAAGAAGGAGACAATGAAGGAGATGAAGTGTTCTTTGTCCCAACCCTTCATGTATTTTATTATGTAAATACATACAATGTAAGTCTTACGTAATAAAGCTATAAACTCTTTATTTTTTTGTGAAGACAATTATATACTCGATACACCTTGTAAATTGATTGTGTTAAGTACAAGAATGATATGATCAATAAAAAGATT
This sequence comes from Rehmannia glutinosa, assembly GCA_016081115.2. Taxonomy (NCBI): domain Eukaryota; kingdom Viridiplantae; phylum Streptophyta; class Magnoliopsida; order Lamiales; family Orobanchaceae; genus Rehmannia; species Rehmannia glutinosa. The sequence goes on from JABTTQ020001574.1 coordinate 295,329, forward strand.
GATTTCGCGATACATTCTATGTGTCAATACACTATCCGTATGTATCTTTGTTATTTGCATCTTTGTATGGTTTAAGTTTTGGCATCATCAAAAAGGGGGAAATTGTTAGGAATTTTATTGTTTAGATTTTGATGAATGCCATGTAAAACTTAGAATAGAAAGTTGGCACCCCAATTTTTGTTGTAAAATGCATTGTAATGAATAGAGTGGCCAAGCTGAGTTAAGTCGCCTACGCCCTAACATGCAAGAAGACAATCAAGACTGGAAGGAAGACTCTGCGAGACAGTGAGTATGGCAAAGAAGAGTAGACGGGAACTCTATCGGGAAGAAGCGGTGAGATGCGGTGAGTGGAGCATCGATCAAGTCAACTCAAGAAAAGCCAAGTCTCAAGTTGAAGTGAGAAGAGTCATCCAATGATTGGAAGGCGACTCTAAGTCACCTGGGGAAAGCAAGGAAATGCAATAAGTCGAGATAATCGTAAAAAGAACCGTTGCGTAGTAAATCAAGAGATTTACTTAAACAAGTAATATCTCCATACCACCTTTCTTGGAGTGCTCGGTCCCGAGAAGCGTGCAAAAGGAATGAACAATGGGAAGCACCACACCGTGTCGAACTCGAAAAGGTGAAAGAACAATTCATACGAGGAAATGGCAATTCCAAGAACTCGCAAGCCAACGATCGCAAAGTGACTTTCAAAAATAAGCCTATCTCTTCAACGGGCAAATTTTTGAAAGTTCACTATAAAAGGCCGAGGAGTTTGTTTGAGAAAAAAGTGACATGGATGACACACACGTGAGATATACAAGCATATTAGAAAAATCGAAACATTCTCAATCCTCAAGCCTACATTACGAAGTACATCAATCCAACACTCACCCGTGAAGGAAAGAGAACTTCAATCGAGTTGAAGAGGAAAATATCGAAAACAAGGGGTCTACATTCCGGAAGGATTGTAGAAAGGTTCAAGGTTGAACCAAGTCTTAAGCTTTTGGAGGGCTTCGTGATCAAATCCAAAGAGCTTGAGCAAGTGAGTCAGTAGCAAGCAAGACGGTACGCCTGTGAAGAAGTTTCGAGTCGCACGAGAAGCCGGTGAGTGATCAAGGCGTCTCGATCGAGTCCCTAAGGATCAAGTCGGCCTGTTGTGATCAAGACTTGTATCCGGACTATTACCACTTTGTAAACCGATCATTACTTAGTGGATTCCTCGGGAGTTGGAGAAGAGAGGAGTAGAAGAATTACCCCATCTTCGAACCTCTATAAAAACTTTCTTTGTGTCATTTACATTTTAGCACTTAAATTCCCGCACTTTTAATCGCTTATATCTGCCGATAAATTTGCTATCCATTTGATAATTTATAAGTACTAAATCAAGCTCTAAAATTTTGCTTAATCAAACTTAAGGGTGTTAAGTCTTCCGCTGAAAATAAAACCACAAGTTGAGTTAAATTATAGCCAATAGCCGAGTTACTCCATCAATACTCGGTGAGTGCTTTGAGAGATTAACTCTCTTGAGTGACTAATTCGATTGTCCATCAAGGACACTGTTGTGTAGAATCAACTCTGTAGATTTAAAAGGACTAAATCGAAAATTTGGTAAGGTTTATTCAACCCCCCCTTCTAAACCTTACACTTACACCCCTTGGGACCTACATGATTAAATTAATGTTTTAACATATTTTTTATCCCTTAAATCATACCCATTGATTAATAGTGGGTGATGGTTGAGATTAGTCCATTGTGTCTCACATAGAGACATGGTCTCACTTGATCCTCCCCATATATATATACATATATATATATATATATAGGATTTGGTTCAAATGAGACCACCCTCCCTAGGTGAGACAGTGTGGACTCATCTTACCCATTGATCTTAAAAAATGAAGGGATGTGATTAATTCAGTTTTTTTAATTATTTCCTAATTTTCACTGATTTCCTAATTTAAGGAACCTGTTTTCTTTCCAAATATTTTTATTTTACAACATAGTTAGAGTTCTTCTACTGCATAATTAGACATCAAATAATGCATATTTAGTTATTTTGTTGGCACTTTTTTACTTAAAACAAGATATAATTGAATATAACGTCATCGCATATGTAGGTATACTACTTTCGCATAAATAGGTTCAATATAATGTATATTTAGTTATGAAAATGGGATGTTGCTTTTGGAAATTATAAAAATGGGATGTTACATAATGTAATGCATATTTAGTTATTCCACAATGCATAGATACTTTCTAGATAATACATAGTTAGTTGATTTTGTTGCATAGTTTATGACGTCTTGCATAGTTGGATATCTTTGTACTACATATTAGTTTTTTTACGCCGCATAGATAGTTTTCGGATAATGCATATTTAGTTGAGTTTTGTTGCATATTTAGTTTTCGAACTCACTGTTCGTTATTTCTATGTAATATTGCACCGATTTTTCTTGTTTTTTCTCAGTAATTTTCATGAACTATAATTTTCGAGTTCTTCACAGTTTTCTTTATTTGCGTTAATGGAGGAATGTGAGAGAGAGAGAGAGAGAGAGAGAGAGAGACGTGAGATTGGGAAAATCGGGAGATGTATGAGAGAGAAAGATATTTGATTCCATTTTTGTAACTAACTTGTTATGTTATTTTACCCTGCTACCCTTATATTGATTAAATTAATATTTTAATATATTTTTTATCCATTAAATCATACCCATTGATTAATAGTGGGGGATGGTTGAGATTAGTCCATTGTGCCTCACCTAGAGACATGGTCTCACTTGATCCTCCCCATATATATATATATATATATATATATATATATTGTAAAAGCTATAATTTATAGGCTAATTGATTTTTCTCGGCCATTTGCACTTACTAAATTTATAAATTATTTTACAGCAAAATCCTAACAGTAGATATTGCAATTAATATTAAATGAAAATTTTAAACATTACTATTGATATTAATATATATCTAATATCCTAAAAACCACATAAAATAAATCAAATCCCACGTAATCTACGACTCAATAAATTGCCTCTGATTTCTTATCAATTCACTCTCCATACCATCAATCAATTTAGCCGATTTATAAGGGGAATTTTTTTGAAATAAAATTATATATATATAAATTTAAAACTATTGGTTTTTATCAATAAATAAAAATATTTAAATTAAATTTTGATAGTCGAATATTATTTCAGCGATATACGATTCTGCAACAAATAGAAAATCTTGTTTTTTTCCAAGATTTAAGTTATTTTGTTAAGTTCATTGTATCAATGTATCAACCAAATATCAGATGCTAATTTAATTATAAACTGTATTTATCCAGTATCAAATGCTAATTTAATTATAACTGACAATATTTCTTTATTTGAGCCAATATGTCTTAAAGAAATAATTTATATTTTATTATTCTATTATAATATATATAACTATGTTTATATCAATAATGCTATAAAAGATTGGTTTATATATTTTGAAATCAAAACCTTGTTGATTAATTTTCTAAATGAATCATTATCCTTTAATTGAAAAAAAAGAGTACATTGGTTATTCTTCTAATCTTTTTACAATCTACTTTTGTTTTAGCAATATATAGTTTATAATTTACGAATTTGTTTATATGTGCAAATTCTGTCACCTTAAAGGACAAATATATAGGGAAAATAATTTAATACTCGAAATTTTTTTTATTCTATAATTTCTTGACACCACTTCTATTTGTGTTTACCATCCCGGCCACCTCTTACAGAAACAAAGGGAAAAAAATAAGAAATTTCGGTGAAACTTAAATCCCAAATTCTTTTGAACAAGAATCTTGATATATTATTCAAACTAGTAATCCCGCATGTGTGTTGCACGTGTATTACTATTTTATTATTATTCACATGAATCGATTTGTTTTTATTATTCACGTGTATTATTATTTTATTTTATTAGTTTATACTGAAACTATCTATTAACATGAGCTGGTATTTATTACTTTATTTTAATAAAAACATATTCATATGAAGTAAATAAAAATAAAATTTATTTATAGTAGGGTACACATCGATTCTCTTACATGCATCATTATTGAAAAATATCGACACATAAAAAATATGGAAGACACGATAAGAGAAAACCAACACTTCACCATCTAGAATTGTATTATCATGGACGAATTTGCTACATCCATCCGTAAAAAAGAACGCGCCATAGGGGTTAATCATTTTGACCGTCCAAATGAGTTTGTTCACATTATGCAGATCACAATTTATTAATTTAATGGTGTAAAGTCATTAAAATAACGTGTGAATTTGGATGAAAGACGCTGACACAAAAAATTTAATGTAATTACAATTTGAAAAGATAATAACACGACAATATTTTTAGTTAAGCTTTGTAATGAATTTCTAATGGAATAATATAGTAAGTTATTCCAATAAATCCTTACAAAAATAATAAGAAAAATCAAAATTATAAAACTAATCACCAAGCCGGTATTTAATTTAAATTAGCATCCTCATGGGCATCTGACAAGATAAGCATCAGTTTATCACTAAGTATTTATTTAACTATTTTAGAATTCTAAAAGAATTTTATTTGTCATTACTAACTAAATTACGTAAAAAAACGTACGTACTAAAAAAATACGTAAAAAATTGGTATTTTTATAGATTATTCGACACAAAAAGAAGAAATTCTGGAAGTTATCGACGTATTTAATTTGTAATTAGTTTCACATAATGTTAGTATCAAGAATAATAAAAAATAAACAAATCATAATTCAAAAACAACTTAAAAAAATACAACAAAACTATCAGGAATAATAAAAAAATGAAACAAATATCTTTTTATTAAACTCACCAAGTAACATCCGTACATGTAATACCCGGTATTAGAATTTGAATCTTAAAATTTAGGGTAAACTTTTCGCAATTTTTAAGGAATTAGATTAGTAATTTATTGGGATTTATAGCTAATTAAGATTATTATTTAAATTACATAATTCGGGTAGAAAAATTATAAATTTAATTACGGGGCTTTCTATTATTTTCAATTCAAAACCGAATAATTTCAAATCCAATTACGATACAATTACGCCTTCTTTCAATTTCATTTGTGGCTCAAATTACCAAACTCATTTTAAAAACTCATTTAGTACTTACTATATATAGTTATTTCCATATTTGGAAATAACCAGAAATTGGAAACTTTCCATTCCTAGTAAGAACTTCACCCTCTCATCCTCCAGTTTTCCGGTGGCGCCGCCGCCGCTGTCGGCCGCCGGCCATCGACTGTGGAAATTAATAAACCATACCTCATTCAAACCCTTTCGTCGCCCTCGTTCCAAATCCGAAGTCAGAATTTTGATTTGAATCCTCGTTCGCCGGCAAATCGCCGGTAAAGTTAAAATTTCGAAATCTTTGACTCTAGATCTACGGAGATCCGACCGTTGGATTTTCACAAACCTTATACCGTTAGAAAGCCCATTAAATTATCTTTCTAACGCCACTTTCCACTCTCAGATCATACTCTAGATCGTCGGCAAATCGCCGAGACGTCCGCAAAAAACCCCATCCCCAGTTCAGTGCGCGCCATCTTTGACCGTCGATTCCCGGCGATCTATCGACCACATGTCACGCCCAAACGTGACGCGACAACGATCAATCACTTAAAAGAAATAAATCAACCTAAACCAAAGATACCAAACTCCAAGTGAAATAGAGTCTAATGCGTGGAATTAAAATAAACACGAGTACAAATTACAATCTTAAAGTCTGGCGGTATCCGAATACAACCCAAAAGATTATCTGAATTAACTTACAGTCCAAACAAAAATAAAATGAAGGAGTCCAACAACAAATAAAAGTAAAAAGAAATGTCGCTCCACATCACGGATAGGGATTCAATGCGGTAGGTTCGATGTCTTGCCGAACTCTTCATCTAAAGGTTAGAAAACAGGAGGGAATGAGACAGAAATCTCAGTGGATGGGGTGATCGTGTGCAAGTGTGGCGATATAAATAGTTAATGCGAGAAATTTAGTTGTATGAAAACGCGTGAGCGATGATGCATGATTTTCACACACACCACAAGCGTCGTGATATATATATTAAGTAACATACTTATATAGTTTAAGAAAATAGTTCGTGGTCACGCAAGCACTATGGTTCAAGCAGACAGGAGGATTGCGTACGGATTTGTAATGCCAATCCTATGCAAGACAAGTAGCGGTTGCGTACGGATTTATAGCGCCAACCAAACGGGTCCGATTAACTCTTAATCGTGTGGATCGACAAAGCCGATTCCTTCATTCTTCCTTGTAACTCCCGAGCAAGATGGTCCAAGACTGTCACCTTATCGCTCCGTAGGCAAAGACAGAATCCACAGTGGAGCTAGCAAGGCTCGGATTTGTCATAATCATGATTATACCTCAAATACTACGACCCGCTCTTGGACAAACTCCGTCCCTCGATTTGCGGGATTAGGACGATGGGGCCGGAGAGTGGAATAGCGGCCGAGCTGCCTTGTTCCATCCCCGACGTATCCATTCCGACCGTGAGCTCGACACACCAAGTTGACTCAGCAGAAATTAAGTACACGTTCAGGTAGTCAACCAGGCAGTCGAGTATTATTGATTCGGGAAGCAGTTCATGAAAAGTTCTCAAAAATTTGCATAAGATGGTTATGGCGTTGGTGGAGTTATTGAGATGAAGATAATTATCGGGAGGATAAGTAGTCTTCGATATCATAAGGATTAGGAGGAACATAAGTCCCGTTATAGATTCGAAATCGCGAGATGAGGAAGTCGCCCCGCGATCCGGTATTAATCGGTCAAGACGATCCGATAAGTCAAGGGATTTTTCTAGAAAATAAAATATTTTAATTAAATATTAAAGTCAGAGGGTCCAGGGCTATTTCTTTAAAAGAAAATAATTTGAGTTGGGTCCTTATAAAAATAAAATTTACAATTAGCCCCGTTTTGTCAAAACCAATACTTTTGGGGTTAAAAGTTAAATAAATAAATGTCCCGACCTTGAACAAATATGAGGTCAGTTCCTAAATTCTCTAAATTGTTCAGAGATTCAGGGTTTTAAAGTTTTGAGGTCGAGTTTTTATAAAATTCTCACATTGGCCCCAAATTTGTTAAAATTGTCATTTCGGGCCCTAAGTTTAAAATAATCGGAATTACAAACCGGAAGGACTTCTAATGTGATTCCAGTTGGAAAATGTCACTAAGGTTAGAGAGATATTGGGACAAAAACTGTTTTAAAACGTCATAAGTATAGGTCCCTTAACTTTTGAAAATCTCATTTTTGTCCCATTTTGAAATAATTGCCTTTAAGGCTTTTAGGGGTCCAATTGTTATGAAATTTGAACCTTGGGTCCAAAATATAATTATGTTATAGGTAAATTAGTATTTCCAGGTACATGGGCTGTATAAGTCCTGGAAATTTCATTTGGGTCCTTAAGTTTAATCTTTTACAATTTGGTCCCTCAAGTTTTATAAAATTACTTTCCAAGCTCTAAACACTTGGATTTTTGGAATACACTTAAAATATTTTATTTCCAGTCCCTTAAGAGTTAAAATTTCAAATTTTAAAATTAGGGTCTGGTACAGTTTCGAAATTTGCAAAATAGCCCTTAAACTTCTCAAATTTTACAATCTAGTCCTTGGGCTTTTAAGGGTTGATTTTATTTATCTAAAAACTCTTAAAACTTTAATAAAATGTCAAAACATAATTTTAGAACCTGAGTTCAGTCCCAAAAATCGAAAATTACAGAGGGGTCCCTTAAGTTTTATTTTCTTGCAATTAAGTCCACCAACTTTCCATTTTTGTATTTTAAGTCCAAAAATCGAAATTTAATCAATTATGCTCGACTTGTCCAGGTTATAGGTCATTCAAAACATAGATTTCAAGAGTCATAAACATACATATCCATCTCATACAAGAATTTATCAAATATGACAATAAAGTGTACATGTATGTCCTAATTTTCGGTAAATCGCATTTTGAGCAACACTTGAGAAATTTTTCCAACTTGATACAAGAAAATAGCATGCAATACATAATATATACCTCAAATTCTCAATAACAAAATATTACATGCATTTTTATGAATTAAAACACCTAGAAGTTGAAAGGATTTTTCCACCCACCTTGTTTGTTCGGTTGATTGGTGTAAAGTGGTGTCACTAGACCTTGAGGATTTTAATCCTCACTTAAGGCAGCCCCTAAGTCCAATAATACAATGTGTTTTGAGTTAGAAAATGAAGATTTGAACTAAGGAGGGAAAAAAGGAGAAGGAATAGGCCAAAGGTACCACACTTACCTTGTGTAGTTGAAAGTTGTAGACACAAATTGATGGTCTCTTAAGAACTTGATCACCACTTAAACAAAGCTCCAAGGTCAGCCCCTAATCACCTCAAAATTATAATTTTGGTGTTAAAATTCGAAATTAATAGGGGAGAAGAAGAAGGTACCAAAAATCCCATCTCTTACCTTATAGTCCAAATCCTTCAAATTTCTTCAAGTCTAGAAGTCTTCTTCAAGGTGATGGTGAGACCCTTAGTATCTTCCAAGTCTTCTATGTAAACCTCAACATAAAAATCCAAACTTACATTAATAAGTGAGAGGAGATAGTTAGATGATAACAAGACAAAGAAGAGGAACAAAATTTCTTACCTTGTGTAGGGGGTGTTCGAATTTTTGTGATGGAGTAGAAGGAAGAGTTCTTGTATTTTTACTAAGTGTTTAAGAGAAGAGAAGAAAATTGTAGAGAGAGTAGGAGGATTTTTAGAGAGAAGTAAGAAGATTGAGGCTTGAAGAGATGAATGTTGGTGAAATGAAGTGATGAATGAAACTTGAACAAATTTCTTGCCCAACTAAGGCCTCTTGGCCGTCCACATGGGGTGGGGAGGGGGACAAAATTTTGTTTTGTTCTATGGCTTGAAAGGTGTAGCTTGCATGAGGGACAAGGACCTTGGTCAAGATGAGGTCTTGCATGGGAGGATGAAATTGAAGGGATTGAGGAGAATGTTGGCATGGGATGTTGGGAAGCCTCCAACATGTTGGGTAAGTTTATAATAAAGAATTGGTGTATAAGATATTGTGTATAAGATTTGAATTAATGGTGTAATAATACACAAGATGAATACATAAGGTGTATGTGTACAAGAGTTGGAAGATATTTCTACCCTAAAATTTCCCATCATGGCCGTCCCCCTTAAGGGTATTTGGTAATTCCATATATTTTTTTTTGTCCCAAATTTGATGATAATAGATGAATAATATCAATCTCCAAAACAATTAGTGATTTCCTTAATCACTTATAAGTCTCATGATCGCTTAATCTAATCCGGATTCTTAATTCTATATAAAATAAATAGTCTCTTAGAATTCTAAGGTGACTAATAGATACGCAAATAACAATAATGATGATCAATCGAGTGATCATAAATGCGAAATAAAATTAATAAATGATTGTGATCACAAGAAGTAAATAAGGAAATTAAGGCAAAATGTAATTATCATTAATATTTACCCGTCAAAGCGACGCGGTAGAATTGTCGAAAGTACAAAGACGACACGGTAAGTACATGTTCGAATAAAAAAAATCGAGGGCTTCACACCACAATTGATGAGCCATATAATGTTCTCTTTGTATTTTCAAGGTCTTCAAAACTTACCGATCAATTTCATGATTCGAGTTTGTTTCTGCCGTGAATCAAAGTCGAAAGTCTTTCGAAATTTCTTCCATTTTTTTTTGCCATTTTCATCCGACTTGCTCTTTCCTCTCTCCGTTCACGTCTCCGGAGGCCACCAAGTCAGGTGTAGGAAGTGTTTAGGGGTTGGGTTGAGGTGGTGGTACATGGCGGCGACGCACGGAGCGCCGCCGCTGTGTGCGTGTGTGTGCGTGAGTTGTGTGTGTGTGTGTGCGGGTATTTTCTGGCCAAAAGTGGCCGGAAAATGGCTTGGGGTTGGGCAGGAGAGCTCCCCGGCAGCGAGGGCTGCTTGTTCGGAGTGGTGTCGGAGGTCGGGACGGTGGCAAACGGTGGTGGGGATGTGAAGGAGTGAAAGATAGAAGTATTGGGGAGGCCAAACAGAATTTGAAATTCTTTTGGACTTGTTTGCAATTTTCAAAAACTTCAGTTTGAACCCTCCCAAGTTCAGTTTAGTCCTCCCATATCAATTTTCAGCTTATTATAATTTTTCCCCCAACTCAACTCTTAGAGTTCTGCAAATTGACCCCTAAAATTTTTAATTTAAAATCCTTAAGTCCTAATTTTCTCGTTTTTTACCCGAAAGGGGTCAAACGAACTCCGATTGACCTCAAATTTGAACCATAGTCTCGTTATACCCTCCTTATACGCAAGGTCTATTCAAAATCATGATATTGCCCCTCAATCTTCCAACTTCAAGAAAACGAGACCCGAACATCCTTATTATTTTGTTTCGCTCCCAATTTCTTTATTTTACATCCAAATGCCCCCAAATTTTAAGGATAGATTTATCTAGCATATTTAAATTCTAATATATTATTATATTTTCATTCCAGGTTTCTACGACATATTATGCTATTTTGTGTAGGAGACGAGATTGAGCCCGGGAACTAGGACTTGCATCCTACACAATCATTTTGCACATCAAAAAGGTAGGGTTACCTTTACACTTAACCGTGTACTATTGTTATTCAATGCAAATTGGCTGTTTAATTAATCATGATTAGTATGTTTTGTATGAATCCCATGTTGCGGTTGTACCGTACATGTTACATATTTATGTGTTGTGGTGATGATCACTTCACATTATGAGCTCGTACATATTATAAAGTTACCGTCCGTCCGTACAAATGCCACGTATGATGCATCTCTGCTAGTTGTAGTTAATTACGCAGTCGCTTAAGTGTACCCCACTGAGTGTATTTTCATAGCACTCACCCCACATTATATTTTTTTTTGCTTGAGAGATTAATGGTAGTTAATGGGAATAATTAGGGGTTTAGGGTAAAAAAAAAATAACTAGCTTTCTTTATTAGGGACATGAAGCCAAAAGCTAGGTTTTAGAGGGAAATTTAAAATTCATTTGTTTGACTAAGGGGTTAGTGAGATTTGTAGGAAGATTTTTAGTTGTAGGCTTGGAAGATATAAAATAAAATAGAATGAAATTATCAAAATTTTATTTATTTTTTTGTCCAATAATAATTTAGTTGGGAGATACAAAATGATAAAATAGTGATAGAAGAAAAATTGAGTTATTTTCTCCATTTAAAGTGGTAATTTCGAAAATTAGGGAAAAAAAAAAAGAAAAAAAAATTGGTATCTTTTCTTTATAAAATTGAGGGAAAAAAAAATAAAATGTATATATATCCATAATTAAATATTTAGAAATTTAAAATAAAGATGTGAAATAAGAAATGTGTAATCGAAAAATAAATTGGAAGTTGGTTGGGATGAATTATAGAATAAGATGAAATATTTGGATAAGGATCGAAATGTACTCCTAAATTTTCGAGGGTCTAATATTTCTAAAGTCGTAGTCATTCGATCAAGCATTAATACTAGAGGAGAATATAAAATTGCTAAGCTCCAAAAATGCGAAATGCGTAATTGACGTTGGAAGAAATAAATAAAAGTAGAGTCGCGTTTCATTAATAATAGGTTTGTGATACATAGGCGAATATATAGTCACTACATAACACCGTATCTCACGTTGTTAAAATTCGAGGCCTCACATGATGTTTCCAGAATCGAATTTCAAATATAAGTCAATAATTAAAAATATAAATTTTATAGTTAAATTTTTGTTTTTATTTACTTTATATGAATATTTTCTTATTAAAATAAAGTAATAAATAATAACTCATGTTAATAGATAGTTTCAATATAAATCAAAAATTATAAAATAATAACACACGTGCAATATACGTGCGGGATTACTAGTTAAAATTAAATTTACTAAAATTAAAATTTACTGAAATAGATAAAATTAAATTGCTTAAATTAAAAAAGTATAAAAGTCTGCATATTGTTTTACCTTAATTATAAGAATTTACCCAAATTATGCCAAGGTCAAAAATAGATTTTAAAATAAGGGAATTACAATTTTAAAATTTGGGATGTATGGCGTATTAAACAATTTAAGATTTTATATCATAGTTTTTTATTTACTTAAACAGTCTTAGATTTTTTGGTATTTTTAAATTTCTTAGAATAATTTAGATGCAATTTGATTATTTTTGAATTTATCCACTGATTTATATTTTATTGTGTTAACTTTTAGATATATGTTGATACTATTTAGATTTTATGAGATGATTGTAAGAATTGTCAAATAAATTTTAGATTTATTTGATAATTTTAAGGCTTTACACTACAAGAAAATTCCAGTTTACCGACAGAATTTACCGACAAAAATGATTTTGTCCCTAAATTTTATAATTACCTACAGAATACCTACAGAATAAAAAAATATCATTTTTCTCCAAATTATACCAACAAATTACCAACAATTTTTCAATTACCGACAGATTTTCTGTAGGTATTTACCAACAATTTTAGATTCTGTAAGTAAAATATTTACCTACAATGGTTTTACCTACAATGATTTTACCTACACTTTATAATTTTCTTAACATTTACCTACAGATTTTTCTGTAGGTAAACTGGTTTTTTCTTGTAGTGTTATTTCATAGATTTTTCATTTATGTATATAACTTTGTGAATTTTTGATAGTTTTAGATTTATTGAATATTTTATATGTTCTTTTTGCATTTTTTTAATTTAAGTTTTGAATTTTATTTGGTCAGTCTTATCAAGAAATATTTAGATTTATTTTGTAGTTATTTTATCATTAAATTAAATTATAAATTATGTGAAAATAGAAAAAGGTAAGCTTTGAAATTAAGAAAGTATAAAAGTAGTTATCAATATAATTTCACCTTAATAATTAGGACTTACCCAAATTATGCTGACAATGAAAATATAATTTACTAAAATAAGAAGTTACAATTTTTTAAATTGGAAAGTATAATTAAGTTGTCAAAATAATATTACTTCGGTCATTAAAAGTTATACAATATTTTTATTGCAAGTTGTTGACATTATTAAATTATCATTTTTTATTACTCGGTTTTTTTTTAATAATAATTCAATATTTTACTTACTAGTTTTTTACCTGTGCGATGCACATGATGTGAATTTATGAATTTCTATTTTGTCATTGTATGCTTGTTTCTCATAAAGCTTAAAGTCATTGTGTTTTTGTCATATTCAAGTTTTTGATTAGGTCAAGTGGTCAACATGAAAGCCGTTTTTTCCGAGTTTAAAAGCTAATTGCTCATTATAATGGTTTCTGATATAAAAGTTAAGGTGTAAGAATGAAAATGAGCAATGTCAACATAACACAACCATAGGGAAAATTTGATGAAATTATTTTATAGACCAATTGAATGCTTATAATTTATTTTATTTCGTTTGATACATTTCTATATTTGAACCACTTTTAATTTTTCCACGATTTTGAAGATTATGTATTTTAATTTTCAAATTTGTTATATTTAACCATGATTATTATTGTATTAGATTTTATATTAATTAATCAATATTAATTATTAGTTTATATTTAACTAAAAAGCTTACAATATTTATTTGGTATTTTTTTGACACCTTCTGACATTAGAACAAAGATCAAGTTGTATAAATATTTAGATTATGTATGCAATCATTATCTATATGATTCCCTTGAAGTTTAATGTTTTTTTGTCAAGTAGTATTTAATGTAATTTCCTGTAAATCAGTAATAGATAATTTAAATTAGGATAGTTAGATGATTCTGTTTTTGATAACGTGTCAATTAAATTTAGACATAATTTTAAATTTTTTTTTTGTGTATTTTAATATTCAACTCATGTATTTAACCCTGATTATTATGGTATCAAATGTTCAATATATAAGTATTACATTATTTAAACCAGATGTCACGCCCCAAACGTGACGCGACGACGATCAACCACTTAAACAGAAATAAACCCAACGATGCAGAAAAATGATACAACCATCCCAAGTGAAACAGTCTAAAGCAAATGAAAACTACAAGTCCGAATGCACGATTACAAATACATCCCAACAACATCCAAATAACTTACAAATTAACTAGGAAATAAAATACACATCATATCACCAAACTTAAGTATCAAAGGGTCCTACGCCCTTAAGTTACTGATCCGAATGGCAAAGAGAATAAAAAGAGTCCAACATCAGTGAAATAAAAGAAAGAAGTCCAGCAACATTGATAACAATAGAAAGTAAGTCCAAAAGGCGGAGCACGGGAATTCAGTCCATGGTAGGTTCAGCTTCTTCAACAAAGTCATCTTCTAAAGGTTAGAAAACAGGAGGGGATGAGACAGAAATCTCAGTGGATGGGGTGATCGTGTGCAAGTGTGGCGATATATATAGTTAATGCGAGAAAATCAGTTGTATGAAAACACGTGAGATATGATGCATGATTTCACACACAGTCCACAAGCGTCGTGATAAATATATTTAAGTAATATACTTATACAGTTTTAAGAATATAGCTCGTGGTCACACAGGCACTATGTGATTCAAGCAAGACAGGAGGATTGCGTACGGATTTGTAGCGCCAATCCTATGCAATACAAGTAGCGGTTGCATACGGATTTGTAGCGCCAACCAAATGGGTCCGATTAACTCCAGAATCGTGTGGATCAGACAGCGATTCCTTCGTTCTTCCTTGTAACTCCCAGAGTAAGATGGTCCAAGACCTGTCACCTTATCGCTCCATAGGCAAAGACAAAATCCACAGTGGAGCTAGCAAGACGCGGATTTGTCATAATCAGGATTATACCTCAAGTACTACGACCCGCTTCTCTTGGACAAACTCCGTCCCTCGATTTGCGGGATTAAGACGATGGGGGAAGAGTGGAATAGCAAATGAGGCCGGGGGGTTCCATCCCCGGCGTATCCATTCCGACTGTGAGCTCGACACACCAAGTTGACTCTGACAGGAAAGTAAATACAAGTTCAGGAAGTCAACCAGGCAGTCGAGTATTATTGATTCAGGGAAGCAGTTCAGGAAAAGTTTTGAAAATTTCGAGTGGCAATTATGGCGTTGGTGAAGTTATTTGGATGAAGATGATTATCGAGAGGACAAGCAATCTTTGATATCTTGAAAGATTAGGTGGAACATAAGTCCCGTTATAGATTCGAAATCACAAGACGAGGAAGTCGCCCCGCGATCGCGTATTAATCGGTCAAGTCGATCCGATAGTCAAGGGGTCTTAAGAAAATAAAATCTTTTTAAAATAATTATTAAAATCAGAGGGTCCAGGGCTGTTTCTTTAAAAGAAAAATAATTTGAGTTAGGTCCTTGTTAAAAAAAAATTTACAATTAGCCCCGTTTTGTAAAAACCGATACGTTTGGGGTTTAAAATTTAATAAATAAATGTCCCGACCTAGGAAAATTATAAGGTCAGTTTCTAAATTCTCTAAATTGTTCAGAGATTCAGAGTTTTAAAGTTTTGAGGTCGATTTTTTGTAAAATTCTCACATTGGCCCCAAATTTGTTAAAATTGTCATTTCGGGCCCTAAGTTTAAAACAATTGGAACTCACAAACCGGAAGGGCTTTTATTGTGATTCCAGTTGTAAAATGTCACTAAGGTCAATGGGATATTGGGACAAAAATAGTTTTAAAAATAAATAAGTATAGGTCCCTTAACTTTTGAAAATCTCATTTTTGTCCCATTTTGAAAAATTGCCTTTAAGGCTTTTAGGGGTCCAATTGTTATGAAATTTGAATCTTGGGTCCAAAATATAATTATGTTATCATTAAATTAGTATTTACATGTGCATGGACTGCATAAGTCCTGGAAATTTTATTTTGGTCCTCAATTTTAATCTTTTATGATTTGGTCCCTCAATTTTTATAAAATTACTTTCCAAGCTCTAAACACTTGGATTTTTTGAATACACTTAAAATATGTTATTTTCAGTCTCTTAAGAGTTAAAATTTCAAATTTTAAAAATAGGATTTGGTACAGTTTCGAAAATTACAATATAGTCCTTAAACTTCTAAAATTTTACAATCTAGTCCTTGGGCTTTTAAGGGTTGATTTTATTTATCTAATAACTCTTAAAACTTTATTAAAATGTCCAAACATAATTTTTGAACCTGAGTACAGTCCAAAAACTCGAAAATTACAGAGGGGTCCCTTAAGTTTTATTTTCTTGCATTTAAGTCCACCAACTTTTTATTTTTACATTTTAAGTCCAAAATTGAAATTTAATCAATTATGCTCGACTTGTCCAGGTTATAAGTCGTACAAAATATGGATTTCAAGGGTCATACATATACACGTCATTTCACATA
Organism: Rehmannia glutinosa; assembly: GCA_016081115.2. Classification (NCBI taxonomy): domain Eukaryota; kingdom Viridiplantae; phylum Streptophyta; class Magnoliopsida; order Lamiales; family Orobanchaceae; genus Rehmannia; species Rehmannia glutinosa. The sequence goes on from JABTTQ020001574.1 coordinate 311,695, forward strand.
AGAATTCATCAAATATCACAATAAAGTGTACATGTATGCACCTATTTTTCAACAAATAGCATTTTGAGCCATACTTGAGAAATTTTCAACTTGATACAAGAAATTAACATGCAATACATAACACATATATATATATATATATCTCAAGTGCTTAACATCAAATACTACATGCATTTTAAGTAAAAAAAAAACACCTAGAAGTTGGAAAGATTTTTCCACCCACCTTAAAATTGAACTTGTTGGTGAAAGATGAAATAAATCACTCTTGAAGGAGAAGTGACTTAGGTCAGCCCCCTAGGTCAAGGAATACCAAAAAAAAAATGTAGGAGTTAGGAAATGAGGTTAAAAATTTAAGGAAAGAAGAAGGAGGTGAAGAATATTGGTAAAACTACACTTACCTTGTGTAGTAGATGAAATGAGACTAGTAGAGGTCTCAAAATGAGTCTCTTTGCTCACTCTTAAAACTCTTAAGGCCAGCCCCTAAAAGTCCAAAAATAAAAATGGAGTATCAAAATTTTGGAAAATAGAAGAGAGGAAGAAAATGTACTAAAAATCCCATTTCTTACCTTATAGTCCAATTTCTCTTCAAAATCTTCAAAGTCTTGAAGTCATTTTCAAGATGATGGTAAGACTCTTAGTGTCTCCCAAGTCTTCTAGGTATACCTCAATCCAAAAATCAAACTTAGGTTAAGAAATGAAGATGATGAGCTAGAGGATAACAAGATGATTTTTTGAACACAATTTCTTACCTTGTTGTAGGGGGTTCGAAATTTTTGTGTAAGTAGAAGAGGGAGTTCTTGAAATTTTTGGTTAAATGTTTGAAGGTTTGAAGAAGAAGATGAACATATGCTTAGAGAAAACGTGGGAGGATTTTAGAGAGAAGGGAGAGGATTTTGTGTAAGATGTACAATGTGTTGGTGAAATATTTTGAATTTTTTTTTTGTAGAAAATAGCCTTATGGCCGTCCATCCTAGGAGGGGGGGACAATTTTTTGTTTTGGTTTGGTTAGATGATGAGTTAGGGTAACAATTGGGAAAAATTAGAACATAAAATAATAGGTAGGTTACTTTCTTAGGGACAATTGGCCAAAAGCTAGTTTTTATGGGGGAAATTTAAAATATATTTATTTGACCAATTGTGATAGTGGGGATTGTAGGAAAATTCTAATATGTAGGTTTTTTTTAACAAAAAATATAAATAACCTCCCTATTTAAAGGGTATTTTCGAAAATTAGAAAAAAACATATTTGATTTTCTTTTCTTTTATAAAATTGAAGAAAAATAAAATGTATAAATATTTATACTTAATATTAAATTTTAAAATTAAAGATGTGAAATAAGAAATATGTATTTTATAAAAAAATTAATTGGAAGTTGTTGGGGAAATGAATTATAGAATATAGTGAAATATTTGGATAGAGATTAGAATATACTCCTAATTTATCGAGGGTCCAATATTTCTGAAGTCATAGTCATTCGATCAAGTATTAATACTAGAGGAGAATATAAAATTGTTAAGCTCAGAAATGCGAAATGCGTAATTGACGTTGGAAGAAATAAATAAAAGTAGAATCGCGTTTCATTAATAATAGGTTTGTGATACATAGCCGAATAAATAATCACTACATAACACCGTATCTCACGTTGTTAAAATTCGGGGCCTCACCCCAGACAAGTATCAAATCACACACTAAAAATTATAATACAAATAATAAGGTATTATAAGCCAAAAAAAAACTCGAAACCTTTTTACATTAGAATAAAATCTTGTTGTATGATTATATAGATATTCAATTATTATATATATGATTAATTGAAAAAAATAAAACAAAAAATTGGCAACTAATAGTTATTTTAATTTTTTGGAAGTCAACAATATATAATTTACATTAAGAAATTATGAAAAACACATAGAATCAAAATTACAGAAATTAAAGAGTGATCATGGTGTGTTTAATGTTGACTATTAAAATATGTCATTTTAAAACGACATTTGTTTCTGTTACATATTCTTTAAAAATATAAATAATTTTGGCGAGTAATAATTAATATAATTTTCTTGAAATCAATAATGTATAATTTAAACTAAATTTATATAAAAACACATAAAATCACAATTATATAAATTAAAGAGTGTTTATGGGACAACGTTAACTATTTAAACATGCCCTTTTAAAAGAACTAGTAATCCCGCACGTGCGTTGCACGTGTATTATTATTTTATAATTACTATTTGCATGCATTATTATTTTTATTATTATTCACGTGTATTATTATATTATTTTATTGGTTTATACTGAAACTATCTATTAACATGAGTTTGTATTTATTACTTTATTTTAGACTGGTTTCATATCACAATGTGTGGATAATTCAAGATAATAGGGTGTTAATGGTGCAATTGTATTTTGTTTTTCTTATAGTGACTAATGAGAAAGAGAAAAGGCTCGAATACATTGTGAATATGCTGGCTATATAATTTTTTTTATCTTATTGACTATACGCTTTTAAATAAGAATGAATGAAGATTTCTATAATCAAATGATAAACTTTAAATTGAGATATTACTCAAAATAATATGGCAGAAAAAATCATGAATAAAAATTTATAGCAAACTATTTTTCATTAGATATAAATTGTAGTTGTATTACCGCAAATTTTACAGCAATGTCATAAAAATACACTAAAAAATTATGAATATAAATATGATATAACTGAAACAGAGAATAAAAATCGTACCATTGACATTTATGTCCATTCTCTATCGTTTATTTCCAGTAGTTGTAGATCCCTTGAGTTTTTTCATTTTGATCAACAATACATTGTTGTAATCACTCATCAATCCAAAAATTATAGGATACGATGGGAATTTTCACAACCCAAAATAAATTATCTAGAAAGTTTATTTAAAAATGCAATGCACAGATGAATTTTATTTTTGTAAATATTTGAATAAGATTTTTTTAAGCTAATACATAGATGTCCATTTTTAATGTTATACAGTTTGAAAAAGTTATCGCGTTGAACAAATTGTTGTCATTTTATTGTAAGATAATAAAATTCTAGATTAATGAATATTTTATTTTAAGGTAAGATTTTGTGAATTTTTCCCTAAACACGTTTTTAATTATCTGATCACATAGCATTATCGAATTTGGTTAAAAATATAAATAAATACTGGAAATTCATTTTTCGGATATATTTTTAATCATAATGATATATTTATGTTTATATTCAGAGCGGGATATTTTTGTAATGATATTAAAGTCGGGATGGAAGTTTATATATATGAACACGAAATATATGTTGATACAAAAAATGTTCACACAAAATATGTTGACAGGAAATATGTTAGTATGACGAATAATAAAAAATATTCAAATCATAATTCGAAAAACAACTTAAAAAATACAATAAAACTATCAGGAATAATAAAAAAAGAATATCACCAAATATTGTTCGTACAGATCTACAATACAGTTTATATAAAAACTCTTATTTATTGAAGAATTCAAGTTCAATACTGTCGATATTGGTGAGACACCTGATGGCAACAGAAATAGAGGGAAACGTGAAGATGAAGTCATATTTGGTGGTTATGCTTCGAATTTAGTGTCAACAATATCAAAGTGTTTCTCTAATGCAATTTAAATAATATAAATATAAGAGGATTTTGTATAAATAATAAGCTGCCAAAAAAAATCTCTGAACATAAAATCAATTGTTAATTCAATTAATGGTGAAAGATACATAAAATCACAATTCTTCTATTTTAACTATTATTAAATAATTTATGAAAGTTTGAATAGTCATTAGTATTTAAAACTTGATTAATTGATATTATATTGTACAAAAAAAGTAACGACGCCATTGAAACAATTAAATAACATATTTGATGAAGATATGATTTATAGAATCAACATAATCATTGTAATATATATGAACAGAAGAACAGACATATACTAACATTAATTATAGTGAAATATTATTTATAATTTTTAATATATATATATTATATATAGATAGAATTGATACTATACACTAACTTTTGGTATAAAATAAGAATACCGGCAAATAAAATTTTCCTAATTTTTATATAAAATAAGAATATCATTTATGATATTTTTTACAATATTTTTTATAATATTTTCCTAATTTAGATAATTACAACGATTTTCTTATAATATTTTCCTAATATAAGCATTTATAATAATTACCATTTATAATGTTTACAATTGTTTCCTAATATAATAAGTGAAAAGAGCGGGAAAATTTTGTTTCGGACTTCTGCTATTATATATATATAGATGCGCATTTATTTATTGTACATAATATTATTACTTTTTATGGTAATTGAAAATGGATGAGAAAATTTTGAGCTACTATTGTGATTTGTGAGTGATTTCCATATACATACATATATAGGGGAAGTGTTATATGAGATCAACCCCATTAAATTAGGGAAGTTACACACAACAACATAGATATTATCTTACCACCTAAAACCATAGCAAATTATGTAATATTTGTAAGCAACAAATATACAATGTCTAAGCAACATATTTGTCATCAATAAGCAATACGGTTGACATAAAAAAGCAACAAAAATACATATATACAAGACATATGGCCTATTTAAATCAACAGATTTGCACCCATTTTAGCAACATTGTCTACTTAAATAAGCAAAATAATTGTCTTCAATAAGCAACACAGTCCACATAAAAAAATAGCATACTTACTTAGCAATATTGTCTGCCTGAATAAGCAACATATTTGTCCTTGATGAGCAACATTTTTGACATAATTTCACACACACACACACATATATATATATATATATATATATATATAAATAAAGAAAAATCGAAAGAAATAGTTTGTGGTTGCAACATTGTCTGCCTAAATAAGCAATACATTTGTCCTCAATAAACAACATATTTCACACATCGGAATGCGCCAATATTAATTGCAAGTTTGACTGTGAAAGGTAAGAGAGAATTTCAGAAATAAGGTTTCAAACAATATCCAAAAAAAGCAACATATTTGTCTTCAGTTAGCAACATATTTGTCTTCAATAAGTAACATATTTCTCACAATGGATAGAATCAGAGATACGGTTTCAAACAAATCCCAAAAAATCCGGAATATAAACGGGCACTACCAAAAATAACTCCACTTTTTTACTGATATTCAAACAAAATTGCCTACTTATCATTAACAACCATTAATTAAATATAAACTAAAATAAAAATTAATTAAATCTGCATCGTTATAAAGAAGAGGTCAACGCTCCAGATTTGGTCTCACATATTTATTTAAATTATATGGACTCACTAGATCCAAATCCTACATATATATATATATATATATATATATAGGGGGTGGGTTATATAGGACCCCCTTATTATATGAGTACATAAGACCAAATCTTGGCCACACATCTACCTATTTCAATGGCTATTATTAATTCAGGTTAATGTTAACAAAATAAATGGTAAAGTCAAAATGGGGGCAAATTAGTCCACATAAATAATAGGGAGGTTGACTAAATCTAGTAAATCCCATGAAAATAGGGCAGTTACACATAATTTGTGTCATCCTTCATTCCATCCACGTTGTTTAATTGATTTCCAAACAAATTTGATTATATGTTTCATTAACTCAATGTGCTAAATCTAGTAAATTACATGAAATTTCGCCATTCCATTTTTTTTTTTAAAATTGCTTTGTATGGTCAGAATATTGCTTATATGTGCTTAAATATTTGCTTGCACGTAGGCAAAATGTTGCTTAGTTATTACTGTGTTTTAAAATCTCACATTAATAATAGTTTGCTTGAGAAGAACTATCATATTATGTAAAAAATTAAAAACCTATACTTATATGGACTCTTATGCATTCATTGCCGGTTTTTTCAACCCAGAAATTTGCTTGGGTGATGCTAAAATGTTGCTTATGTATGCACGAATACTCGCTTGTATGTATTCAAAATTTTGATTACGTCCCCATTTGTTTTAACTCAGTACTTTCCTTAGCTATGGCTAAACGTTTGCTTACATGTGCATAACTATACGCTTATGTATATTCTAAATATTGCTTAATTATTTATTTTATTTGATTCAGTTGGGATTGCACATGTGTCACAACAGCGGATTGAAATAATATCAGATTAATCTCCGAACTGGATACTAGAATATGACGAAAATATAACTCCAAAAGAATGAATGAATTTTGATAATATCGACAACGGATACCATTTTAAAAATAATTCTTAATAAATAAAAAAAGTATGTGTTCAAGAATATGTTGTGACTGCTTATTTGTTTGTTAAATACTGCTTATTCACATATTACAAATTGCATATGTGTGGTTATTGTAATGCTTATTACTACTATGTACTCAACTTATTTGTGATTGTTGTAGTGTTTTTCGAGCAAACATTCTTGCAAAATTTGGTTACTGCAGCCCCATATATTCAATTGCTTATTTGTGTGTAAAGTATTGCTTGTGAAAGGATGTTATGGCGCTTAGAAAGCAATTGAATTATGCTTACATTACCATCAAACCATCAAAATAATTGATTACAAAACAATTGAATTCTGCTTACAAAGCAATTGAATTTTGCTTACAAGGCAACTGAATTAAGCTTACAAAACAATTGAATTCTGCTTACATTATCTAAAAACCATGAAAATAAATACGACACTAATTAGAAAATATTCTATATCAACTACGCATGTACGTCAAAACCAATCATATTTATAAATGACTACTAAAAAACTACAATATTCAACATTTTTAATCAAAGTATGAAACAACAACGTTTCGTTGTGATCATAACTTGATTTAGCAAACTCCTTCGCCAGTCCCAAAACCGACTTCCTCTGCTCGTTCATTACATCTTTTGCCATTTCTAACAGAAAAATCTATCAAAAAAAACGACACTAGTCATTTATATAAAATATTTATTAACAAACAAAACATTTATAAGCATAAAAACTAACAAAGCATAAGCATAATATAAGACATGCATAAGCATAAAACAAACTATAGATAAGCATAACTATCAACAACAATAAGCAGTTGTAAACATCAATAAGCAATCCCCCAACCTTAGAAAAAACATGGCAATACTAATTACCTCCTAATTTGAGAGCATAATATAAAATATAGATAAGCATAATATAGAACATACATAAGCATAATTATCAGCAACAATAAGCAGTTGAAAGCCTCGTTAATTAAGCACCAAAGACATATAATTAAGTGGTAATGACTGATGATTCATGAAATTGAAAAAATGAAAAATAAATATTAATTACTTGGAATTTACACATATAGAAGCCGTCACCAAGCAGGTCTCTGTAACCCTGAACAGTTTTGACGAATGGATTTGTAGGCTGAAAAGCCACGCTACGTTAGCGGCTACGATTCTATCGACCTCAACAAACAAAACCACCAGGCAACGATTGCGCCTGATCGTGCCCCACCGTAAAACACCGCCCCAATCCCAGAGTCGAAGCGTCGATGTCGGTGTCTCCATAGCCACGGAGGTCGGGGTGATGGTGCGGTAGCCCCATGGCGGAGAGGTCAAGCATCGGTGGTTTGCAGAGAGAACACGACGGGGAGGTGAAGCGCCGGTGGTTTACAGAGAGCTCCAGGAAATCCATGGAGGAAGAGGATGACCTTTTCTCACCTTTGTAGGATGAATTTGGGGATGTTTTGCAGAGAGAACACTTGTGAGGAAAAGATATGCAAGATATTAGTGATTCTTAAATTTGATAAACACGTCTCCTTAACCGTTCCTAATTTCTAGCCCACTACCATAAATAAATTCCCTTCCAAAAATTGGTATTAATTAAAATTACCAAAAAGTCCTTATTTTTATAAAGTTATCTATTAAAAAATAGTAAAATTTATTTAATCTCAACCGTTTAAAAATTAAATCAATGCCTGAGATTTGGTCTCGTGTACTCACCTAAGATATGTGGACTCACTAGATCCAAATCCTATATATATATATATGGTATATATTTGTTACTATCAATTAGTGATTCCTTTCAATCATTCCAATATTACAAAGATGATATCAATATGTAGATATAGGTATAATGCAAGTATTATATACAACATTAATTGAAAATCGTATACTTTTGGCATGTAGTAAAAGTTTTTCCAATACATTGCAGAATTTTAAATGCAATTTTTACTTAAATATGAAAAGATAGAGCTCGACTCAAATTTGAGATCGGTCACATTGCTAGTTTTATGTCTAGATAATTTAAATATGGATATTATGCCAATGTATGAATTTTTTTTATTTTTAATGATGTATTAGTTTTAATCTAAACACAATGTTAAAATATTTTTTTTTATGTATTTTAATCCTGTATTTCTTTATTTAACCACAAATTTTGTGGTACCAACTATTTGATATGTCGATATGGTGTCATTTAAAATAGGAAATTATGATCTCACATAATACATCGATTGAGATATTGTTGTATTAAATATATTGATTTTTTTATTTTTATATATAAGAATAATTAAAATTTAAAAAAATTAAATGTTCCAACATTAGAATTGTTGGTATCTTGTTATATAAATATATTGATTTTCCATTAATATATATAGGATCCTTTGAAATTAGGAAAAAAATGGCAGCTAATAGTTCTTAGAATTTGAGGAAAATCAACATTAATTAAGTTATATTGATCTTTAATTAGGTTTCGAGTGCTAATAAAAGATGACATTTTAAAAGTGATCAATATTTATTTGTTTGACAAATTAATTTCTTTGCAAATCGTTGTAATTTTGGCAAATATGTAAGATTTTGATTTCTTGGTAATCAAAATCGTATAAATTATATTACGAATATCTTAAAATCTGAAAAAATAAAATTTTCAAGAATATTAAACAACAATCATGGGGCATTTAAAGATGACTATTGAAACACACCATTTTAGAATTAGTAGGTGTGTATTTATTGTTTGTAATTTTATATAACTTTGGCAAGTATTAAAAAATTTAATTTCCTGGAAATCAGCATAGTATAATCTAATTTCGAATATCATAAAATCTAATAAATGGGATTTGCTACAATATTAAACAACGATTATGGGACAGTTAAAGTAAACTATTTAAATTTACTATTTTTAAAGTATGAAGTGTGTGTTTATTTGACATAATTTAACTATTGTTTATTGTAAATGCAAAAAGACTGGAAAAATTGTGGTTATTATTTTGAGAGACGTTTCATTATAGATAGATAGACAGATAGATAGACTTTTTAGATGCACAATATGTGTTTATTGGATAAATATGTATTATTGAATATTTGAATGATTTCTTTTAAAAGCATTTGTCATGATAATCCAAATAATATAATGCATATTGAATACTAAATAAAAACAACATGAAATTCAAAGTCGTACGAACTTCCTATAGAAATAGAGAAGAAAGCAAAATAAAACCAAATAAATATGGTTGCCTATGTAAATTGTAATTTTTTTAAACTGTAAAAAAAATGTAATTTTTTTAAGTTTCTCATTGACTTCAAAATTTTCTAGTAGGCTTTTTTCTTTGCCGGTTCATTGGCCTTTCGCAACACATACAACTTATCCTTCATGCTTATGTTTATTAATAAAAATTTATATTTATCCATAAAAAAACAAAGGAATATATAATCAAGAGTACATGTATCAAAGATAATTTTTTGTATGATAAGTTGTATTATAAGTATAATTCCAACATTATTGAGATTAATTGAAATAAAAATAAGACCTTTTGTTAATCTGATTAAAATATCGACTCCATTTGGTTTCACTTTCCAGAAACCAAATCTATTTTTGGAACATTTAGACAGTGTTTGCATGTGATGATATTTTCCTCCCCTCCACTTTTCGGACAAAGAAATGGTTAAAATTGTGATTTTTTAAAAAAATAAATTAAAAAATATACTATTCACTTATTCTTACTTTTCAAATCATAAATCACATCTATTTATAATTTAAATAAAAAATATCACATCAACTATCAATATTATACAATCATATCACAAATATACTATTCACTCTCTCTTATTTTACCGAACCACCAATCACATCTAATCACCATTACACTAAACAAACCATCACATCAACTATCTGTTGGAAATTATTTGGGTCCCGGATCTAATCCGGGCCAAATAAGATCCGGCTTTTCGATCTAATCGAATGGAAGCGGAAGCGTGGGATTTCAAAAATCGAGTTTTAGATATAAGAACATAAGATCATGCTTATTAAATTTATTCAAACTAAAGGAAGAAAAGAAAATTTACCTCTTTCGACGATTTTCTTGTTCTTCGCTTTTTCTCCGTCAATCCTTCGAATCCCCGAAGCTCGTAGACACCGTGATCTTCCAATTCGATCCTCCCTATCAACGGCAGTGTGTGGGCACCCAAATAATAATTCTAAGTTCCTAACTTTTATTTTCATACGATGTACTCAAACTCATGAAATCGTAGGATTGAGCTAACTGGATAGGAGGGAAATTGAACTAGGATTAAAACTAAACCACAAATCTCACTTTTGAAAACAACACGAAAAGACCTCCACAAAAGGTGGCGCTGCTGCCCGTGAAACATTAACTACTCGAGTTGGTGAAAAACAAAAAGAACTTTTCCAATTGTTGAATCTTATTGCATGTGTGTCGACCAACAAAGTATTAATGGAACAAAACAATAATTTTATAATGGCTAGGAAGAAAAGTGGGCCGTGAATTTTATTCCAATTTTGCAAGAAAACTCTTTTCAATTTGTAGAGAAGTGCCACTGAAAAGAAATCTCTTTTATCGAATGAGATGGCAGTTGAAATTCGTGTGTTTCAATTGTGAGATGTGGTCCCCTTTCATGCGCTTGTTCAATCGCCACTCCAACTTAGTTTCATATCTAATCTAGAATTCATAATTCTAGATAGATTCAAACTCTAATTGATAATTATCCAATATAATTATCAATTTAATAATTATATTAATATCATAAATATTTTATATTTATTTAATTCCAAATACAGTTAAAACTGTAGAATATCATACATTCCCGGAATTAACTAATATCAATGCATTAGCCCATATATTTTGGAAAACTATTTTCCAAAAACCTTTAGGAACATAAAATATTATTTCTAACCCGTTTACTCTAGGAAGGCGAACCGGGGACCATGGACCTATAATTATAAGCTCAAATAAATCAAATAAATAATTAACTCTTTAATTAATTTATTCGACTTATTAATTCTCGATATTACTCCACTATAAATTCGGAATTGCACTCTTATAATTATAGAATATCTTACTCTACGAAATGAGCAAAATTAACGATATAATCATTACATATAGATTAATCCTCCATAGACAATTCGTAATTGAAGTTAGGTAGTATCCGTTAAACCTCTTCAATTATCTCTTATCCTCATTTACCATTAATTCACTAGTGAATGGTTAATTTATAATCGGATTATAAATTAGAGATCTCAAACCATTCAGTTCCAGAATTAACAAATGAGGGAATTGTCTTTCTACTTCTCGCAAAGAAGGAATGGATTCCATATCGTGAATTTATATTCCCAGACTATTTAATTCAAATGTGAATCTAAAAAATACGGTGTTGGGAATGTCGTAGGACAAACTTAAACGAGCAAATTAAGAATCACACAGAAATAAACATGAGTCTATAATCACTCATGATTAAGATTTATCCATATATGACCATCTAGTGATTTAATTTGATTTTCCATTTCTACAATGGAATTTGTATGAAAAATTCAAATTAAATCGGTCCAAGTCCTATATGATCAAATCATATATAAATGCCCCCACTAAGATGTCTCCACATCGACGGTCCAGATAAGACAGTCACATTCAAAATATTTTGGGGCGCATTAATGATGTTTTAATTAAAGATCCCATACTTTAATTAATTTCATCACGGACTTAATTTTAGTTTAGTATTTATAATCTTAATCCTCTTGTATATAACTCTTATATACTAAGATTATGGTTACATAAATAAACTAGGGATTTTCATGATGTTCAACAAAATACATACAATATGTAAAAGAGTTCGAAAATAAATGTCGCATTTATTAATAATCAAAAACAATTCACAATTTGCTTTAAGGGGCACTATCCGGCTAACACTATCATCATCACATTTTTCATATTATATCTAATCACACTCTAAAAATTCATTCTATTTTTTGAAATAATTTTTTTCACATTGTTATCTCCAAAGTAAAAGAAAGTAAACGAAAAGTCAAACAATCACTCACTCGTAATTTAGAGTGGGTCTACTTTTACACCCATATTTTAAACATTTTAGACACAAACTCAAGCTATCCAAATTCATTGGTTAACCTTTATATTTGGTTTTAGTTTCCAATATATTTTATATTTTAAAATAAAAATGTATAGGATTTGTTATTGGTGTTTCAATTTTGCATATCACAATTTCTTCAAAATTGTTAGTCCAAGATACGATTTCCTCAAGGTGGATTCAACCCATAACATAAAAAATGTTAGAAAGGCCTCGGAGTTATCTAGACGAAGCCATATTTAAGTCAACAATGAATTAAGAGAGAATTTAATTGATTAGACCTAAGAGCTAAAGTCGCATAATAAATAAGAATGTACAAGTTATTTATAGTTGGGACTTGGGCTCATAGGTCTTATATAATGCTCTCTGCCTCATGGGCCAATAATTCAAGAATAATTGAATACAAATCTAACAAAATGTCATCAAGAGCTAAAACTAATAATTAAGCTGGAATTAGATATTAAATAATTAAAGTATAATTTAAATTTAAATTTACCCATATTTTCAAAATATGTTTGAAAATATTCTCAAAAAGTTTTTAGCGCCATTTTCTAAATTCATATTTTCATTTACACTATTGCTAATTTCAGAATTGTATGTGTTTGAAATAATTCATTTTATCTTCTTTTTTTTCAAAAAAAGAAAAAAATCTCAACCATATAATATTGATTTTTAAATCTTAATCAAATTATGATTTGTTAATTGTCAAATAAATATTTTTATCATCTTATTTCAAATTACACTGGTGGGACTCAATATTATAAATCAAATCTACTCAATTATATTACTATTCCGAAAATTTATTACTCTGGTCAAATTATGTGTTTTAGGTGGATCAAATCAATCTCATCTAATAAATATAGTATTATTTGAGAACTATACCAATTAAATGGGAACAACCAACTTTCAAATCATCCTAATAAATCATCATATCCAAATTAGATACTCAGAGTGTACCCTATCACTTATCAAATTTTACAAGTTACTAGTTTTTGACCCGTGCGATGCATGGTGTGTAATTTTTTTTTATCGTTGTATGTTGGCTTCTCATAAAGCCGTACAAGATGGAGTTTCATAGCTCACTGTGTTTTTGTTATGTTCAAGTCTTTGATTATGGTCAACATGTGGTTTTTTTTTTTTTTTTTGAGTTTTAAAGCTAATCACTCATGATTTCTGATATAAAAGTGGATTTTGTAATAATGAATATAAGCACATGCACACACACACATATAGCACAACCATATGGAATATTAAAGAAAATAGTTTTAGACCAATTGGATGATCATAATTTTTGTATTGTTTGATATATTTCCAAATTTGAATGATTGTGTTTTTTATTTGTTGTATCAGTTTTAATTTAACCACGATTTTGAAGATTGTATACTTTAATGTTCAAATATTTTGTACTTAATCATGATTATTACTGCATCAGTTTTTATATTAATTAATTTACATTTAACCAAAAAACTTATAATATTTATTTGGTATTTTTTCAAAATATTTCGATATTAGAACGCAAACTAAATACGTTCGTGTATTTTTTTGATACCTTCTCACATTAGAACGAAGATCATGTTTTACGAATATTTAGATTCTGCGATCATTATTTATATGGCTCCCTCAAAATGTTTTTTGTCTAGTGGCCTTATAAGATAATTTAAATTAGGAAAGTATTTCAATTATTGTGTTTGTTATATTGTATTAGTTAAACACAATTTTAAATTGTTTGTATTTATTAATATCTCGATATCTATATTTAACCAGGATACTATAATATTAGCTATTTAATATATCAGTATTCTATTATTTAAAACAGGCAAATATGAAATCACATAATAAAAATTATAACGTAAAACCAATACGATGTTTTTTCCCAAAACTTTCCTAGAAAAAAAATATGGTTGCATGAATCGGTAGATCTTCAATTCTTATATATATGAATTGTTGAAAATATAAAAAATTTGACAAGTAAATAATTATTTTAATTTCCTGAAAATTAGCAATATATAATTTATATTGGGAAAGTATGAAAATACATAAAATAAATTTTACAGAAATTAAAGAGTGATTATGGGTCTTTAACGTTGACTATTAAAACATGCCATTTTAAAAACGATTAACATTTATTTGTTTTACAAATTTAACAAAAATATAAATAATTTTGGCAAGTTATATTAATGTAATTTCCTGAAAGTAGTAATGTATATTTAAATTAGAATCTATAAAACACAAAATCAAAAATTACGAAATTAGAAAATGATTATGAGGCAACGTTGACTATTAAAACATGTCTTTTTAAAATCGATCAATAATTTTTTTGGAGTCATTTGACATTTTGTAACCGTATTATATGGGGTGTAATTGTAAATGCCTTATTTAATGGCGTGATTTAAGGGGCAACTTGCTTAGATAGCTATTATATAATGCAAAATTAGTTGTTTTTTATTCCATTATTTTTATGACACTCATTGTATAATTGTGTATAATGTACTGCATATTTAGTTTTTACACACTGCATAGATAACTTATAGACAATGCATAGTTAGTTGAGATTTGTTGCATAGTTTATGACATTTTGTATAGTTGGGTATAACGTGCTGCATATTTAGTTTTTACACACTGCATAGATAGCTTCTAGACAATACATATTTAATTGATTTTTGCTGCATAGTTTATGACACTTATTGCATAGTTGGGTATAATGTACTACATATTTTATTTTTTACACCACATGAATAGCTTCTCGATAATATATAGTTAGTTGATCTTGGTGCATATTGAAACTATGCAACATCGTACAATTATTTATGCAGTGTTTCCAAAGTATTTATGCACCATCTCTAATGCAAAAAAATACAGTATATAGAGTCTGGATTGAATTTACCAGATTCGATGTTCTTCATGTTTGTCAAGTTCTTCTATGTTGTCCATGAGAGTTTCTTTTGGAAGTATTAATGTTTCTTCGCTTTGAACTGTAGTTATATTGTTCTTCATAATTTTGTTTGCTCTGTAAACCTTCATAAATGCGTTAATGGCGCGAAAATATATAAAATTATGTGATTGTATGATTTGTGTTAAATTCTTCTAAGATGTCCATGGAAGTTTCTTCTGGTACTTTTAACACTTCTTCATCTTGAGTTATAATAGTCATCATCTTGAGTTATTTATTTATTTATTTTTTGTTGCATAGAACATCTGAACTGCTACAATGGCGTGAATGAAGTGAGAATTATGTGAGTTATGGTATGTGGCGGTTTTGTAGGGATTGCCAACCATAAATAAGATAGAGATCACAATTTCTGATTATTCCACCTTTTTGTAACTTTTTTTGGTGGGAATAGGTTGTGTTTTTACAGATATACCCTTTAGGTAATTAAATTAATTAATTATTATAACTTTATTCCATTTTTAATCACAATCATTATTTGCATTCAAAAATGACTAAAATTAGCTCCTAGGGTCCCAACAAAAATACTGGTCTCATTAGATTAGAGATGACAGTGGGGCAGGGAATCCCCATTCCCCACGGGGATCCGCCCCGAACGGGGCGGGGATTCCCCAAAAAGTTTCCCCGTGAGGACTGGGACGAGGATCTTTGTCTCCCCGTTAAGGGGGACGAGGATCTTTGTCTCCCCGTTAAGGGGGACGAGGATCATATTCCCTGTCCCACAGGGATTCCCGCCTCGTTCCCCCCAGGGAACCGAATATTAAATACTCCCTCTATCCCAAATATATAGTCCAATATTCCTTTTTGGGATGTCCCAAATATATAGTCCACGTTACATATTTAATAGTATTTTTTCATTCTTTTACTATTATAACCCTATTTAATATGCATTTTGTAATTTACACTATTTATTAAATAAGAGCAAATCAAGTAAAGTCTTTGCATATTTGTAATTCCAATACCTTTTCTTAATCTATGTGAAAAGTCCAACTGGACTATATAATTGGGACGGAGGGTGTATGTAATATAATATTTTAAATATATATAATATATCAAAATATATGCACATTAAATATAATAAAATGATAAAATCTTTAATTTATTTTATATAATGAGTGATTTATTAGTTTTTTTATATCATTTATTAAATATTTAAAATGATTGAAGTTTTAAAAAATATTATTTTTTTGCCAAAAAAAAAAGGTTGAAACGTGGGGCGGGGAAACCCCGCGGGGATGGGGGGAATTTTTTCCCCATTTGTCTCACGGGGACGAGGATTCCCCGCGAATGCGAGGATGGGGATGTGATCACTCCCCCGCCCCACCTCATTGACAACCCTACATTAGATCCAACCCATATATATAGAGAGATTATATACATAAAATTTTGAAATTCGGATTATAAAGAACATAAATAAATATAATTTTATTTTTATCATCTACTTTCGTGTTCGTAGAAAGTGAATCCTTGACCTCGCTTCTAATAGGCGACACCACCTCTCATTAGGAAAAGTGGTTCGTAGTTCGTAGAGCAAATAGACAAGAGATCATTTGAATTTGAAGCGTAGTTCAACAGAATCAACGGATATAACTCATAAAATCAAGACGTGAACCTATAAAACAAGGACTTGGATCCTCTACATTTCCATTTTGTAGATTTCGAAGACAGCAAGACACAAGGGTAAAATTAGTAATGGATCCTACTTTTTCATTTTCACACATTTAAGGTTCTTGTGTGTCTTCTTCCTCTCTCCAAAATTACACAAAATTTACAGAATCGAAATGTAGATGATCCATTTCCATAAAACAGACTTATATAAGCACAATTTCTGCCGGAACGAACAACCTTAGTTGAAGGAAAAACAGAAAACACAATAATTTTTATCTTCAATTACTATACATATCAAAGTACAAGGAAGTTATTTGTTGGACCTATTGAAAGATACAAGTGAATAAATCGGTGAATTACTGACATGATACAAAACAGATGGATAACAAATTCAGAATGTGACTAAGCCTTTACAATGTTCACCAATCAATGCCCAATTCTCTTGAGATGAAGAGCTGGTCAATGTACTTGACGACTGGGGTTGCCGACGTTATGTAGTTCTGCATCTGAATTCTGGCTGATGTTTCTGAAAGAGAGATAATGACTTATAAAACGAAAAGAAGAACGAGCATTACAAAAATCTTAGAACTCAACCATTGCAATTCAGTTCTACAAAATATATCATCATATTTAGCTGGCAAAAACAATAATAATCACACAAAAGACACTAAAGGGGTGTTTCCAAACACTTCTGCTTTTAGAATAAGTGATTTGAGGATAAGAATGTCAAATACATTTTTCCAAAATCAGAAACACCCCACCAAATTCAGGCAACAGGCATTTGCAAACACTAAAAAGTAATTTTCCAGCTAAAAGCCGAGCAACACTTTTTTTTTTTTTTTTCTTTTTGTCTTTTGCAAACAGTAAACACTCCCTAAAAGAAAAGGAACTCAAGCTCTCAGTTACTCCAAAAGCGACATCATATTGACAGTGAGATTATACACGCCCCATGCCTTTTAAACTTGAATGGTCGATCATTCTATGCCCAGATCTTAAAGGACCACCCAAATGGCTTCTGGTGACTAAGAATCTGGGAAGATTATAGACCTCCTTTTGGGTGTACTCTGTATTGAGTGTGCTAGACAAATCTACAATATGACGTCACCAGCAGATGTCAGTCTCTAACTTTGTTTAACCCAACTATCCCTAGTTTAAATTGAAACAAGATCCACACTTGACTACTCAACTGCACCATCCATAAGTGGATCTTGGACGGCAACAGAAATTTTCACTTACGTATCAAAATGCAAACCAGATCAAGGGATGCATGAGTAAAAATATATTTATAATCTTAGCTGATGTACAAAGTAACAGAGGTGTAAAATAGAGATGTGTAGTAACATAAAACTCACCATCTTCATTCAGCTTATTCAATAGCTGTGCCTTTGTGGGAAGGGCATACATTCCTGCAGCAACAGCTTTTCTGATGGCCCATCCATGGTACGGAGCAAACACTTGTGCATAAGCATTCGAAGCTGGATCCTTCAGGGAATTTCCCCTATTTAAAATAAAGCATTTTAAGTCTTACATTCATTGTGCTAAGCCAAGTTAAGTTTAAAATTAATATAATTCTTAAACCAAAAGATTATTTCCCCCCTTAAGGTATCCATCTTCCTAGAATATTTGGAAGTAACAAGATGTGCGGGTAGCAGCTTGAGAAAGCCAGCATCAAGAATCAACGGGTACAACTCGCAGGGTGAGAAACTAACACTTGAAGAGTTCACTAGGATCACTGATCCATCAAGCCAAGATAGATAAATGTGATCAGTCAAATTTTTACAAATTTCAGATTATTTCATGGCTATGTATTTTGCATTGTTTTTGTGCAAGTATACAGCATGCTGTTGACCGGCAAGGTTTAAAGATGGTTCCTGGGTCATATTTTTGAAAAGTACTCATTTACGTGTACTTTAGGTTAACAATTCATGCTTGGAGGCAATTGTGAACTACTTAACAGGAGAGTCCCCAGAGCTATTATCAGGTTTAATGCAACAAGGTGACTTATACAGATGATCAATTTTGTCATTATGTATGTTTAATCAAATCAGGATTGACTTATCTAGCACATGACGACACAGAACACAAAAGATTACGGGTGGCAAACAAGAATAATATCAGCCAGTGGACATACTCTGAAGAAATAATATGCTCAAACAAAACTTTAACCATGTCGATCCCACGCTTCACTCTCAGCAGATTCCTCGTGTGGCTCCCTCCCCTTCGGACACAATCGGCTTCAATATCACCATCCACCATCACTGGCAACACCGATATTGATGTTGATGCCTCCACAAGATCATTCACCTGATACAGAGATAAAACTAAATGAAAAATAACGAAATCACATTGAACAGCAGCAAATATACTGAACTAGGTGCCCATCAAGTGTGCTTTCTCTAGCATATTAAGAGGCTGCAATCAAAAGTTACCACAAATAAAAGGCCAGGATGGAAGGGAGGAACTTGCAACATCATACATACTTAACTTCAAATACTTGTGCAAAGTAACATCTTCAGAGTTGGAAAATAGACCGCATTACAAGTTTAATGAATTACTCATGATTCTGGCACAAAGACAAATATATATATATATATATATATATATATATATATATATAGAGAGAGAGAGAGAGAGAGAAAATTCAGTAATCAATATTCCTTGAGCCGTACATTTTCATGCCCACACATATATACAAAGTACAAACAAACCCAAGAAATTAAAAAAAAAAAAAAGAGATGCACACATTGTGTTCTCATAGAAACACAGAAAAAACAATTAGATGAAAAGTAGCATATTTAACAAATTTCAAACACATTGTTACTAAGAATTACACCATTACATGCAAATGACCCAATAATCAAACTTCAACTAACAATTAACGAATAATTTTTTTTCCCCATGAAAACAGCTGGTTCAATCATAATTCATACTCCACTAATTGCGAGAATCAACAGAATTCCACAAATAACAAAAATGACATATACGTTGGCGAAAACAAAAAAATAATTAAATAAGAAAATTACTTTGGCTACGTAATCGAGTTCTGCGAACTTGAAAGCGATGCCAAGGCAACGGAAAAGAGGGGAAACGAGAGAGCAGGCCCGAGAGAACGGGCCCAGTTCGAGCCGGGCTTCTTCTCCATCGGGGCATTGATTTATCGTGTTGGCCAATTCTTTGAAGGCCTCCGCCATTTTCTTCAGAGTCTTTTCTTCCTCCATTGATTGATCGGAGGCTTGAGGGCGATGGCGCAAGGAGTAGCGAAAGATTGAAAAGGGGGTGGGAATAAGTGGGCGTTGGATTGACGCCTTTTAAGACCTTTAGATAGATGATGGATTAAGAAAAGAATAATATTTCTTTGTTGAAGATTTTTTTTTTTTTTTTTTGAGAAAATTTCTTTGTTGAAGATTAACTGTGAATTAATATGGAATTTCATTAGAGATATTTTTGATGATTTTATAATATTAAATTTACAGACGTGATTGAAACAGTGGTTTAATTATTGTTTATATTTATAATTTCTTTCCAAACAATTGCCAATTATAGGTGGAAGAATTATTTTAAAGCATTCACTATAGGTGGAGGAAGTAGCAGAAAGCCAGAAACAGTATGTTTTAATATAAAACATATGCTTTAATTTCAAAATTTTATCAATTTTTATTTCTTTTTTCAAACACTACAAGAAAAAACCAGTTTATCTACAGAAAAATCAGTGGGTAAGTATTAAGAAAATTGTAAATTTTAGGTAAAATCATTATAAGTAAAATATATACCTATAGAATTCAAAACTATTGGTAAATACCTACAGAACATCTGTCGGTAATTGAAAAACTGTTAGTAATCTGTCGGTAATTTGTCGGTATAATTTGGGGAAAAATAATATTTTTTGTTATGTAGGTATTTTGTAGTAACTGTAAAATTTAGTGACAAAATCATTTCTATCGGTAAATTCTGTCGGTAAACAGAAATATTCTTGTTGTGAAATTCTACTTTTGATTCACAATCACCTTTTGCTATAATATGTAATACATATTTCTAGATTTGATCGATTGCGATATCTCCTAACCATTAGACCGTAGGACTAATCACAGTCGCTCTTATTAAATAATTGATGAGTGAGATTAGAATGAATAAAATTAGATTAATTTTTTAATTTAATTCTAAAAGGGTAACAATGTAAAATCACGATAAAATGTAATCTCCTTACTATTAAATACGGATAGATAAAAACGAAAATGAAATCAAACAATATCAATCACGTTTCATCCATATATCAATCCAACAAAAACTATCACCAGTCCCACAATTAAATCTCTCTATCTCTCACTCATGGTTCCACTATTAATGCAAACATAATTATTGTGATTTTACTGCATATTTAAAAAAGTATACTACATAGATAGTTGTGAGACACTGCATACATAGTTATACAACACTACATAGTCATATTTTATTTGATGCATATATAGTAATGAGATAATGCAAAGTTAACTATTGTTTGATGCATAGATTAGTTATGCAACAATATACAGTTAGTTGTTGTTTGATGCATATACAATTATGTGACAATGCATAGTTAGTTATTGTTTGATGCACAATTATTTGTTGTTTGTGTGTGTGTGTGTGTGTGTGTATATATATATATATATATATATAACTGTAACACAATGCACATTAGTTAATGTATGATGCTAGGTATAATGCATATTTGGTTTGAATAAAATACATATTTAGAATACATATATTGCTTATATAGCGGAAACTTAATACATAACTATGTTCGTTTTTGATGCATACGTAAATGGAACATATTGAATATTTAGAATCAATGTGATACATATATAGAAAATGAAAAATAACCTTAATCACAAGAGTTTTGTTATATGATATTCAATCCCTTAAAATCACGGTATATGGAGAGCCAGTTTCCCTGAAAAAAACTATCAATACTATCCTTAGTGAAAGGAAATAAATAAATAAATAATTAATTAAAAACTGGAAAATTCTCATTAAATTAATTTTACTAAATAAATGGTTGTGGTTAATCCATATTGTCTTACCAAGAGACCCTTGTCTCATTTGACCCCCAACTATTAATTAATGGTGTGATTAAATATACAAACGTTACATTAAATCGTTAATTTAATCAACAAAAAGGTAATATAGCATAATGATATAAATCAAAATGGTTACAATATGGAAGGAGACAAAATCACGCAGATTATGTTGCTTCACACGATCATTCATCCTAAACAAATGTCATTTAACAAAACTAAATAGCTCTTACTCTCCGCCATTAACAACCTCTGAAATTACAGAGATATACGAAAAAATTGGGTGAGAAGACGATATCAATTCTATGGAATGAAATACCAGTAATTATACAAGAATCTACCATAACTAACGAGGAAGGATTAAACATCGATGGAGACTCGAACAAGGTATGTAAAAATCCAAATCTTAAATCTGGAAATTGTGACGAAAAAGAGAATCAATGAAATCCAATATGATGAGTTCAATTAATGTCGATGAAAAATCATCAACTGCAGAAGAAACTCCATCCGAACAACATCGATATTGTAGACATAGATTGAAAATTTGAATCTGTTCATTAACAACAAACTCTTAAAAACTGTAATTTTCACGAAGAAGATGATGCATAGATACTTATAAAAGGATGCATATAACTTTACGATGTTACATAGTTTAAAACTATGCAACAAAAATCAGCTAACTATGCATTGTCTACAAGCTATCTATGTAGTGTAAAAAAACTAAATATACAGTACATTATAGCCAACTATACAATGTGTAATATCCCAATTTTTTTAAAAAATAATAATTAGAACACTTAAATACTAATATTATTGTTATCTTTATTAGATTAATAATTATCAATAATATTATGTGTATCCTTTCTAAATAAAATTATATACATGTTATATTTATTATGTTTTTATTCTTTATTATGATAATTATCAATATTATAATCAATATTTCACTTAGAGGTTTATTTAGGGGTTATTTAGCCTTTTAGGGGACAAATTAGGAGTTACTTATTTTAGGGGCTAAGTTTAAGTTTAGGGGGTAAGATTACTTAGTATATATATGTTTATAACTTCATACACAAATTTTACACCAAATCTCAAATAATTATAAGGTAGTTATATTTTTCTACTTATTTTTCATGTTTCCTACATATATATATATATATATATAGGTATTGGTTCAAATGAGACCAATATCCTGGGGTGAGACCGTGAGACATAATCTGGTACGTTTATTCTTATTTTTGAAGGGTTTAGATTAATCTAATTTTTAATGTATATTTAATGATAAAAAACTGTTACAAGGTTATATTGGTAAAACTATATTTTAGGCGCCGGTTGTTAATTAAGGATAGATATTAATGCCCCTTAATTTCGGTAAAGAGAGATTGTGAAAATCTTTTTTGACGTGCTAATGTCATGGAAATTGGTTTTATCCTTAAAACTGATATCACCATTATAACATCCTTATAACTTCTCATAGACAAAGAAGAAGGCAAAGAAAGAGGAAAAGACACAGAATGAAGCAGACGGAAACCATTAGAAGCAGAGGAAAAACTCGAAAATATTGAAGCGGCACACGTGAAGATTGAAGAAAAATATAGTAAGAACATTCTTTTGAAGGTTGCGATTTTATATGTGGTAATTGTTATGCAGATTTCGTGCTTTTTTTCAATTTTCTGCAACTTTTTTGCATGTGGTTTTTAGTTGTTTTTTTAGGCGATTTTTCCATTTTTCGACTTTTTCTTTGTTCAAGTTTCATGTATTTTTGTGTTGTGTGCATGTGTAATTTTCTTTGTATATTTTATCACTTTGAGTGCATATGTAATTTTCTTGGGTGAATGCAAGATACGTAATTTTGTTGAATTTTTAGCACTTTTTCGTTGAATATGTAACGCCACACCATTCATTTTCTTTGTATGTAACGAAACAGTGCGAATTTGTTTATTTTTTGGCAATGTTCTAGATTTTCCATTGTTGTCTCATTGTTAATATATTTGATGTATCGATTTCAGTTTTTATTGCATTTGATTGCAATTTTCGTGCATATTTTTCATGATAAGGCAGTCATGCATCACAATTTATACACGAGGCGTTTTGTATTTGAATTATGCATTGATCTGTTGTAATCTATGCAAACAAATTACACTTTTCATACATCAATTTGATATGCATCAATCAGCTAGTATATATACATTATATATTTTTACCATATTTATTCATTAGTCTCGATGACTTATAGATACATCACAATTAAATTATTTATACAATATAATACAATTATCTATGCACAATTTTTTTTGCAGGGGGCAAGGATAGCAAACTGAGGTTGTCAACGATGGCTAAGTCTAAACAAAAGAGAGAGATTTCGCTAGGAGTGGATGCTGGAGGCAATGGAGAAGGTAGTTCTGATACCAAAACGACGAAGGGTGGGAAATCTGAAGCCAAGAAGACGTGCAATTTTTTTTTTTAGAAATTTATGAGTAGGTTTTAGTTTTCGATTTTTTTTTTATTTTTATGTTTGATGTATAGGTTTTGTAATTTAGTTGCATATTTGATCACTTTTCGTTGCATATGTAATTTTGTTAGGTGAATGCAAGATATGTAATTTTGTTGCATATTTAGCACTTTTTCGTTGCATATGTAATTTTGTTGGGTGAATATCAAGATATGTTGCATATTTTCCTTTGTTGACCCAGGAGATATTTCAAGCCTCTCTTTTTGGGTTGTTAGTTGTACCTATTGACATAAAATTAACATTAAATATACACCAATACAAGATGAAAAATGCATCATGATATTTTCAGATTTTATGTTTACAAAATATGAAAATTGTATTATTCATTAAATATGCAACATAATATATGAATAAGACATCGTTATAAGATTAAATACGCACGAATACATATGATATATTTGTAGGTACATTAAATATGCAACATAGTATACGTATCAATACATCAGTATACTATTAAATATGCAATATTAATTATAACACCAACACAATCCAATTTTTGGGTTCATATATTTTGCATTCAGGCATCATTACCTTCAAACAAAATATACAACATATTATACGTATACATGCATCAATATATAATTAGGTATGCATAAATTCAATACCGTTGGGTCCAAAAAAAATTCATAAATGCCCGGAAATAATAATAAGTTTGCAAGCTAACATTTATGATTTATTTATGCAAATTTTCGAACAGTACCATATGCACAATAATACAACTATATATACATCAAGGTAATGCTAAAAATGCAACATTTATTAGAATCATAAATACCTAAAAATGTCGAACAAAGATTTTTGGGACTATTATACGAATTTGTATGCTTATAATCATTTTTATAATTAACCATGCAACATATTATACGTATACATGCATCAATATATAGTTAGATATGCATAC
The DNA here is from genome assembly GCA_016081115.2 of Rehmannia glutinosa. Classification (NCBI taxonomy): domain Eukaryota; kingdom Viridiplantae; phylum Streptophyta; class Magnoliopsida; order Lamiales; family Orobanchaceae; genus Rehmannia; species Rehmannia glutinosa. Next base: position 337,068 of record JABTTQ020001574.1, read on the forward strand.
ATCCAATATCGTTGGGACCAAAAAAAATTCATAAACGCCCGGGGATACAAATTTATTTATGCAATTTTTCGGAACATTAATTACCATATGCAATTTTTGTTTTTTTTGGATAGAGATTAGAGTTTTTTGGAGGGGATTATCATTGATTGCACTTCCTAAATTATAAGTAAGAGATATGGTAAGTTAGAATCATGCAAATCTTGTTAGTTGACCGATTTCTATTGATTGACATATATGCCCTCACTCGAAAATCATGATATATAATGCTTCTATATTTAATGTTTTAATCTCAACCATCCAATGATTAATTATAACGGTTCAGATTAGGTCTCACGGTCTCACCGCAAGAGATGGTCTCACAAGAACCAACCCCTATATATATATATAAGGGATCCTGTGAGACCACCCTCCTAGGTAGACCATAAGACCAAATCTACACCATCAAAAAAATAAATCAATGGCCAAGATATAAACAAATCTATACATCAATTGATATGAAAGCGATTCACCTTTCCTTTCTCTCCCTTCCCATTCGAACCTGCAAATTATTCAAATATGGCAACATAATCATACAACTATTAATGAAAAGTATACAATTCCACTAAAATAACTATACATTAAAACATTACTAAGTATACATAAACAATTAACTAAGTATACAATTACACTAAACTACATGTACATTAAAACATTACTAAGTATACAACAATATTTAACTAAGTATACAATTACATTGAACTAACTATACATTAAAATATTACTAAGTATACAAAAATATTTAACTAAGTATACAATTACACTGAACTAAATACACAATTCCACTGAATTACTTATATAACTAAGTATACAATTCCATTGAACTAAGTATACAAATTCACTAAACTATTTACTAAATTACTTATATAACTAAGAATACGATTCCCTTTGAACCAAGTATACAAAACCACTGAACTAAATATACAATAAAACATGACTAAGTATACAAGTCCACTGAACTAAGTATAAAATAAAATGACTGTTCACAAATATGGCGGAAAGAAGTATCAATTTTGAAAAAAACGCTTGAAGTTGAGGATTTTCCCTCCCTAAAAATCGGGTAACTGAAAAGGTAGGATTATGTTTCCTTAAAAATAGCTAATAACCGTCCAATTAACAAAACTGATTAAATATAAAAGTATAATTATACCCTTATAATGATCTACACCATCCAAAATTTTAAATCAAGAGTCTATAAGTGTTCTTATGGACTAACCTAAAGGGATTGGTCTCATTTAAACCAATCCCTATATATATATAATTCCTAATCCACAAGCCTTCTTTCAATATTTTATTTTTACAAATTATTTTATTAACTAGTTCAATTTATTAAAATCACATATTTACTTTGGTGGGCTACTAAATAGTCAACCCACCCCCTACCTTAGGCGGGGCGGGATGGGCCGGCCCGACGGGCCTGGCCCGTTTTGACAGCTCTATAATCAATACTTCACTTAGAGGTTTATTAGGGGTTATTTAGCCTTTCAGGGGACAAATTAGGGGTTACTTATTTTAGGGGCTAAATTTAAGTTTAGGGGGTAAGATTACTTAATATATATATATGTTTATAACTTCATACACAATTTTACACCAAATCTCAAATAATTATAAGGTAGTTTTATTTTTCTATTTTCTAGTTGTCTATGTTGATATAGCTTAGATAAGGAAAATCTACGAGAAGAAAACGAGTTTTCATATTTCCTACATATATATATATATAATTCCTAATCCACAAGCCTTCTTTCAATATTTTATTTTTATAAATTATTTTATTAACTAGTTCAATTTATTAAAATCACATATTAATTATATATTTATTTAACGTATAAAACAAAGGGGTCGAGGACTTGGATTTTTATTATTCAATTTTTCTACGTCGAGTATCTGTAATTATTAAGGTAGGAATTTTCATATTATTTGTCTTTATTTAATATTTCATGATTGTACTTCATTGATTGCAATATATGCTAAGAGGAAATAAATTCATATAAGCTAGGGGCCATGAAAAGGGTCCGAGATCAAATGTATCTTCGGGGTGAACCCGCAATGCTATATGCAGGAACTGGCCAGTCGGAGGAAAAGAAGGAAATTAATGAATTTATTGTTGTAATTGTGTGAATGTTTTTCATGTTATATTAAATATTGACAGATATATATCCCTACTGAGCGAGATGAAACTCACCCCTATCATTATCATGACTTTCAGGTTGAGGAATCCGACCGAAGATATGATGTTGTGGATGGTGGAATAAATCATGTTATATTTATATTTTAGATAATTATGATCGAACTTAAGTTTGGATTTATGTCTTTAAATTTTTTTTTTCTGATTTATACTTTGATAATTTTTGGATATTTAATTTGGAATTATTATTATTATTATTATTATATTTTTTCTTAAGAATTAAAAATTCTAAATCAACTTTTTGATACTTATTGGCATCACTTTAATTTATAAATTCGTGTTTTCTTAATAATATTTTAGAGTACTTTAATTTCATAAATTTGGGTCGTTACACAATGTGTCATAAACTGAGCAACAAGAATCAACTAACTATGCATTATATATCTAGAAGCTATATATGCAGTGTAAAAAAACTAAAATATACAGTACACATACCCAACTATGCAAAATATCATAAACTATGCAACAAACATCAACTAATTATACATTATCTAGTAGTTATCTATGTAATGTAAAAAAACTAAAATATGTTGCACATATATCTAACTATGCAAGGTGTCATAAATTATGCAGGAAAAATCAACTATTTATGCATTATCTAGAAGTTATTTATGGCGTGAGTAAAAAGTAATATGCATTACTTTATACCCAATTACATCATAGTCATAAACAGTGCAACAAAAAACAACTAAATTAATGCACAAAGTTGGCCATTTAAAACATAAAACTGATATGGAAATCAGAAATGGGGGTAAAGTGAAGCTTCATCCCACATGAGTTTACAAACCAAAATGAGTTCACATTATATGGCTCAAGTTGGAGTATTAGTTTTATGCTCCTAGGAGTACCATAAGTTTTTAGCGGAGGGATGACCCATATGTTAGTGGGTTTCACCCAAATACACGCGTGTATAGTAATGGTAATGGTAATGAGGTTGTGTTGGGCTTGCAAGGCCCTTATATTTTAAAATTTATTTGAATTTTGTAAAAATAATTGCGTGATTAACTGGAATCGGGTGCGCGACCACGCAGTGCATATGCGCTCGCTCGATTTGGAAGAGAGTTGGTGCGATCACACAGGTTGTTCATTGGTGAAAAGTACGATGTCGTGTAGTTCCATACTGATGAATCAATGTTGAAAGGTCCATTTTGGCCATGGAACATGTCTCTCCGAGCCAATAGACATGAAGATTTCCATAGGATGTGTCAAACCTTATAAATATTACGCTCACATGTTCGAAAATTGAGTATACGTGATTGACATATACATACAATTTAGCATACCAAAGTTCACCGTGTTCCAAAATTTTGTTAGTGTTACTTGTTTTATATGTTTTTGTGTGTGAATTTTGTGTGATTTCTATTTTTCGTGTGAGTGATTGTGCATATTTTTGTGTCTTTTCGTCCCATTTTATATTATTATATGTTACGTAGGGTATTTTTGTTTGTTTCGTAGGTTTTCGTAAGAAGAAACCTTTAAAACGGGCTAAAACGGTCAAAAACGGGCACTACAGGCGAAAGACGGTCAAGGCATACGACGTTGTGCGCGCACGCGCAAGAGATCACCGCGCGCAACGCCAAGATTTACGTAATTCAGCGCATCGCGCAAGTATGCGCGGACGCGCGCGACAACATAATCGGCGGCGCGCACTAGCGCGCAAAGTCTTGCGCACAAGAAAGGCCGCGACGTGCAACAAAGCGCGCGCAGGAAGAAGGTCGCGCACAAGGCGCATGCGCGGACGCCAAGATTTCGCTTGCTGGGGCGCGTACCGGCAAGATGCCGGACGCGCACTTGTGCGTGGACGCGCACCGACAAAAGTTTCCAGATTTTTTATTCATTTTTCCTTGTTCTTTTTGGATTCTTCCACCTTGTATAGGGTTTTAGGCTTATAAATAGCACTTGGGGGATCCATAATTTCGTACACCTTCATTCTTAGCACTTCTAAACTTTAGTTTTTGGTATTTTTCTCTTCCATTCAACAATTGAGATTGCTTGGGTTCTTTCCCTTGAAATTATTTTTGCTTCTTAATCATAGAGTAAGACTTCTTCATCTCTTTTGTCTAATTTCAATTATTGGGTGATTATTATTATTGCATGATAATGTTTATGATTATTTTCTTCCCTTCAATTGAGATTATGATCCCATCCCCAAGCATGAACTAATTTCATTGTTCTAGGATTATGATGATTTGATTCAAACAAACAAGCATGAGTATTGATTAATTGATATGCCTTCCTGGATAAATTGCTTTATTTGATAATTGATTGCCTTATCAACTTTTGATTGTTTTGGGGGAATAATTGAGATCGAGAGAAGATATTATTCCTGGACTAAATTTATTCAGGGGGTTAGATATGAATCAGAAATGTATTATCTAACCCTAGGTTTAATGAAAATAGCAAATTATGTTGGAATAGCCCTAATCTGTGAATACGAAAGTTATCAGATCTAGGCCTAGTTTTTACATGTTTGTTATATTTGTTAACCGCATGATCAATTAATTGATATTCTGCTTGCAAGTTTGATGAGATGAATTCATAATCCTAGACTTTTCTTCAAATCTTTTTCTCCAAGTTTAATCCTGTTTAGTTTTAATTCGTCTTTTTGATTATTTTCTTTTAGTTAAATAAAACCAACAAATCTGGTTAGAATGTTTAGGGTTTATTTTCTGTCTATTGTGATACATAATAATTATTTGCCGGCTAAGTCTTCCTTGAGAGACGACTTGTGGTCAACTTGATACCCTACGATTGATCTCGTTCTCTTGCGAGGATTGTTAGACTTTTTTAGGTGTTTAGCGGTCGAACAAAATTTTGGCGCCGTTGCCGGGGAAGGCTTTAGGCGTAATAATTATTGTATCTATTTTCCGTGTTTCTAGATTAGGATTCTTTTTGTTTATTTTTAGTTTAGGACTCTTTTTGTTTCTTTTCGGTTTTTACTTTATTCCACTGGTGCGTTTGATCTATTTTTCTGGTGTTGTTTATGCAAGGACGTATAAATCTCAATCGGGACCTTGCGCCTTTCGTGGACGATATCCATCGAGTTGCGAGACGAACAAGGAAAGAAGGGGACGATTCTACGGATAGCAGCGAGGATTCTTGCGATCACATTCCAAAAGAAGAACAAACAGACGAATCAGAGATGGGTGACAATCAAAACAGAAACAACGTGGAGGCACGCCAGCCTTCGATGCGTGAGTTTGCACGCCCTTTCAATGGGACTGCGACCTCTTGCATCACATTGGGACAAGCAGCACGGAACTACGAGCTCAAAACAATACACTTTAATCAGCTGCCATCATTCTATGGGATGCCTAATGAAGATCCTCTTAACTTCATTCGGGAATTCTATTCAGTCATTCAAACTTTTCTTCTACAAGGTTTGGATGAAGATCAGCTTAGGATGCGTTGTTTTCCTTACACTCTGAAGGACCGGGCAAAAACTTGGCTTATGTCTCTACCTCCTAACTCTCTTTACCGATTGGGAGGCGGTGTACAATAAGTTCATGGGGTGTACTATTCTCATCGAAAACTTGGATCTGCGAGGTAAGCTAGCTACTTTTAGTCAAATAAAAGGTGAGCCTTTTCATGAGGCCTGAGATCGCTTTAAGGATTTACAGATTAAATGCCCACATCATCACTTCCCATTGGAATTGTTAAACCAATTTTTCTATGATGGATTATGTTAGTCCAAGTGGCTACGATAATCTAGAGGGGGGGTGAATAGATTATGCCGATTTTTCGCAAATCACCCTCTTTTTCGAAACAACAAGTAAATGACAAGAATGTAATAATCACCCTCATCGGTTGTTTCGAGTAGTTCATCCCATGTTTTGACTTCCGCATTTAGAGCCTTCCTTTTTGTGAAAGGCTTGTTTTTCTTTTGCTCCTCTTCATCGAGCTTCGGGCAATCGGCAATAAAGTGCCCGGGTTTTCCGCATTTAAAGCAAGCATTATCTCTTGGTTTTCTTGCTTTATTTTTATTCACAAATTTTGCAAATTTTCGAACAAGTGCGGCCGTCTCCTCCTCATCATCATCATTATCATAATATGCATTATTAGAAGAAGAAGCAAGACCTTTAGGAATAATTTGCATACCCGATTGATTTGTGGATGGTTTGGAATTTTTCCTCTCCTTGAGATAGACTTCATAGATGAGTAGATTTCCAATAAGCTCATCAAACTTGAGTGTCTCAAGATTTTGTGCCTCCGTGATTGCCGTTACTTTTTTGGACCATGAGCCGGGAAGTGCATTCAATACCTTGGTCACCTTGTCTTCTTCGGAGATGACTTTGCCGAGGGCCACAAGAGGATTGACAATATTGTCAAGCCTTTCCACCATCTTGGAGATGCTTTCGCAATCATACATGTTAAAGTTTTCGAAGTCTTTAACAAGCATGGTCTTTCTTGCTTGCTTGACTTTCTTAGTCCCTTCATAGATTGTTTCCAATTTTTCCCAAACCTCATGTGCTGACCTTATGCCTCTTATGCGATTGTACTCGGTGGCGGTAAGAGAACAATGCAAAATATTTAAGGCCTTACCGTTTAAAGAGAAAGTCTTTTTGTCGTTTTCATCAAACTCCTTGAAAGGTTTAGGAGCCAAGGTGCCATCCTCCGATTTCTTTGTTGGTTGATCAACTCCTTCAATGACCACATTCCATATGTCGAACCCGCACCCTTGTAGGAAGCACTCCATACGGTCTTTCCAAAATGCGTAGTTGTTGGCGTCGAATAGTGGTGGCTTATTGGTGGAGGCGCCGGTGGTGAGATGAGCATCATTTGTAGCCATGGATCTTTTCTCTTTACTCGGAACGAGCTAGCCAAAGAGTTTGGCTTTGATACCACTTGTTAGTCCAAGTGGCTACGATAATCTAGAGGGGGGGTGAATAGATTATGCCGATTTTTCGCAAATCACCCTCTTTTTCGAAACAACAAGTAAATGACAAGAATGTAAATGCGGAAAATAAACAACACTCGTTGATTTAAAGAGGTTCAACCCACCTAGGGCCTAATCTTCTACCACCCCAAAGATTCCAGGGATGGATTTCAAAAAAAAAAAAGATTTTATTAATTTACCAAAAATTAATACAACACCTTGAGGATTACCACAACCCTCTTTCACAACCTTGAGGATTACCACAACCCTCTTACAAAGACCTTTGAAGATTACCACAATCTTCAAACACCTATCAGATCACCCAAGTGTATTCTTACCACAAGAATACTCACAAGGTCAGTGTCTTGTGTTGAATGATGACCAAAATCAAGATTACAACTCAATAAAGATTGAAACAATATGAGTATAAGTGTAATCAAGAATTGAAAGCCTAGACCTCAAATTTGTGCAAGTGAAAGTGCTTAAGCTAATACAACAAGATATAAAAGTGTTTGCTTTGTTTGCTCTTTTTGCTTGTATTAAGTGTTGTATCTTGTTGCTTGAATGAAGCCTCTATTTATAGGAGATGACTTGGCTTTCATTTCCGGACATTGGCTCCTCCTTGGGGAGTGATTTCTGCAAAAGAAACCATTTAAAATGATCAATATATTGTTAGAAATCAATCCCACAAAATAGGAAAAAGTCATTCGAAAATGCAACGGATAGTTTTTCGATAAACAAAGGGTTCGAATTGGTCGCAAGCAGAGATAAAATTGAAATTGAATTATGCGAATTTTTTACAGGGGGACCGGTCGAGAAGAATGACCGGCCGCCTTAGTTGTGACCGGTTCTTGAAGAATTTACTTAAACAGAGAAGTCGGAACAAAAATCCAACTCGATAGTCGCCCACGGCCGACGGCCGCCCTGCCCTATTTTTCTTACGCCCCATTTTTTGTTTCTCCGACAGTACGGGTTGCCCTATAGGGCGACCGGTCGAGCTGAAACAAATGTGTTGTCCAATTTTTATTGAAAATAAACTTCAAGAAATACTCCAAAAAATAGTAAAAATATTTTAAGTTGATCGGAAGTATTTAGACAACATTTAGGGACATAGTTTTGGTTTAAAAACTCATTTGAACAAAATCGAACATAATCATCAAAATCATGATAAAAACATTTATCTAACAGATTATTGCATAATTATCAATATATGGTTGACAATCTTATTTTGGGGTGACATGGGTGTACATACGGCCCAAGAAATCTATGATATTTTAGAGATGATGAGCGATAACTCACAACAAAAAGTGTGGAGGTAAACGGGTTGTCGTGAATGAAGTAGCTCCTAGCTACGATGTGACAAAACAATTGGCTGAGTTGACTAAGCAAGTACAATTGTTGGCTACAAGGGGGCATCCACATGTTCCCCCTTCTGCCGAATCTTGCGGGATTTGTGGCGAAATTGGTCATGGGGCCAACATTTGTAATGCTATCTCTCAGATGAACAATTCAGGTTGGCGAAACCATCCCAACTTTAGTTGGGGCAATTCACAAAATCCCTCTCATATCTATCCGAGACCACCGCAACCACAAGGCCATCCAACGGCCCCATCTATTGAAGAAAGCTTGATTCTTTTATTCAAGCCAGCCAGCAAACACAAGAAGGTAACAATATACGGTTTGAATCTATGGAAGTTTCTTTTAAGCGTCTTGAGACTCAAGTTGGTCAATTGACGACTCAAGTTGGTGAGATTGCTCGACATATATTCAAGCAGGACACACATCCTAGCCAACCAGCACAAGCTCAATCCATTACCATTCTTGAATTTGGTGAGATTTCTGATCATGAAAGTGAGATTCCTCTTTCTATTGTCTCATCTAACCCTGCAGGTATCGCGAACATAGAAAATGAAGTTGATGCAGGTGAATAAGACATAAATAGGGAGTCAAGCACGGGATCGCCTTCCCATGAATTTTCTCTTTTGCCCCTAAGACCATGCCTAAAACAAGATCCAGATAGTTTCACTATCAATATTTCTTTTGGGAATGGTAAGGAAGTCGCAGTATGCTTGATCTTGGTTTTAGGAATTAACCTTATACGCCTTACTCTACATTTAAACAATTAGATTTAGGGAATTGAAGTTTCTGGGATTACGTTTGCAACTTGCTGATAGGTCCATTAGGTATCCTACAAGCATTGTTGAAAACATTTTAGTCCAAATAGGTGGTCTTAAAATTCTCACTGATTTTGTTGTTTTGGATATGGAAAAGGATAAAGGTAGTCTTAAAGATCATACTATACTGTTGGGTAGACCATTCATGGCAACCACTAATACTTTGATCGATGTCAAAAATAGAAAAGTCAGTATGAATGTCTTGGGAGAATTTGTAACATTTTCAATTTTTGATATAGCTCGTAATCCTGCATGTGTTTTGAATGATTATCTGATTGTTGACTCGATCGATTCTGCCGTGAAAGATGTCCTATGGCAAGAACGCAATATGTTTTGAAGCGGAAAACAACCAGATAAAAATTACAAGGTGGTAAATAGGGTTTTGCTCGATGATCCGCCTTGAATCTCTCCATTGACACCGTCAAGCTAATGACGTTAAAAGAGCGCTTCTTGGGAGGCAACCAAAAAAAAACGATTAGCGTAATTGAGCGCGTCGCGCAAGTATCTTGCGCGACGCGCACAACATAATCGAAGCGGGCGCGCAAGCGCAAGCGCATAAGAAAGGCCGCGCAGCGTGTGGCGCGCGCTGACAAGAAAAGCGCGGCGTAACGGGCGCGCGAAGAAGGGCGCGCATGCGGCGTCCAGCGCCCGGCCAAAGATCGCCAGGGACGCGCAGACTTGCGCGGGACGCAGCGCCACCGGCTTAAGTTTCGATTTTTTATTCGTTTTTCCTTGTTCTTTTTGGATTCTTCCACCTTGTATAGGGTTTTAGGCTTATAAATAGCACTTGGGGGATCCAAATTTCGTACACCTTCATTCTTAACACTTCTAAACTTTAGTTTTTGGTATTTTTGTCTTCCATTCAACAATTGGGATTGCTTGGTTCTTCCCCTGAAGTTATTTTTTTTCTTAATCATAGAGTAAGACTTCTTCATCTCTTTTGTCTAATTTCAATTATTGGGTGATTATTATTATTGCATGATAATGTTTATGATTATTTTCTTCTCTTCAATTGAGATTATGATCCCATCCCCAAGCATGAACTAATTTCTTTGTTCTAGGATTTTGATGATTTGATTCAAACAAACAATCATGAATATTGATTAATTGATCTGCCTTCCTGGATAAATTGCTTTATTTGATAATTGATTGCCTTATCAACTTTTGATTGTTTTGGGGGAATAATTGAGATCGAGAGAAGATATTATTCCTGGACTAAATTTATTCAGGGGGTTAGATATGAATCAAAAATGTATTATCGAACCCTAGGTTTAATGAAAATAGCAAATTATGTTGGAATAGCCCTAATCTGTGAATACGAAAGTTATCAGATCTAGGCCTAGTTTTTACATGTTTGTTATATTTGTTAACCGCATGATCAATTAATTGATATTCTGCTTGCAAATTTGATGAGATGAATCCATAATACTAGACTTTTCTCCAAATCTTTTTCTCCAAGTTTAATCTTGTTTAGTTTTAATTCGTCTTTTTGATTATTTTCTTTTAGTTAAATAAAACCAACAAATCTGGTTAGAGTGTTTAGGATTTATTTTCTGTCTATTGTGATACATAATAATTATTTGCCGGTTAAGTCTTCCTTGAGAGACGACTTGTGGTCAACTTGCTACCCTACGATTGATCTCGTTCTCTTGCGAGGATTGTTAGACTTTTATAGGTGTTTAGCGGTCGAACACTACTAACTTAAAAATCGTCGTATCTTAGAAACGATTGTACAAAAAAATTTATTTTACTGAGATAGAATCCAATTCTAGCCTCAACTTCAATTTTTTCTATCCCATTTTCCAGCCATTCTTAGGAAACCAACGCACTTTTCTAACAATTATCTCTAGATATATATCAGTACTGACACTTGAAAGAATGGGAGAATGTAGAATTTCATTGCCCAGTAGAAAATAGAAATATATTCTTCTTCTATACATCTCTTGAGACTTGATACATATCCGCACCGAAACTTAAAAAATGGAGAATCCCAGAATTGATGATGAGAAATCCATGGAGAAACCGACACGTGTCCCTCCAGATGTAAATCGCTGAAGCTACAACTCCACCACGTGTAATGCTGTAAATTGTAATACCTCATCGTCTCCCTCTTTTATATATATTTTCACCGCCCTTGAAACTATTCACCCACTGAATAAACGCTAATTAACTGTAAAATTTACTTGATGTTTTTAACTGGTTTTCAGCTGGATTAATTTGTCTGCGGAAGTTTGGTGAAGAAGAAGAAAAGAAAAAGAAAATGGACGGAAGAGCGGCAAGGAAATTGGCAGCTCCATTGCTGTACCTGAATTTAATTATGTATTTTATTGTGTTGGGTTTTGCGAGTTGGTGCCTTAATAGGTATATCAATGGTCAAACCGGTCATCCAAGTAAGTAAATTTTTTCATACATCTCACCACTACTTTAATTTTTTTTACAAGAAATTCCATTTTGGTATATGATAATACTCAATTAACTAAGTACACAAAAAAGCTCTAAGTATATTTTGTTTTATTGGTGGATTTTGGTCACTTCGTGTTGATTTTCGCGGTGGATTTCGCTGTGAAGTGTTCTAATTTTTCATATATCACGAGTTGATTATTTCGTTGTTACTATTGTTTTATTAGTAGTCAGGTGATTTGATTTTAGGGATAATTTGAGGTTTGGCCTAACTAAGAAAAAGTGGAGGGATTATTAAAAATTGCAAAAAAAATAAAAATTCATTGAGGTTTGATTCTGTTTTACATTTTTATTCTCATAAGCAAACAATATTTGAAAAATTCCATTTTTAGAAATACTAATAATTACTCCCTTAAATTTAGGAGATAATTAAATATTAAGGTCTTTTTTTGTGATTTTCAAGTATCGGTGGATTTTTTAATTAGTCCAAATTTCAGGGGTCTTGTGAAGCCCTCGATTTTTATTCGAACATGTACTTGTATCACGTATCGTCTTTGTACTATTTGACAATTCTACCGCGTCACTTTGACGGGTAAATATTAATGATAAATATATTTTGCATTTAATTCTTTTAATTTCTATTTGTGATCATAATCATTTATTAATTTTAATTCGCATTTATGATCACTTGGTTGATCATCATTATTATTATTGGTGTATTATTAGTCACCTTAGAATTTTAAGAGACTATTTATTTTAGGGATTATAATTTATAGAATTAAGAATTCGATTTAGATTAAGTGATCATGAGACTTATAAGTGATCAAGGACATCACTAATTATTTTGGAGATTGATATTTATTCATCTATTATCATCAATTTTGGAAAGAAAAATATATGGAATTACCAAAATACCCTTAGGGGGACGGCATTGGTGTATTTTTTGGTGTAGAAATATCTCTCAACTCTTGTACATGTACACCTTGTGTATTCCTCTTGTGTATTTATACACCATTAATTCAAACCTACATCTTAAATTAATCCCACCATTTCAATCATCCAATTGGTCAAACAAGACCAAATAAAAAATTTCCCTAAGCTTAGCATTTTGGCCCATTGTCCCTAATAAAGATACCTAAATATTACTTTCTTCCCAATTCCCTCAATTATTACTCTAACTTATCATTTAATCAAAACAAAACAAAATTTTTATTCTTCCCATTTCATTTCACCAACACCAAATTTCTTCTAAGTCTTGAAATTCCTCTTACCTCTCTCTAAAAATCCTCCTACATCTCTCTACCTATTCTTCATCTTCTTCACTAACACTTAACCAAAACTTCAAGAATTCATCTCCCATTTTCTTCAAAAATTCGAACCATATACACTACACAAGGTAGTAAGAAATTTTCTTCTTCAATCTATTCTTATACCTTCTAGCTCATCTCTTTCACCTTCTAATTTAAGTTTGATTTTTGAATTTGAGGTATACCTAGAAGACCTTTGAAGAAGTTAAGACTAGTCATCTTGAAGAAAAATTGTGAAGAAGTTGACTATAAGGTAAGAAATGGAGTTTTTAGTACACTTTCTTCTTCTCTTTCTATTTTCCAAATTTTTACACTCCATTTTCATTTTTGGAAGTTTTAGGGGCTGACCTTGGTGGTTGACATTAAGGGTGACCAAAACCTTATCTTGAAGCCATTACTAGTCACATTTTTACTCACTACACAAGGTAAGTGTAGTATTTCCAATTTTCTCACTATCTTCTTCTTTTCCTTAATTTTTAACCACATTCTTATAACTCCTATATTTTTTTGATATTCCTTGACTTAGGGGCTGACCTAAGTCATTCCTTCATGAGAGAGATTTATCCCATTTTCACCAACAAACCGATCTTTAAGGTGGGTGGAAAAATCCTTTCAACTTCTAGGTGTTTTAATTCATAAAAATGCATGTAGTATTTTGTTATTGAGCATTTGAGATATATATTATGTATTGCATGCTATTTTCTTGTATCAAGTTGAAAAATTTCTCAAGTGTTGCTCAAAATGCGATTTTCGAAAATTAGGACATACATGTACACTTTATTGTCATATTTGATAAATTCTTGTATGAGATGGATATGTATGTTGATGACTCTTGAAATCTATGTTTTGTATGGCCTATAACCTGGACAAGTCGAGCATAATTGATTAAATTTCGATTTTTGGACTTAAAATGCAAAAATGGAAAGTTGGTGGACTTAAGTGCAAGAAAATAAAACTTAAGGGACCTCTCTGCAAATTTCGATTTTGGGACTGTACTCAGGTCCAAAAATGATGTTTTGACATTTTAATAAAGTTTTAAGAGTTTTTAGATAAATAAAATCAACCCTTAAAAGCCCAAGGACTAGATTGTAAAATTTGAGAAGTTTAAGGGCTATTTTGCAAATTTCGAAACTGTACCAGACCCTAAATTTAAAATTTGAAATTTTAACTCTTAAGGGACTGGAAATAACATATTTTATGTGTATTCCAAAAATCCAAGTGTTTAGAGCTTGGAAAGTAATTTTATAAAACTTGAGGGACCAAATTGTAAAAGATTAAACTTGAGGACCCAAATGAAATTTCCAGGACTTATACAGCCCATGTACCTGGAAATGCTAATTTACCTATAACATAATTATATTTTGGACCCAAGGTTCAAATTTCATAACAATTGGACCCTAAAAGCCTTAAAGGCAATTATTTCAAAATGGGACAAAAATGAGATTTTCAAAAGTTGAGGGACCTATACTTATGACGTTTTAAAACTGCTTTTGTCCCAATATTCCACCAACCTTAGTGACATTTTCCAATTGGAATCACATTAGAAGCCCTTCCGGTTTGTGAGTTCCGATTATTTTAAACTTAGGGCCCGAAATGACAATTTTAACAATTTTGGGGCCAATGTGAGAATTTTATAAAAACTCGACCTCAAAACTTTAAAAACCTGAATCTCTGAACAATTTAGAGAATTTAGGAACTGACCTCATAATTTTTCAAGGTCGGGACATTTATTTATTTAACTTTTAACCCCAAAAGTATTGGTTTTGACAAAACGGGGCTAATTGTAAATTTTAATTTTTTTAGGACCTAACTTAAATTATTTTTCATTTACTAAAACAGCCCTGGACCCTCTGACTTTAATATTTAATTAAAATATTTTATTTTCTTAAAAATCCCTTGACTTATCGAATCGTCTTGACCGACATTAATACCCGATCATGGGCGATTTCCTTGTCTCGCGATTTCGAATTTATAACGGGACTTATGTTCCTCCTAATCCTTAAGATATCGAAGACTACTTATCCTCCCGATAATTATCTTCATCCCAATAACTCCACCAACGCCATAACTATCTTGTGCAAATTTTTGAGAACTTTTCATGAATGTTTCCGAATCAATAATACTCGATTGCTGGTTGACTACATAAACTTGTGTTTACTTTCTGCTTGAGTCAACTTGGTGTGTCGAGCTCACAAATCGGAATGGATACGTCGGGGGATGGAACCGGCAGCTCGGCCGCTATTCCACTCTTTCCCCCATCGCCCTAATCCCGCAGGCGAGGGACGGAGTTTGTCCGAGGAAGCGGGTCGTAGTACTTGAGGTATAATCATGATTATGACAAATCGAGCCTTGCTAGCTCCATGTGGATTTTGTCTTTGCTTACGGAGCGATAAGGGTGTGTCTTGGACCATCTTGCTCGGGGAGTTACAAGGAAGAACGAAGGAATCGTTGCCCGATCCACACGATTAGGAGTTAATCGGACCCGTTTGGTTGGCGCTACAAATCCGTATGCAACCGCTTACTTGTATTGCATAGGTTGGCGCTACAAACCGCACGCAAACCGCTACTTGTATTGCATAGGTTGGCGCTACAAATCCGCACGCAACCGCTTACTTGTCTTGCATAGGATTGGCGTTACAAATCCACGCAATCCTCTTTTGCTTGGACCATAGTGCTTGACCATGAATCTGTTTTCTTAATCGTATAAGTATATTAATTAAATATATTTATCACGACGCTTGTGGATGTGTGTGAAATCATGCATCATCTCTCATGCGTTTTCATACAACTAAATTTTCGCATTAACTATTTATATCGCCACACTTACACACGATCACCCCATCCACCGAGATTTTGTCTCATTCCCTCCCGTTTTCTAACCTTTAGATGAAGAGTTATTTCAAGACATCGAACCTACCGCAGATTGAATCTCTATCGGCCCGATGTGGAGCGATATTTCCTTTCACTTTTTTGTTGTTGTTGTTGGACTCCTTCATTTTATTTTTGTTTGACTGTAAGTTAATTAAGATAATCTTTTGGGTTGTATTCGGATCTTGCGGACCTTAAGATATAATTTGTACTCGTGGTTGTTATAATTCCGCATTAGACTCTATTTCACTTGGAGTTTGGTACCTTTGGATTAGACTGTTGATTAGTGTTTAAGTGATTGATCGTTGTCGCGTCACGTTTGGGGCGTGATGATTATGGTATCGAGCTCGGCTAGTAAGATGGAAACTTACACCGAGGTGACCCAGATAGGACCCCGGTTTGTGTTGGGTAGTCAAGTGACTTGACTAATTAAGTTGTGAAATCGATTTCAATAATGGCATAGAACCGTATTATTGATGTTTATGTTAAGTCGAATTTATACTTGGAGAATACATAGTCATACTTGATTTGACTTAGTTGACTCTGTTGACTTTCCTTAGTCATTCTTTCTTGTTCTTCCTTATCTTTTCCTTACATTCGTCTAATCCGCTTTAGTTTTGTTTAACTAGGATAGTTCCTTACGACCTTGGATTAGGTACCACTTTACTAGTTGACCTAAGTTGAATTTTGAAGGAATATTTGAACTCTTTTGGGCTATTATAGTGTTAAGATATCAGGATATTCCTCTATTTGGACGTTAGGTGATTTAGAAAATCCGTGATTTAGAAGTTATAATGCCACGATATGGTGAGACTCGAAGAATATGAGGATATCTCTTAATGAGTATATGATTTGGATGTGATATATTATGGGATCTAGACACCTAATGATATTATTTTGGGAAAATGATAGTAGGGGAATCACTAAGTATAATGATCAATGATAATACCCTTGTGTTATTCATTCTCGGTATTTTCATTCTCGATCTTGCACAAGCTTAAGTAAGGGAATTTGACTTGTGATTTAGGTATCACGGATAAGATACATTAAGGCTTGTGTATGTACTATCGCGGACTTAACGGCGTGACCATCAAGAACAAATATCCCCTCCCAGGATAGACGAACCTGTTTGATCAACTTCAAGGAGCGATGGTGTACTCGAAGTTTGATTTACAACAAGGATATTATCGTTAAAGATCCGTGAAGAGGGCGTTTCCAAAACAAGCATTTCGGATCGGATATGGACACTACGAGTTTGTAGTGATGCCTTTCGGTCGACAAATGCACCAGCGGCGTTTATGGATCTAATGCATCGAGTCTTTCAACCTTATTTGGATCAATTCGTAGTGATATTCATTGATGACATACTCGTATACTCTAAGTCTAAAGAGGAGCGTGAGCGTCATCGAAAATTGTTTTAGAGACACTACGAGCACAAGGCGTATGCCAAATTCAAAGCAAGTGCGAATTTTGGCTTAGTGAAGTCGCATTCTTGGGACACATAGTATCCGACACCGGGATCGCCGTAGATCCTTGAAGGTACAGACAGGTGGTTGAATGGAAACAACCCGAGTCCGTAATGAGGAGATCGAGAAGTTTCTTAGGACTAGTTTGGATATTATCGAAGATTTATCCAGGATTTCTCTAAGATAATAGGACCACTCACTCGACTAACCGGAAGCAAGTCAAGTTTGAGTGGAATGACAAGTGTGAGGCTAGTTTCAAGAGTGAAGAAACGACTTACTACGACTCAGTCTTAGCCCTTCCAAAGGGAACATAAAACTTTGTCGTCTGATGACGCATCAAAGGAAGGACTAGGAGCGACTAAATGCAAGAAGGAAAGGTCATTGCTTACGCATCGGAAACTCAAATCGTATGAAGCCGATTACCCAACGCATGACTTGGAATTGGCGGAATAGTGTTCGCGTTAAAGAAATGGAGATACTATATCTCACGGAGCAACATTCACGGTTTACCGAGATCATAAGAGCACAAAGTATCTATTCTCTCGAAGGAACTCAATTTGAGGCAACGGAGATGGATGGAGTTAATAGAAGATTATCACTTTGATATTCAATACCATCCCGGAAAGCTAAGTAAGGCGACGCTGAGCGCGGCGAGTTTAGCTAGACTAATGATTCGAGAGGAAATCATTAGAAGAGTTGAGCACTTGGAATCCGCAAGAACCAATACTCAAATTTTGTGTGCTAATATTTCGGTTAAACCCGACCTCTTGAACGAGATCAAAAGACAAGAGACATATGTGCAACTTCAAAGGCGAAAGAGAAGATACTTAAAGGAGAAGGATTAGAATTCTCGATACATGAAGATGGGATCATCATTTTGGAATCGAATTTGTGTGTACCGAGTGACGAGCAGATTAGGAGTAGAATTAGCCGAAGCACACCGTTCGAAATACACTATACATCCGGGAGAAACAAGATGTATAAGGACTTGAAACAACATTCTTGGTGGGCAAACATGAAGAACCAGGTAGCGAGTTCGTTGCGAGATGCGACTTGTCAACAAGTAAAAGTGAACACCAACGACCATCCGGTTTGTTACAACCGTTGAGAATTCAGTGGAAATGGGAACACATAACAATGGACTTCGTGACGGATCTACCAAGACAGGCGAGGCGATGATCTTTATATGGGTAGTCGTGACCGACTCACAAAATCGCACACTTCCTACCCATGAAGAAAACCGAGCGACTTGCGTAAACTTGCGCAAATTTACATCCAGAGATCATCCGGTGCATGGAGTGCCAATCGACATTGTGTCGACAGAGACCGAGGTTTGTCTCCCGATTCTGGAAATGCTTACATGAGGGTGGGTACCTCGCTAAGTTTCAAAGCACATCAAAGCACATCCCAAACCGATGGCGGTCGGAGCGAACAATTGGACCCTGGAAGACATGTTGCGAGCTGCACATTGGATTTCAAGGAAGTTGGGATTCGCACTTACCATTGGCGAGTTCGCCTATAATACTTGATTATCAGGCCACGATTGGGATGGCACCTACGAAGCCTTGTATGGACGAAAGTGTAGATCCCCACTACACTTTGGGAGATTGATGACCAATGGACTCCAAAAGAGAAACGAAAGTCACCATCGATTCCAAAGGTCGACTTAGTTCGGGAGGCCATGGAGAAGGTCAAGTTGATCGAACGAATCCGCACTGCTCAGAGCCGCCAAAAGAGTTACGCGGACAAGAGGAGAAAGGACTTGGAATTTGAAGTAGGAGATGAAGTATTTCTCGGACTCTTGCCACGGAAAGGATTGATCAATCCAAAGAAGGGAGGCAAACTAAGTCCGAGATATATTGGACCTTACAAGATTTTGCGGAGGATCGGGAAGTTGGCCTACAGGCTCGAGTTCTGCAGAAACAGACTGGCGGGAATGCACGATGTATTCCATGTATCGAGATTGAAAAAGTACCAACCAGGATCCCGAGCATATTATCACTCGTGATGCTCTCCTCTAATGGAGAATTTATCTTACAGGAACCAATCGAGAATCATTGACGGCAGATCGTCGGTTGCGTAGAGAGAGATTCAATGGTTAAAGTTGTATGGCGGAACCACAACCCAAGAGACGAAGACGACATGGGAGAAGGAAGAAGACATGAGGAATCAATACCCAGAACTATTTCGAAGAGAATTTGGGGACCAAATTCTTTTAAGGAAGGGGAGAATGTGAAGCCCTCGATTTTTATTCGAACATGTACTTGTATCACGTATCGTCTTTGTACTATTTGACAATTCTACGCGTCACTTTGACGGGTAAATATTAATGATAAATATATTTTGCATTTAATTCTTTTAATTTCTATTTGTGATCATAATCATTTATTAATTTTAATTCGCATTTATGATCACTTGGTTGATCATCATTATTATTATTGGTGTATTATTAGTCACCTTAGAATTTTAAGAGACTATTTATTTTAGGGATTATAATTTATAGAATTAAGAATTCGATTTAGATTAAGTGATCATGAGACTTATAAGTGATCAAGGACATCACTAATTATTTTGGAGATTGATATTTATTCATCTATTATCATCAATTTTGGAAAGAAAAAATATATGGAATTACCAAAATACCCTTAGGGGGACGGCATTGGTGTATTTTTTTGGTGTAGAAATATCTCTCAACTCTTGTACATGTACACTTGTGTATTCCTCTTGTGTATTTATACACCATTAATTCAAACCTACATCTTAAATTAATCCCACCATTTCAATCATCCAATTGGTCAAACAAGACCAAATAAAAAATTTCCCCTAAGCTTAGCATTTTGGCCCATTGTCCTAATAAAGATACCTAAATATTACTTTCTTCCCCAATTCCCTCAATTATTACTCTAACTTATCATTTAATCAAAACAAAACAAAATTTTTATTCTTCCCATTTCATTTCACCAACACCAAATTTCTTCTAAGTCTTGAAATTCCTCTTACCTCTCTCTAAAAATCCTCCTACATCTCTCTACCTATTCTTCATCTTCTTCACTAACACTTAACCAAAACTTCAAGAATTCATCTCCCATTTTCTTCAAAAATTCGAACCATATACACTACACAAGGTAAGAAATTTTCTTCTTCAATCTATTCTTATACCTTCTAGCTCATCTCTTTCACCTTCTAATTTAAGTTTGATTTTTGAATTTGAGGTATACCTAGAAGACCTTTGAAGAAGTTAAGAGACTAGTCATCTTGAAGAAAAATTGTGAAGAAGTTGGACTATAAGGTAAGAAATGGAGTTTTTAGTACACTTTCTTCTTCTCTTTCTATTTTCCAAATTTTTACACTCCATTTTCATTTTTGGAAGTTTTAGGGGCTGACCTTGGTGGTTGACATTAAGGGTGACCAAAACCTTATCTTGGAAGCCATTCTAGTCACATTTTACTCACTACACTGAGGTAAGTGTAGTATTTCCAATTTTCTCACTATCTTCTTCTTTTCCCTTAATTTTTAACCACATTCTTATAACTCCTATATTTTTTTGATATTCCTTGACTTAGGGGCTGACCTAAGTCATTCCTTCACCGAGAGAGATTTATCCCATTTTCACCAACAAACCGATCTTTAAGGTGGGTGGAAAAATCCTTTCAACTTCTAGGTGTTTTAATTCATAAAAATGCATGTAGTATTTTGTTATTGAGCATTTGAGATATATATTATGTATTGCATGCTATTTTCTTGTATCAAGTTGAAAAATTTCTCAAGTGTTGCTCAAAATGCGATTTACCGAAAATTAGGACATACATGTACACTTTATTGTCATATTTGATAAATTCTTGTATGAGATGGATATGTATGTTGATGACTCTTGAAATCTATGTTTTGTATGGCCTATAACCTGGACAAGTCGAGCATAATTGATTAAATTTCGATTTTTGGACTTAAAATGCAAAAATGGAAAGTTGGTGGACTTAAGTGCAAGAAAATAAAACTTAAGGGACCTCTCTGCAAATTTCGATTTTTGGGACTGTACTCAGGTCCAAAAATGATGTTTTGACATTTTAATAAAGTTTTAAGAGTTTTTAGATAAATAAAATCAACCCTTAAAAGCCCAAGGACTAGATTGTAAAATTTGAGAAGTTTAAGGGCTATTTTGCAAATTTCGAAACTGTACCAGACCCTAAATTTAAAATTTGAAATTTTAACTCTTAAGGGACTGGAAATAACATATTTTATGTGTATTCCAAAAATCCAAGTGTTTAGAGCTTGGAAAGTAATTTTATAAAACTTGAGGGACCAAATTGTAAAAGATTAAACTTGAGGACCCAAATGAAATTTCCAGGACTTATACAGCCCATGTACCTGGAAATGCTAATTTACCTATAACATAATTATATTTTGGACCCAAGGTTCAAATTTCATAACAATTGGACCCCTAAAAGCCTTAAAGGCAATTATTTCAAAATGGGACAAAAATGAGATTTTCAAAAGTTGAGGGACCTATACTTATGACGTTTTAAAACTGCTTTTGTCCCAATATTCCACCAACCTTAGTGACATTTTCCAATTGGAATCACATTAGAAGCCCTTCCGGTTTGTGAGTTCGATTATTTTAAACTTAGGGCCCGAAATGACAATTTTAACAATTTTGGGGCCAATGTGAGAATTTTATAAAAACTCGACCTCAAAACTTTAAAAACCTGAATCTCTGAACAATTTAGAGAATTTAGGAACTGACCTCATAATTTTTCAAGGTCGGGACATTTATTTATTTAACTTTTAACCCCAAAAGTATTGGTTTTGACAAAACGGGGCTAATTGTAAATTTTAATTTTTTTTTAGGACCTAACTTAAATTATTTTTCATTTACTAAAACAGCCCTGGACCCTCTGACTTTAATATTTAATTAAAATATTTTATTTTCTTAAAAATCCCTTGACTTATCGAATCGTCTTGACCGATTAATACCCGATCGCGGGGCGATTTCCTTGTCTCGCGATTTGAATTTATAACGGGACTTATGTTCCTCCTAATCCTTAAGATATCGAAGACTACTTATCCTCCCGATAATTATCTTCATCCCAATAACTCCACCAACGCCATAACTATCTTGTGCAAATTTTTGAGAACTTTTCATGAACTGTTTCCCGAATCAATAATACTCGACTGCCTGGTTGACTACATAAACTTGTGTTTACTTTCCTGCTTGAGTCAACTTGGTGTGTCGAGCTCACGATCGGAATGGATACGTCGGGGATGGGCAAGGCGGCTCGGGCCGCTATTCCACTCTTCCCCCATCGCCCTAATCCATGGCGAGGGACGGAGTTTGTCCGAGGAAGCGGGTCGTAGTACTTGAGGTATAATCATGATTATGACAAATCCGAGCCTTGCTAGCTCCATTGTGGATTTTGTCTTTTTACTCGGAGCGATAAGGTGGTCTTGGACCATCTTGCTCGGGGAGTTACAAGGAAGAACGAAGGAATCGCCCCGATCCACACGATTAGGAGTTAATCGGACCCGTTTGGTTGGCGCTACAAATCCGTATGCAACCGCTACTTGTATTGCATAGGTTGGCGCTACAAATCCGTGACGCAACCGCTTACTTGTATTGCATAGGTTGGCGCTACAAATCCAGCACGCAATCGCATTACTTGTCTTGCATAGGATTGGCGTTACAAATCCGTCACGCAATCTCTCGTTTGCTTGGACCATAGTGCACTGCTTGACCATGAACTTTTTTCTTAATCGTATAAGTATATTAATTAAATATATTTATCACGACTTGTGGTGGTGTGTGAAATCATGCATCATCTCTCATGCGTTTTCATACAACTAAATTTTCGCATTAACTATTTATATCGCCACACTTACACACGATCACCCCATCCACCGAGATTTCTGTCTCATTCCTCCCCATTTTCTAACCTTTAGATGAAGAGTTATTTGAAGACATCGAACCTACCGCAGATTGAATCTCTATCGGCGATGTGGAGCGATATTTCCTTTCACTTTTTTGTTGTTGTTGTTGGACTCCTTCATTTTATTTTGTTTGGTGTAAGTTAATTAAGATAATCTTTTGGGTTGTATTCGGATCTTGCTGCGGACCTTAAGATATAATTTGTACTCGTGGTTGTTATAATTCATTTGCATTAGACTCTATTTCACTTGGAGTTTGGTACCTTTGGATTTATTTGTTGATTAATTCTGTTTAAGTGATTGATCGTTGTCGCGTCACGTTTGGGCGTGTGATTATTGGTATCGAGCTCGGCTAGTAAGATGGAAACTTACACCGAAAGCGACCCGGATAGGACCTGACCGGTTTGTGTTGGGTAGTACCGTGACTTGACTAATTAAGTTGTGAAATCGATTTCAATAATGGCATAGAACCAGTATTATTGATGTTTATGTTAAGTCGAATTTATACTTGGAGAATACATAGTCATACTTGATTTGACTTAGTTGACTCTGTTGACTTTCCTTAGTCATTCTTTCTTGTTCTTCCTTATCTTTTCCTTACATTCGTCTAATCCGCTTTAGTTTTGTTTAACTAGGATAGGTTCCTACGACCTTGGATTAGGTACCACTACTAGTTGACCTAAGTTGAATTTTGAAGGAATATTTGAACTCTTTTGGGCTATTATAGTGTTAAGATATCCGGATATTCCTCTATTTGGACGTTAGGTGATTTAGAAAATCCGTGATTTAGAAGTTATAATGCGATATGGTGAGACTCGAAGAATATGAGGATATCTCTTAATGAGTATATGATTTGGATGTGATATATTATGGGATCTAGACACCTAATGATATTATTTTGGGAAAATGATAGTAGGGGAATCACTAAGTATAATGATCAATGATAATACCCTTGTGTTATTCATTCTCGTATTTTCATTCTCGTACTTGCACAAGCTTAAGTAAGGGAATTTGACTTGTGATTTAGGTATCACGGATAAGATACATTAAGACTGTGTATAGACTATCGCGACTTAACAAAGCGTGACCATCAAGAACAAATATCCCCTCCCGAGGATAGGACGAACTGTTTGATCAACTTCAAGGAGCGATGGTGTACTCAAGTTTGATTTACAACAAGGATATTATCGTTAAAGATCCGTGAAGAGGGCGTTTCCAAAACAAAGCATTTCGGACCGGATATGGACACTACGAGTTTGTAGTGATGCCTTTGGTCGACAAATGCACCTGAGTCGGCGTTTATGGATCTAATGATCGAGTCTTTCAACCTTATTTGGATCAATTCGTAGTGATATTCATTGATGACATACTCGTATACTCTAAGTCTAAAGAGGAGCGTGAGCGTCATCGAAAATTGTTTTAGAGACACTACGAGCACTGGTATGCCAAATTCAAGCAAGTGCGAATTTTGGCTTAGTGAAGTCGCATTCTTGGGACACATAGTATCCGACACCAGGGATCGCCGTAGATCCTTGAAGGTACAGGCAGGTGGTTGAATGGAAACAACCCGAGTCCGTGAGAGATCGAGAAGTTTCTTAGGACTATTTGGATATTATCGAAGATTTATCCAGGATTTCTCTAAGATAGGAGGACCACTCACTCGACTAACCCGGAAAAGTCAAGTTTGAGTGGAATGACAAGTGTGAGGCTAGTTTCCAAGAGTGAAGAAACGACTTACTACTGACTCGAGTCTTAGCCCTTCCAAAGGGAACAGAAAACTTTGTCGTCTACAAAGTGACGCATCAAAGGAAGGACTAGGGAGCGACTCATGCAAGAAGGAAAGGTCATTGCTTACGCATCACGGAAACTCAAATCGTATGAAGCCAATTACCCAACGCATGACTTGGAATTGGCGGCAATAGTGTTCGCGTTAAAGAAATGGAGATACTATCTCTACGGAGCAACATTCACGGTTTACAGATCATAAGAGCACAAAGTATCTATTCTCTCGAAGGAACTCAATTTGAGGCAACGGAGATGGATGGAGTTAATAGAAGATTATCACTTTGATATTCAATACCATCCCGGAAAGCTAAGTAGTAGCGACGCCTTGAGCGTAAAGGCGAGTTTAGCTAGACTAATGATTCGAGAGGGGAAATCATTAGAAGAGTTGAGCACTTGGAATCGAGCAAGAACCAATACTCAAATTTTGTGTGCTAATATTTCGGTTAAACCCGACCTCAACGAGATCAAAGCAAAGACAAGAGACATATGTGCAACTTCAAAGAGCGAAAGAGAAGATACTTAAAGGAGAAGGATTAGAATTCTCGATACATGAAGATGGGATCATCGATTTTGGAATCGAATTTGTGTCCGAGTGACTTGATTAGGAGTAGAATTCTAGTTTGAAGCACACCGTTCGAAATACACTATACATCCGGAGGAAACAAGATGTATAAGGACTTGAAACAACATTCTTGGTGGGCAAACATGAAGAACCAGGTAGCGAGTTCGTTGCGAGATGCGACTTGTCAACAAGTAAAAGTGAACACCAACGACCATCCGGGTTTGTTACAACCGTTGAGAATTCAGTGGAAATGGGAACACATAACAATGGACTTCGTGACGGATCTACCAAGACCAGACGAGGCGATGATCTTTATATGGGTAGTCGTAGACCGACTCACAAAATCGCACACTTCCTACCCATGAAGAAAACCGCGACTGCGAGAAACTTGCGCAAATTTACATCCAGAGATCATCCGAGGTGCATGGAGTGCCAATCGACATTGTGTCGACAGACCCGAGGTTTGTCTCCGATTCCCGGGAAATGCTTACATGAGGAATTGGGTACCTCGCTAAGTTTCAAAGACATCAAGACATCCGCAAACCGATGGCGATCGAGCGAACAATTCAGACCCTGGAAGACATGTTGCGAGCTGCGCATTGGATTTCAAGGAAGTTGGGATTCGCACTTACCATTGGCCGAGTTCGCCTATAATACTTGATTATCGAGGCCACGATTGGGATGGCACCTACGAAGCCTTGTATGGACGAAAGTGTAGATCCCCACTACTTTGGGAGATTGATGACCAATGGACTCCAAAAGAGAAACGAAAGTCACCATCGATTCCAAAGGTCGACTTAGTTCGGGAGGCCATGGAGAAGGTCAAGTTGATCAAGGAACGAATCCGCGACTCAGAGCCGCCAAAAGAGTTACGCGGACAAGAGGAGAAAGGACTTGGAATTTGAAGCCGGAGATGAAGTATTTCTCGGACTCTTGCCACGGAAAGGATTGATCAATCCAGAAGGGAGGCAAACTAAGTCCGAGATATATTGGACCTTACAAGATTTTGCGGAGGATCGGGAAGTTGGCCTACCGGCTCGAGTTCTGCAAGACAAGACGCGGGAATGCACGATGTATTCCATGTATCGAGATTGAAAAAGTACCAACCGGATCCCGAGCATATTATCACTCGTGATGCTCCTCCTCTAATGGAGAATTTATCTTACAGGAACCAATCGAATCATTGACCGAATCGTCGGTTGCGTATGAGAGAGATTCAATGGTTAAAGTTGTATGGCGGAACCACAACCGAGACGAAGACGCAACATGGGAGAAGGAAGAAGACATGAGGAATCAATACCCAGAACTATTCTGAAGAGAATTTGGGGACCAAATTCTTTTAAGGAGGGGAGAATGTGAAGCCCTCGATTTTTATTCGAACATGTACTTGTATCACGTATCGTCTTTGTACTATTTGACAATTCTACCGCGTCACTTTGACGGGTAAATATTAATGATAAATATATTTTGCATTTAATTCTTTTAATTTCTATTTGTGATCATAATCATTTATTAATTTTAATTCGCATTTATGATCACTTGGTTGATCATCATTATTATTATTGGTGTATTATTAGTCACCTTAGAATTTTAAGAGACTATTTATTTTAGGGATTATAATTTATAGAATTAAGAATTCGATTTAGATTAAGTGATCATGAGACTTATAAGTGATCAAGGACATCACTAATTATTTTGGAGATTGATATTTATTCATCTATTATCATCAATTTTGGAAAGAAAAAAATATGGAATTACCAAAATACCCTTAGGGGGACGGCATTGGTGTATTTTTTTGGTGTAGAAATATCTCTCAACTCTTGTACATGTACACACTTGTGTATTCCTCTTGTGTATTTATACACCATTAATTCAAACCTACATCTTAAATTAATCCCACCATTTCAATCATCCAATTGGTCAAACAAGACCAAATAAAAAATTTCCCCTAAGCTTAGCATTTTGGCCCATTGTCCCTAATAAAGATACCTAAATATTACTTTCTTCCCCAATTCCTCAATTATTACTCTAACTTATCATTTAATCAAAACAAAACAAAATTTTTATTCTTCCCATTTCATTTCACCAACACCAAATTTCTTCTAAGTCTTGAAATTCCTCTTACCTCTCTCTAAAAATCCTCCTACATCTCTCTACCTATTCTTCATCTTCTTCACTAACACTTAACCAAAACTTCAAGAATTCATCTCCCATTTTCTTCAAAAATTCGAACCATATACACTACACAAGGTAAGAAATTTTCTTCTTCAATCTATTCTTATACCTTCTAGCTCATCTCTTTCACCTTCTAATTTAAGTTTGATTTTTGAATTTGAGGTATACCTAGAAGACCTTTGAAGAAGTTAAGAGACTAGTCATCTTGAAGAAAAATTGTGAAGAAGTTGGACTATAAGGTAAGAAATGGAGTTTTTAGTACACTTTCTTCTTCTCTTTCTATTTTCCAAATTTTTACACTCCATTTTCATTTTTGGAAGTTTTAGGGGCTGACCTTGGTGGTTGACATTAAGGGTGACCAAAACCTTATACTTGGAAGCCATTACTAGTCACATTTTACTCACTACACAAGGTAAGTGTAGTATTTCCAATTTTCTCACTATCTTCTTCTTTTCCCTTAATTTTTAACCACATTCTTATAACTCCTATATTTTTTGATATTCCTTGACTTAGGGGCTGACCTAAGTCATTCCTTCACCGAGAGAGATTTATCCCATTTTCACCAACAAACCGATCTTTAAGGTGGGTGGAAAAATCCTTTCAACTTCTAGGTGTTTTAATTCATAAAAATGCATGTAGTATTTTGTTATTGAGCATTTGAGATATATATTATGTATTGCATGCTATTTTCTTGTATCAAGTTGAAAAATTTCTCAAGTGTTGCTCAAAATGCGATTTACCGAAAATTAGGACATACATGTACACTTTATTGTCATATTTGATAAATTCTTGTATGAGATGGATATGTATGTTGATGACTCTTGAAATCTATGTTTTGTATGGCCTATAACCTGGACAAGTCGAGCATAATTGATTAAATTTCGATTTTTGGACTTAAAATGCAAAAATGGAAAGTTGGTGGACTTAAGTGCAAGAAAATAAAACTTAAGGGACCTCTCTGCAAATTTCGATTTTTGGGACTGTACTCAGGTCCAAAAATGATGTTTTGACATTTTAATAAAGTTTTAAGAGTTTTTAGATAAATAAAATCAACCCTTAAAAGCCCAAGGACTAGATTGTAAAATTTGAGAAGTTTAAGGGCTATTTTGCAAATTTCGAAACTGTACCAGACCCTAAATTTAAAATTTGAAATTTTAACTCTTAAGGGACTGGAAATAACATATTTTATGTGTATTCCAAAAATCCAAGTGTTTAGAGCTTGGAAAGTAATTTTATAAAACTTGAGGGACCAAATTGTAAAAGATTAAACTTGAGGACCCAAATGAAATTTCCAGGACTTATACAGCCCATGTACCTGGAAATGCTAATTTACCTATAACATAATTATATTTTGGACCCAAGGTTCAAATTTCATAACAATTGGACCCCTAAAAGCCTTAAAGGCAATTATTTCAAAATGGGACAAAAATGAGATTTTCAAAAGTTGAGGGACCTATACTTATGACGTTTTAAAACTGCTTTTGTCCCAATATTCCACCAACCTTAGTGACATTTTCCAATTGGAATCACATTAGAAGCCCTTCCGGTTTGTGAGTTCCGATTATTTTAAACTTAGGGCCCGAAATGACAATTTTAACAATTTTGGGGCCAATGTGAGAATTTTATAAAAACTCGACCTCAAAACTTTAAAAACCTGAATCTCTGAACAATTTAGAGAATTTAGGAACTGACCTCATAATTTTTCAAGGTCGGGACATTTATTTATTTAACTTTTAACCCCAAAAGTATTGGTTTTGACAAAACGGGGCTAATTGTAAATTTTAATTTTTTTTTTTAGGACCTAACTTAAATTATTTTTCATTTACTAAAACAGCCCTGGACCCTCTGACTTTAATATTTAATTAAAATATTTTATTTTCTTAAAAATCCCTTGACTTATCGAATCGTCTTGACCGATTAATACCCGATCGCGGGCGATTTCCTTGTCTCGCGATTTGAATTTATAACGGGACTTATGTTCCTCCTAATCCTTAAGATATCGAAGACTACTTATCCTCCCGATAATTATCTTCATCCCAATAACTCCACCAACGCCATAACTATCTTGTGCAAATTTTTGAGAACTTTTCATGAAGCTGTTTCCCGAATCAATAATACTCATTGCTGGTTGACTACATGAACTTGTGTTTACTTTCTGCTGAGTCAACTTGGTGTGTCGAGCTCACAATCGGAATGGATACGTCGGGGATGGAACAAGGCACTCGGGCCGCTATTCCACTCTTAGGCCCCATCGCCCTAATCCCGCAACCGAGGGACGGAGTTTGTCGAGGAAGCGGGTCGTAGTACTTGAGGTATAATCATGATTATGACAAACCGAGCCTTGCTAGCTCCACTTTGTGGATTTTGTCTTTTTGCCTACGGAGCGATAAGGTGACAGTCTTGGACCATCTTGCTCGGGGAGTTACAAGGAAAAACGAAGGAATCATTTGTCGATCCACACGATTAGGAGTTAATCGGACCCGTTTGGTTGGCGCTACAAATCCGTACGCAACCGCTACTTGTATTGCATAGGTTGGCGCTACAAATCCGTACGCAACCGCTACTTGTATTGCATAGGTTGGCGCTACAAATCCGTACGCAACCGCTACTTGTCTTGCATAGGATTGGCGTTACAAATCCGCACGCAATCCTCCCGCTGTTTGCTTGGACCATAGTGCCTGCTTGACCATGAACTGTTTTCTTAACTGTATAAGTATATTAATTAAATATATTTATCACGACGCTTGTGGACTGTGTGTGAAATCATGCATCATCTCTCATGCGTTTTCATACAACTAAATTTCTCGCATTAACTATTTATATCGCCACACTTACACACGATCACCCCATCCACCGAGATTTTGTCTCATTCCCTCTTGTTTTCTAACCTTTAGATGAAGAGTTATTTGAAGACATTGAACCTACCGCAGATTGAATCTCTATCGCGATGTGGAGCGATATTTCCTTTCACTTTTTTTGTTGTTGTTGTTGGACTCCTTCATTTTATTTCTTTGTTTTGACCTGTAAGTTAATTAAGATAATCTTTTGGGTTGTATTCGGATCTTGCCGGACCTTAAGATATAATTTGTACTCGTGGTTGTTATAATTCATTGCATTAGACTCTATTTCACTTGGAGTTTGGTACCTTTGGATTAGACTGTTGATTAATTCTGTTTAAGTGATTGATCGTTGTCGCGTCACGTTTGGGGCGTGACAGGTCTTCTGTAATTATCCGTTGGTTCTATTCGAAGTTTCAGTACTTGATTAAAATTTTCAATTTTTTGTGTAAAATTGAGAATATACTTGGACTTGAGTTTATTTTTGCGCACACATATATAATGCTAAACGTGAAGAAATGTTACAGTAAATATAAAAGTGAGTTTTAAAAATGTCAAAAAAAAAAAATCATATTTGGGTGGAAAAGGAAAAAAATGTCATATTTTTGAAAAAAACGATAGTATAAATGTTTGTAATTTGCCAATCCGAAGAGACAGGAGTAAGATATCTACCTATTAATTACAGGCATGGGAGGAAACGGAGCAACCGGCTATTTCCTGACGTTCGCACTACTCGCCGCCGTTCTCGGAATACTATCCAAAATCGCCGGCGGAAAACACCTCCGATCCTGGAGAAACGACAGTCTCGCGGCCGCCGGTTCGTCTTCCTTGATCGCATGGGCCGTCACCGCGCTTGCATTCGGGTCAATTTTTCTGTCGATCGAGAAATTACATTAATCCTCTTCTCCAAAACGACGGCGTTTCACTGAATCTGTACAAATTTAATTTTGTGTTTTGCAGATTGGCGTGCAAGGAGATAAACGTAGGGGTTGGAGAGGATGGAGGCTGAGGATTGTGGAGGCCTTCGTTATAATTTTGGCCTTTACTCAGCTGCTCTATGTTGCTGTTAGAGGTGTCAAAACGGGCCGGCGGGCGGGCCGGCCCGTGGCCCGCCAAAACCCGCCACTTGGCGGGCGGGGGGCGGCCCCGCCAGGTGGCGGGCGAGAAAGCTCAACCCAACCCAACCCGCCTTGGGCTGCGGGTTGGGCGGGCCCTAAAAAAAAAAAAAAAAAAAAAAAAAAAAAATATTTTTTATTTATATTATTAATTTTAATGAATTAAATATACTAATGGATAACAAGTAAATATTTTATAAAAATATTATATATACTTTTTATAAGAGATAAAAATATAAAAATCAATTATCCTATTTTTTTTTGTCTATTTTATCTAATTTTTCATTTTTCTTTTTTTTTTTTTAGGCGGGCTAGCCCTTGCCCGCCCGACCTAACCCGCCAAGCCCGCGGCCCTGCTGGCGGGCTAGCCCGTTAGGCCCGCCCTTTGGCGGGCTACTAAATACTTAACCCACCCCCCTACCTTAGGCGGGGCGGGGCGGGCCGGCCCGACGGGCCTGGCCCGTTTTGACAGCTCTAGTTGCTGTGCTTCATGCTGGGTTTTTAGCAGCGCGTATGGGCCTGGATATAGGGACCCTGATTATGGGCTTGGTGCACGGGGGCCCATGAACCTGTGCCCAAAGGGGGTGTCACTGCTGGGGCCACGATCTGAGATTAATAAATTGGGACTACTACAGACACGGGCCTGCGATTCCATGCGGTAGTTATGTTTTGTGATGTGGTTTTGGTTGTAATGGATTTTGGTGTCCATTTCAATTGACAACGAATGTAGTATAATTTCCCCCCTTTATGTGGGTTTGTTCAAAAGTGTGTTTTTCTTTTTCTTTGGGAAAGAAAAGATTATGACTAAATTGCATGTTTGTGACGTTTATCGATATTATTAAATATAAGTTGAAATTAATGTCTGTTGCGGTGAAATATGAGACGAAACAACTCATAGGGGGATTATTTGCTTCGACAATTTTGAATGGTCTTGTTTAGCCCTTAATGAAACAATTCGAAATTACACTGATTGGTCCTAAAGGGC
Source organism: Rehmannia glutinosa (assembly GCA_016081115.2). Classification (NCBI taxonomy): domain Eukaryota; kingdom Viridiplantae; phylum Streptophyta; class Magnoliopsida; order Lamiales; family Orobanchaceae; genus Rehmannia; species Rehmannia glutinosa. Next base: position 369,758 of record JABTTQ020001574.1, read on the forward strand.
GTTTGGATAAGCTTATTTAAAACGTTGTCTTAGTAAGATAATTTGTTTTTTAGAATTTATTTAAAAATTGTTGTCTTAGTAAGATAATTTGTTTTTTAGAATTTATTTAAAAATTGTTAGATAAAAAAAGATAGTGAGCTTGTAAGCTGTTCTTACATCTTATTAGTTGTGAAAGTTTTTGGCAAGAGTGAGTCTCACGGGTCTAAATCTTAAAAACGGATCTCCAACCCAAAACAAAACCCAACTAAAAATAAAAAAGGAAAAGAAAAAACTGGATTACGCTCCCCCGCTCCCCCCAATATCCAGCAGTCACACAAGTTATCTCACACCCACTAAATTCAATTTCTCTCTCCTGCTCTTTCCCTCTCACGCACGCATACTTAAAACTCAACACAGAAACACTATTTCTTGGATTTGAGGAAACTCCATGTACAAGGAATGACGAATACATTACTAATTTCTCTGTCTCGTATTTTTTTTTTTGTAAAAGCAATATGCATTATTAACAATTAGAAACCATATATGGAGTAAGTTGTCCATTTGTACAAATATAAGAATATCTAACAAAAATACGGGGGTTTCAATTTGGAGTCTGATAATAAATGACTATTGTATATCTCCATTAAAAGAATAACTCTCATGAAAGTTTAATTCACAAGCACATAACATCTTGTAACTTTCATTCATTCAGTTCATTCAAAAAGTCACACACACTAACACACATATTAATGTAATTGTTCCTTCGTTCTAATACAAATACAAATATATATATAAATATGATATCATATATATATATATATATGTATATAATGTGTTATATATAATAGCTAGAGTTCCATAATAATTAAAGAAAAATGTTTAATGTGATGACATGGATAACTTGCCGCATTCTCAGTTCTGTATACTTTTCTGCAAATAAGTAATATTTTTCAGTTCAATGTGTGATACGCAGTTCACTTGTAATACTTTATTATTAAAATGTCTAATACTTTTCAATTAAAATTGTAATTTTTTTAGTTCAAAATATAATACTTAAGACGATCGCACGGGCGACATATTGCACTTTTAGTGTTAAAAGTGATACTTTTAGTATAAAAAATGATACTTTTAGTGTAAAAAGTGATACTTTGTCTGAATACACTTAATTTTAGTGTATTCAGACAAGGTATCACTTTTTACACTAAAATTATTACTTTTTTACACTGAAAGTATAACCTGTCGCACTGTGTGACCGTCTTACACAAGTTTTTGCCGTAATATTTTTCATTTAAAATTGTAATAGTTTTAGTTCAACATATAATATTTTTCAGTTCAACATGTATTACTTTCATATAAGACTGCAATACTTTTTAGTTCAACATGTAATACTTTTCAATTTACAAGTAATATTTTTTCACTTAAAACTATAATATTGTTCAGTTCAACATGTAATACTTTTCACGTAAATTATAATACTTTTTAGTTCAACGTTTAATACTTTTCAATTTACAAGTAATACTTTTTCACTTAAAACTATAATATTGTTCGGTTCAACATGTAATACTTTTCACGTAAATTATAATACTTTTTAGTTCAACATGTAATATTTTTCAATTTTAGAAGTAATATTTCTCACTTAAACCTATAATATTGTCCGATTCAATATGTAATACTTTTCAGTTAAATTATAATACTTTTTAGTTCAAAATGTAATACTTGTTTGTGAGACGTTGGTATGAACGAGCTATTTCTTTGTTTAATTTGGAATACAAAGTGAAGTCTTCACACATGGCGGATCAATGGTGGAATTTTGGGGTAAGTAGATGCTACTCACTTGGGTAGCTACCCAAGTGGGTTTTATACCGTTAGATCAATACATACACACACATCCACATGGGTATGTGTTAATCCAATGATATATAACCCACTTGGGTAGTATTGACTAACCCGGAATTTTGGGCCATACCATGCACATAAGTATAATTTTATACTTTTACCATGTAACTCAAAACATTTATAATAATATTTTCAGCCGTAATGTTATCTCATAGTAATTAGGGCCATCAATTTGCATTTATAGTTCTGGACACACTGAATTTCTTACGAAGAGGTATGCAATCCCGCCAAATTATTACGGCAATAGCAAAAGAAAAAGAGGCTCAACCTTTTACCACGTCAAACTGAAATTGGTGAATGCTCTGTTGAAATATATATTTGAACAGTAGTTGTTTCTCCAAGTCAGTGGAATGAGAAAAGTGGCCAGTATGGAAGTTAGACCATCTCCAGTAGTTTGCACCATTTTGGTGCATATTTTGCACTACTTTAGTGCAAAACCTACATTTTATCTCCAACGGTTTGCACTACTTTATACACTAAAAAAGAATATTCCACAAGATTCCTTATTTTATTTATTTAATATTGATTTTGTTTTTTAGTTTTTAATTGATAACATATTACATATGTACTTTTATTTAATATAAATATAATATTTATTAATTTTTTTTCAAAATTAATCAAAATAAAATAATATGTAAAGTTTAATGATTTTATGTAAGATTTATAATTTTGTATGTAGTAGTTTAAATACCATAGTATTATTAAAATTATACATTATATTCTATTCTTTAAAAAATACCACATATAATTGAATTACTTTTAGTATTATTTCTATTAGATAATTGAAATATGAAATTAATAATAATATTTAAATTTAAGAAAAACATATAAGAATGAAAGGGAAAAAACAAAAAAAAAAAAGAAAAAGTAGCGTTGCTCTGATGCGGCGCCATTTGTGGCGCATCAGAGCAACTCTAAATCTAAATTGGCAGCAAAGTAGCGCACAACTGGAGGGGAGGAAATGGCGTCCAGCTTCATTTTGAAGCTCTGCTGGGGATGCTCTTAGAAGAGCTTTGATGGTTTAGAATACAAATCAAAGTGAAGTTTTTAAACATGGCGGGTGTTGCTGAGAAGCTTGAGAAATTGGAGATGGCGATCCACACTATCCATGGAAGAGTCCGGTCTTATTTTCAGATTTACCCAATTTTTTCTCGTAACCTCCAAAATACCACCCATATTAAGATGGGTTTAGATATGGGGCTCCGTCTCACGAATTTAGACCCGTGAGACAGTCTCATATAAGTTTTTGCCTTTTGAGTTTTGGCAATATAAGATCTTTTCATAATGACTAAAAAGGACATGGTACTATTAAAATTATTTAAACAACTATATTTGACATGTTTTTGTATTTTAATTATTTTGAAATATTATCACATATATTGTAAATTAGTTTAACTTCAAACAAAACTTTAGTAGCAATTTTTATTGCAAAAGCAACATAATAAAAAAAAATTCATAATAAATTTGATTGCAATGAATATTTTGTTCTCAAAACATTTATAATGTTTAATTAACAATGAAAAAAATCTTCTCTGTTATTCATCATAATTTATTATAGAAAATTATTAGAAGGAAAAGATGTGGAGAATTGTTAGTTTATCATAGTTCATCGTGGACTCCTCGACCACAATGCAGAAAGTCTCGTTAGTTTTTTTTTTTTTTTTATTGACAAAAGAAGATCGACTTTGGTAGTGACCCTAAAAAAAATTGGTCAGTTTTTCGTAACTAACTTAAAAATTGTTCAACTTTTTGTAATTATCCGAAGAGAATTGTAAGGGTTTTGGAATATAAAGAGAATCCAAAATCTTTACTGGGAGGATTACAGGAAAAAGATTTCGCAGATGATTGTGTGTTGGGTAAATTGGGTTAATATAAAATTATTAAAGATATTTTTGTTTTTCCTATGTTTAAAATTAAGGAGCTTATAAGCTCTTTTGTGTACTTCTGTTTTAGGAGCTTATAAGCTCTCTAACAGATTCATTTTAGAGCTTTTAAGCTCTTTTAAAAAAAAAATTACCAAACACATTTTAAAAGCTCGCAATCTCTTAAACATCTTATAAGTTGTTTTAAGAACTTATAAGCTGAGCCAAACACCCTTTTAGTTTTTAAAAAAAAATTGGTATATTTAATTCATTTATAAATTTAAAGTTTTGAATTTGGTCATTTTCTTGCCACAAATAATTGAATATCGATCGTTCAAAGCTCATTTGAGCCCATGTCATTACCATAACAAACCAAATTTGAACATATTTTTTCGTTCTATAAGATGTAAACCCGAACTCGACTCGATTAGTACAAAAAGAATAAAAAATGTATAAAAATATGAAGGTAGCTACTCGAGCTCGATTCGTGCTCGGCCGACTAAAACTCATTCGAGCTTGATTCGATTAATATTCACACCAAGCTCAAACACAATTTTTAAAGCTCGATTAAAATTCAAACAAACCTAAACAAATACTATGTTTGACTCGACTCGACTCAACTCGTTTACACCCCAGGCAAGTATTTGGTTCAAAACTTATTGGTTATGCTGCAACACAAAATGCAACGAGACAAGCACTCGACGTTAGGGTTGTTTAGTTCAGCTTGGGAAATCGTTGCAGGCCCATATCGAAATTTTGTTGGGCTTGGGTTGAAGTAATATTTTTTTGTGACTCGGTGATTCAGAAAATAATATTGCATAATGAGTAGATCTCCTGTAGGACCGTCTTATGGATTATATTCCGTAACACGGATCTTCCAGCCGAACCCGCGCCCAACGCGCGCCCCAGCCCCACACCCCCAGCCCAACCAGCCCGCACCTCTTATTTAAAGAAAAAAGTACTCCACAACAGAATTGAACCCGCGACCTTAATGGACTTAATGTGGTGTTCTACCACTACACTACTAGTACTTATTATGCAATTTTAGTATAACAATTTATATTAGCCCATTTATAAATACGCCTGGTAATTTAAAAAAAAAAAACTAAAACGCCGATAAATGTAAAGGCTAAGAATCGAACCCAAGTCTATTAAAAAAATATGATACATTATCTCAATAAAATGATACTTATAAAAGTGTTACTTTAACTACATCGTATTTATTTTTTATTTTTCCTCTTTGTTTGTTCCTAGTTTGTAACTGTATTAAGAAATCTGATACTTTATCTCAACAAACAGATACTTTTACTTATAAAAGTGTTACCTTAACTATATCATATTTATTTTTTATTTTTTCTTCTTTCCTTCATTTCTAATTTGTGACTATACTAAAAAACATGATACTTTATCTCAAAAAATGGATATTTTAACGTATAAAAGTGTTACTTTAACTGTATCATATTTATTATTCATCTTTCTTTGTGTTTATTATTGAAAAATGCAATATTTTATTTTAAAAACATATATTTTTACTCTTAAAACATGATATTTTATCTCAAAAAACATATATTTTTTACTTATAAAGGTGTTACTTTAACTCTGATATATTTATTTGTCCTTCAATGTAGTATAATCATAATCTGTGGGTATAATAAAAAAATATGATACTTTATCTAAAATAATCAATATTTTTTCTTATAAAACTGGTACTTTAACTGAGGAAGAAAAACATGAAAAAAAAGGGCAGGAGTGATGTTCACCTTAAAAGTATCATATTTATTACTTAAAAGTATCACTATTTTCGGATAGTATCATTTCATATTCAGAGAATTTAAAATTTTAAAATGAAAGGATGATAATAAAGTTTTATATTCATGGTTATACTAAATATGCACAACAAGCATGAGTGATCTAGCTGTAGAATAACACCTTGCCTTGGTACGGACCCGGGTTCAATTCCCAGTTGGTGCAAATTTGTTAATTTTTTTATTAAGCGGATCCAGCCATCCTGGCCCATCTAGGCGTCTTGGGCGGGCTAGCGCGTGCAGTCTTGGGTTGGGTCTGTTTGGCCCAGCGTGAAAAGGGTCTTAGATGCAGTTTTCTATTATTTTTTTTATATATCCAAGCGGGTCACGGGCGGGTCGGGCGGCTGGGGATCCGTCTTACGGAATAGGATGCATAAGACGGTCCTATACAAGTTTTTGCCTTGGAAAATATATGTAGTTCAACTATCAATAAAATAAAAAAATTTACGATATTAAATAATTTCATAATTTTTAAATATAGGAATTATTTTTAAAAAAATTAGAAAAATACTATTAAAAATATTTTAGTATAGTTACATTATACATACTATTACACATTCACAAAAACAAATTTAATTAACATCTACTTTTAAAAGTTATTTTTCAGAAAATTTAAATTTTATAACTTGAGTTATAAATTTTATCTTTTAATTTATTTTGTTAATTTTCTAATTAAAATAAAATCTTACATGTATTTCATCTTCTTTTTTTGTATTGCACATTCACAAAAAAAATTAACATCTACTTTTAAAAATTATTTTCCGGAAATATATTTTATGTAAGTTGGATTATAAATTTTATAATTTAATTTACTTGTCAGTTTTTTAATTATAATAAATAAACAAGTAACTTTAATGATAATATATTTTTTAAAATAGATACTAGTTATATTTAGTTTTTAGAGAAAAAAATCACTTTTGGTCCCATTAGACTGAGTACCTGATGATTTTTTAAAATCATTAGGGGTAAGTCTAATGGGACCAAAAGTGAATTTTTCTCTGAAATCATAGGTGGTGTGGTGGGTAAATTAGGGGTGTCAATTTCAGACCCGACACGCAAATTCGACACGAATCTAACACGAAATTAATGGGTATGAGTCCAGGCTTCGTGGGTCCGGATCAAAATTGGGTCGAACCCGAATAACCTGCCAATTAAACAGGTCGGGTTTGGGTCAACCTACTATGACCCATTTAACCCGTCTAACCCGTTTGTGAATTTAAAAGAAAATTAAGTAAATAATTAATTGTAATAAAAAACAACAAACAAGACATATCTTTAAAACTTAAATAATAAAATCTCTTTAATTATGTATTTGTTATTATTATGCATGTATTTTTGAATATTGTCCTTAAAATATGATTAGTATGTTATGTTATTTAAGCAATTATGTTATTTCTTTTTGTACATTGTGAATTATGATTTTTTTATTGATTTAATTGTGTATGATAGTGATTGTTTTAAAAAATAAATTTATTCAGTTAAAATTATTAAATGTGTATACAATAAGTTGACCGATTGACCTGTTGAAATTTCGAACTTTTAAAAAGTGAATCAGAGATCAGACGCAGGATGACCAAGGTTGGACCGGTCCAGGGGGGTTGGACCGGTCGACCAAGCCTTTGACCGGTCTCCCTACCCTGGACCGGTCCACCAAACCAAATTGTGAGACAGAAGAAAATTGTGCAAATCACAAAGTCTCAGATACCGGTCGACCAAGTGGTCGACTGGTCTACCACACCGGTCGACCTCCTTCAAAAATTCTTCTATTTCATTTATGTTTCAAGTTTCGACTTTCAGGCACGGGTTGCCCTCTGGGGCATCCGGTTGCCCTCAAAATAGAAGTGTTGTCTAATTTTTGTCGAAAATAAACTTCAAGATTTACTTGAAAAAATTAGTAAAAATCATTTAAATCAATTTGGAGTATTTGGACAATATTTGGGGACATTGTTTTGGTGTAAAAACTCAGTTAAATAAAATCATCAAAATAAAAATATTTATCTAACATAATATACGTGCATCTAGGGGCTTAATGATATATAATTGGTGCATTTGCACGCACATTTAGTGTATTTTACTTGGTTTCTTTAGAAGGACATGATACTGCATATTCTTGTAACGTTTTACAGGAAACCGAGCTTAAACGAAAAGAATTCAGTTGGAAGGTCAAACAAGATTGAAGAATGCGAAGAGAAGATCAAATACACGAAGAAAATGGAGCAGAACGAATCACACGGTCAAGCCGTGTGAAGTTGACACGACCGCGTTAGTTGTCCCCGTGTGTTTTTACACGTTCGTGACTTCGTGCGACTTGTTCGAGGGTAGAATTTTAGAGACACATCAAACGACCAGACCGTGTGGAAGGCACACGATAGTGTGGTTCGTTCGGAGCAAAAACAGAGAGCAAAACTATTCACACGACCGGACTGTGTGATTTGCACACAGTCGTGCGGTTCACATTTCGTCTGATTTTTGTTGTCTTTTCCCGTCAGAACTCTACAAGTGATCTCTCAAAGCACCTATATAAATGGACCAAGTTAGGGTCTTCAGCGGCGGGCAGAGCCGAGGCGGCCTCCCAGCGGCTTAATTGGTGCCTTGGAGCATTATGGGCAGCTTCATCTAGCAGAGCTTCGAGGGGTTCCCAAGCCAGGCGAACTTCTTCAGGGGGCAGAACCACTCTTGCTCGTAGCCTGCAACTTGTGATCCGACTCCATATGCTTGAGATTGGGTCTGCATCTTCGTGTTCTTTGGCTACTTCCCACACATGGCACCAAACTAATGCTGCATTTTAGGGCAGATTACTCCAAGTTAGGGTTTCTTAATAAGTCCAAGTCTTTTTCTTCCCACAAGCGAGAAATCTTTTAAGTTTTCTTGTCCTTGAGCTAGAAATCTTCTGCTGGCAACTTTCATGTACATACGTAAACATTAGGGAGGTCCCTGGGGATTGCCCAGAGAGGACCCTCCGACGCTCAAACCAACACGGTGAACGAGAGAGAATATAAGACATTTATATACTTCAACTATATATTAAATATTAAAAGACAGTTTTGCCTCCAACAAAGGAAGCTTTTTCTTTTGATAGTCCATCAGCGTGGAGTTTTCCACCTCTTTATATTGTGAGTTTTATTATCGACGACTTGTGCTATCAGTAAAATTTCCCTTTTGCTTAAAAAAAAACTAGTTATATATATTATACAAAAATATGTTTGTTCGTATTAGTTGAAAGAGTTTAAAAATTGAAAGTTATATTTATGTTGTACTCAAATTATCAAAATAATTTGCATTTAATATTTTTGTATATTTGTTATACTCATTTATTATTAAAATATTTTTAATATTTCTACTAGGTAAGTTAATAGTTGCTTTTCCGAAAAAAAAACATGCTTTAAATAAAGACCATGAAATCAAAATTGAGGTACAATTATTAAAATTAAACATGTTAAAAATAATTATTATTAAGGACAATTTTATCCATACATTAAATTCTATTTTGATTAAGGGGGTAAGTGTTACATTGACAAGTTCAGAAGATAAATGAGACATTGGGCCAAATTTAGGAGGTGTTATTGTATATTGCCATAATTTATATGTTGTTTTGAAAAAGAAAAAAAACTTGTATACCAGCCCGCTAGTCCACCCCACTTCATCGACTACGCCATTAAATTCAAATCTAAGGCTGCGATTGGATGTGGGAGGAAATTCATTTTCGTTCCGTTGGAGAATTTTTTTTGACAAAAATGCGATTGTCTATGAAAATTTTCAAAAAATATATTATTATCTCACTTTTACTTTTTCTCATTTTTTCTCTTACCAATCACATCTACACATCTTTTCACAAAAAAACTAATCATTATTACACATCCTCCCACAAATTTCACTATTCACTCACTCACACACTTCTAACTACCAATCATATCCAATCATTATTTTATTACTTTTAAATCAAATCAACTTTCATCATTACTTTTTCATCTCACATCCAATCAAACTCTCAAAATTCATATTTTTTCTTCCAAAATTACTTTTACCACTATTCTCTAGCAAAATGAAAATTTTCAAAATGAAAGCATATCCAATCGCGCCCTAAAGCTTTGTATTTGATTTTGGATAACCAATCATTATTAAAGACATAGAAAGAGTAGGTCTCTTCTCTTCTCGTGGTCTTTAGAATTTAGATCAATCTATATATATATATATATATATATATATTAATTTACATGCTATTGTCGTTCAATATTTAACCAAAGATTGGTTTTAAATTTCTGAAGAATAATCCAATCAATATAATGGCAGATGAATTCTCAAAAGGAAAAAATATAATGGCAGACGAGGCACCTATATATAGGAAGACGAAACAGAAAGGTTTGGTATTTCGTGGCCTTTTACTCGCAGTTCCCTTGTTACTTCTTTATGATAAAAATCGTACTTGATAAGCTAAGCAAACAACATAAGATTCCGAACGTTTATTATACAGTTGTGCTATCTCGTATTCTTGATGAATGGTTATCGCAATTAATGTATGTTTTTTTTTTTGATCGGTCAATTAATGTATGTTTTATTTCTATGTTACATAGCTTTTTCCCGCGAAACCAAACCCTTAAAATTTGCCCGTTGTGTCAAAAGGTCCATTGATAGCGCGTTTGTCCTTATTTGTTCGGGGTTAGCTTATTTTTGGAGGGATGAAATCGAGTTAATGCTTCTATGGTGTGCTATTAATTAGTTTTCATCATGTTATTCCAGTATTCAATCTTTGGTGGGCTTTTGAGAACTTCAACGTTTTGGATTGCTCGTTGGCTATAATGATCGATGCAGCAACGTTTGTTTCTTGCAAATGTCCAACGTATACTCCATTGGCGGTGGTGGTTATATTTCTTGCTTTACAACTTGAGCGTTCGGAATTAAAAAACCTCTCTGGTCCCTCTTGAATCAAGCAATATATATTTTTTTTCTTGAGACAAGCAATATTGAGAAAGTATAAATAGGTGAGTACGTACTTATAGTGGATTTCAGTTTGTTATTTTTATTTTTAAGTTTTTTGGTTGTAATAGTGGGCTTTAAGGATATAATGGGAGTGTTTGCAAAAACTTCTGCTTTTAGAAAAAGTGATTTATTATAGCAGAAGTAGAAGTAGTTGAGAATCAGAAGTTGGTATTGTTTGAAAATAAAATCAAAAGTTGAGAATGAGAAGTTGAGAGTGTTTGGTGAAAAAGTAGTAAAAGTGCTTAATTATTTGTAAAATTTAAACTTGGAGCAGAAGAGAATCTAAAGCACCTCTCTCCTTGCTTTTAGATCACGATTAAATAAAGCGAGAATCAAAAGCGAAGTTGGTACTTGCAAACACTAAAAACTGCTTTTTTTCAGCAAAAAAATAAAAAGCACTTATTTTTAGTGTTTGCAAACACTCCCATAATAATCTGTTTATTTTGAGCAACATTTTTGTAAGTTTCCAGTTTGTGTTACGATCACCAAAATATTCCAAAATGAGCAGGGGCGGATCCAGGACTTACGACTGAGGGGGGCCAGCTTGGGTAATAAGGATCCGTAGATACGAGTACTCACACATGTTCGGATCCTAATGGGATGGTACGAGTAACTTTTTCCAGGTTTAATTAGGATACGAGTAATATATATGATATCTTAATAGGGTTTGAGATGAGTACAATTAATATTAATATCACAAATTTTGGGTAGAGATACTCGAGCGCTAGCAGTTAAATAATGAATTATCAACCATATATATATATATTTATATGACATAATTATATTTAAATATATTATCATTATATCAAAAAATTACATCAACATTCGTAGTTAAATTACATATTTCAAAATACATAACTAAATTCCAATCAAGATGTATACTCCATAATTTTAAATAGTATGATATAAATATCAAGATCCATAATAGTTTATTCAAACTTAAAGGTAATAATCATGAGCTTGTCTGATTTACAATAAATGTTATTGATCAATAATTTACAATAAGGTTGTTAAATTTTAAAATAAGATAGTGTGATCCTCCATCTTTCTTGAAAATAGCTCATAAGTTTTTAAAAGTTTTATTGGGAGCTTATAACATATTTCTAAAAAATATTCTTGAAAAACTTTTTGCTAGAGAAGTAAGATGTTTTGAAGAGCTTATAAGCTTAGACAGACACCTTTTGACTCTGATTCTTTCTTTGGATAAAGGATCATGAAAGTTGTTATCTTACCTTAGAAAAACAAATCAAGAATACTTTTTTTTTGAGGGGATCAAGAATAAATTAGGATTAACCAAATCAAGTCAATCCAAATATCTGAACAAATGTTCTGCAACAAAATATTATGGAAACCTGCCCAAAAACACGCACAATTATTAGCAACACTGCATATAACACTTACTTTTTGTGAATCAAATCAATTACTATAAATGCCAATCTACATCACTAACATCAATAATGATATTTTGTAGTCGATTTATCTTAAATTATTTATTGCATTATTAGGTTCAAGTGAAATTTTAATATTTCTAACTTTATGGTCGGTCCAAGAATGCCCACCGTCTAATAAAACGTTCTGATGTGCGATTGACCTGAGACCTGCAAAACCACCGTTAGAAGTGGGGCCGGAAGGGTTTTCCGGCGTACCCACTTCGACGCACAAATCAGAATCACTCTAGAGAGAGAGAGAGAGAGAGTATATGAAATAGTACAGTATATTAGAAGTGTATTGAAAAGTCTAACTAGGGGAGTACCTTTTTCGTGCTCTATTTATATGTTTGACAATTAGGGTTGCGTACCCATCAAGTCACGCTAAAACCCTAATTAGCACACATGCCTAGGTGTTGATCCATCTAAGGGCCCAACCCAATAGGTCGGTAGGCCCTTAAGTTGATCCGTCTAAGGGCCCAACCCAATAGGTCGACATGCCCTTAAGTGTGTGTCTTGATTGGGGCCCAACCCATTTACGTCAGCCTGCTAGGCCCAGAGTTCGGGCTTTGCTCAATTTGTCAACTTCAAACCAATCCAATTAGGTCGGCCCAATCCAATGAGATTGGGCCTTTGTTAACTTGGACCTTCATTGAGCCCCTCTTTCACTGGGCTCATACATAAATATGTCGGTCCAATCTCTAGAGTTCGGGACTAAAGGCTTGGGCCTTACCAGTTTGGGCTCCCATTATTAGCCCATGTCTTTCATTAAGCCAATATAAATAGGTCGGTCAAAATAGATCCATATCACTTATATTTTTTTTGCTCAATATTATGACCAAAAAGGGACAATGTAAAATATACATATTTTCTTAGTTGGAGAGAGCAACAAAGTGTACTTTTTCATAGTTTCGGGGGACAAATATTACATGAAATGGTCGAAGGGGACCAAACTGAAAAAGGGTCTAATACCTATTTGCCATTAGAAGTCTTATGGCAAAACTTCGAGGCCAAACAATTTTGGAATTGCCATATATGAGTAATATATTAATAAACTATCTAGCGTAAGTTCATGGCGGTTGACTCTCTTTTCATTCCATGCTCAAGTCAATCTTTTTGATGCAATTATTTTTTTTTTTGAGAGAACGAAACAATATATTACTTATGGAGCCAAATCCAAAACAACCATGTCCATCAAGTGGTTCGGGACATCTCCGATCACCTGATCAAAACTATTAGCAGAAAAGGAAAACCGTGAAAGGTGGTGCGCTATAATGTTTCCCGACCTTCTCACGAAACTAGGACAAAAGGACTCAAAAAGCGAAAAATAATCTAGAATTTCCGAAACAATAGACCCAAAATACGAAAGATCCTCCTTTGGATATGCAAGTCGATGGAATAGCTGCAAATTATCCGTTTCAACGACTATCCTCTTCATCCCAAGACTAATGGCGAGTTTTACCCGTTCCTTACAAGCGATGGCCTCCGCAACGTCAATCGCATATTCAGGTGCAAATACCCGCATGAGTGTAGTGATGGCATGTCCCTTGTTGTCCCTTAGGATTACCCCAATGCCCGTTCCTTCACCCTCCCGTATAGAAGCGTTTGAGTTGATTTTTACCGTATCCGACGGGGGAGGTTGCCATTTATCATTCAGTGGTTTTGCTATTGAATTTTTTCTGACTTTGGATGCCTGCAAATGTTCCTGATATCTAGTCATGGCCAGCTGAATTTGTTGCTGCTACGTCCTCACTACTTGTTTGAAATTTACATCATTTCTAGCCCCCCAAGCAGCCCATAGAAGCATAGCAAATATGTCATGGCCTTCTTCACCCCCGTGATGTTTAATAAAAGAAACCCAATCCCAAATCGAGCCTCGAAAGTCCATCGCTGGGAGATTAATTCAAAGCGGGCTGACAGCCCAATACAAAGTATTCCATGCACAATCACGTAGTGCATGCTCGACCGTCTCCTCCGACATGCCACATCTAACACATAAGGGGTTTATATCCACACATTTTCGTACCAATGAGCTTCTTGTGGGAATGATGCCATGCAAACATTTCCACATGAATACTTTTACTTTAGAAGGAACATTTAATCCCCACATCCATGTCCGCAAATTGCCACGGGTCCCAGATGATGAAGGTAAGGAATCAAGTCCCTCCTTCAGTGATTTAGCAATTTTGTACCCCGACTTCACTTGATACCTCCCATCTTTCGAATATCTCCATACAAGTCGATCAGCCCTGGATAATAGACTAGTAGGTATCGATAAAATAGTCAAGTCAAGGGGTGTTTGATGCAATTATTTCGAAAAGCTGGAGAACCATATTCACAATTAATAATGAAAAAAGAGTTATGTGGGTGAAGATATTTGAATTTTTTAATTTGATATTCTGAATGATTCAAATAATCTAACAAACATTAATTATGAGTTCCCACCACCATATTTTGTTTTCAAGTTTGAGGATAATTAATCGACTACAGGAAAAAGTGGCAACTGGCGAATCAAAATGACCACAACAAATTCAATTACTTCATAAATCATTTTGCTGATATTCATTAATGATGGTAATGCATACATACCAAATTAATTATCCTGTGAATTGAGAACTGATAAATTATTGGTATAATTTGAGTTGCATCCATATTTGAGATAAATTTGAATTTGAATGCAGAGTACATTTGATTTATCTATAAACTTCTCATACTTGAATTCCAATTGAGGTAAGAATTCAGACATACATTTTGATATCTCTCTCCCTTTCATGTTGGTATCACATATCATTCGCATTCTCATGAATGGAAAATATTACCTCTACTAAATTTTCGTTTGTACAACCAAGTGAATAACTCTGGTAATTCATCACCAACGAAAAAGATTGTTTGTAATTTTTCGTGCTTCATTCAAAAGAAAACTTGTAGACGAGCTTGATCTGGATTGCATTGATCGACGGAGACTCTCCAACGCTCAAGTTAGTTCCAGAGCAAGTAAGAACAAACCAAAGAACTTGATGAGGAGCTAAGTGTATTGTAAATTGCGTGCATTTCAATAATGATGATATGAAATATAGGCAACTAGGTAGGTCTTTGTGGGCTTCTTGGTCTTAGGACCTTTGGGCTTAATTTAGTATTACCTAAACTGATATAATAATATTAAATCCATTAAAATTAATTATGTTGGTTATTCATTTAATTGTCGGTCCATAATTAAAATATTTCCATTGAACTTAGCCTTTTGGGTTTATCCGAATTATAACCCATCAAACTGTTTTTTTTTCTTTTTTTTTAATTTTGATTTTAAAAATTAGATTAAATTTCTTAGTACAATTTTAAAAGCAAATGATCATTTGATATTTATTTTTTATTTTTGGGGATCACAATAAAAATAATTTAATAAAATATATGCACTTATATATAAAAACCTATGTAAAAATTGGACATCCTCAAAATCAGGAGCCCTTGGCCATCGCCTTTAGTGACTACCCTTAGGACAAACCTCGTTGAGTGTCCACATACACCATAAACATCATTATTATCATACGAATACCTGTTCCAACAACATCTTAGAGTGGTCTAATTCATGATCTCGTATTATTGTAACTTTTGCTTGTGGTGACTATTGTTTGGATGGTATTGTTTACAAGAAAATGACTAAGTGTTTGGAGAAATCTGGACAGAACTTTAAGTCGAAGCCAGTATTAGATACTGTCTCCACAAGACGAAATTGTCTCGTATACAAAGTGCTTACGAATTTGACAATCGTCCCTAAGATACGACTTTAACAAGTTTGATTTAGCAACACTTGCAAAAATTGAACCAATAGCGAACTATAAGTGTTTGAACTTTCAAGCTTTTTGGAAGGAAATTATACAAACATGTTGATGCAAAAAATGGCTCGATTTTAGGCATCTTTTTTTTCATGTGTTTCCATCTGTAGGAGCTTAATATTTATAGGCCCAAAGTGCCTTATGAAAATGATATGCCTTTTGGATCAAAAAGTGTCTACAGCCAAAAAATGCACTGGTTGCTCGAATAGATGCATCAGTTCGAAAATGCGCATGTCAAATATCGGCCTCTGTTCGCTAGGTGCGCACAGTGCACACACGCACATTGCTCTCTATCTGCACCGGCGCTGCGCGCACCACCCCAGTTGGAAAAAACATTTGATTAATTTAAAAGAGTTTAAAATAAATTTGGTCCAAGACAATAAGGACCTCCATGCCCAAGCCCACGACCCAGGCCCGGGTCGTGTCGACCGGCGGCGCGCGCGTGTGTGTTTTGAACAAAACCCTCAAGCATGTAGGACCTCACTCCTTTAGAAACTTTAGTTCCCCAAGGGCCAAAACTCATAAGTCCAACTTGAGATTTATAAATATAACAATCTTTGGCTTTTTCTCCTATGTGGGATGGAGCTTTTCTCCTTCCCCATATTTTCATAACAATTTCTAGTTTTAAGTGACTAACTTGTAGCATTAATTTCCCATTCACCCAGAATTGGTTTTGAGAAATTCCAAATGTCAATCTCATCTACTCACTTAGTAGAGTTTTATCATATATTTTAATTTTATTTTCCATCAATAGAAACCGCTTAAATATTTGGTCAAAATTGGATCAATACTCAATTTCTCAAACCCAAATTCCAACAGTGGCCTGACTCAAAATCCATTCAAGAATCTAGGCCGCGTTTGGTAGTTCATATATATATAAATTATATATGATTTATCCTTTACACGAAAACGACTAGCCGAAAAACATTACTTTGACCAAGGATTGAATTATCACATTGGAATGCAGATTATTAATCCAAGTTATCCTTAGCATTTTCGTTACTATATGATTATTATGATGAGATTACATGATCTTATTCGTGTTTCATTGGATTTAATTCTCTTCCTTTTTACCTGCCTTGATAATTACAAGCAAAATGGAGTCAAAGGAACTCCGAGTTCAAAAAAGAACCCAAGATATAAATTAAAGTATAAATTAATGGCTGATTCAGTTGCTTTTGTACCTAATACACCAAGAAACTTCAAAGGAGTAATCCTTGATCCTACTATGAGTGCATGGATGATGGATACAGTTTGTGCGTCATGCCAATTCATGTGGGCTCAACACAAAAGGTGATCACAACAAGGTGGGATATAGAATTATCATCGTAAATAGTTTCTTTTATTAAAGCACTAATACGGGTAGGGGTGTTCAATTAACCGATTTTTTTTCGGTTAATCGTTAACCGAATCAATTTGGTTAATTCGGTCGGTAACCAAATTATTTCGGTTCGGTGAATGGTTAAAGGTTTTGAAGAATTTCGGTTATCGGTTAATTCGGTTCGAAAATTCGAAATTAACCGAATTAACCGATTTAACCGAAATATTATGTAAAACATATATTTTATATATAATTATAATTATATATAATATATAGCATATATTTTTATTTATTTATATCATATACTATATATAAAAATTATATATTTTTTATTTTAAATAAATTTCTATGAATTATATTTATTTATTTATATCATATATTATATATACAACATATATTTTTGTATTTTAAAGAAATTTCGGTTAATTCGGTTAACCGACCGAATTAACCGAAATATAATTCGGTTCGGTTAATTCGGTAAATGTAATTTCGGTTCGGTTAATGGTTTTGCCAATTAGCAAATTCGGTTAATTCGGTTTTCAACATTTTGGTTAATGGTTAACTGAATGAACACCCCTAAATACGAGACGGGTACAAGAATACAACATGTATTGAAATTTTAATAATAAGAGTATGGGAATATATAATGTTTTGAAAATTTAAGATTACGGGAAGTGATTTGAAAACTGGGCCAGACAGACCGGTTCAACCGGGAACCGGTGGTTGATCGGTCCGGTTAGGCCCCAAAAACATTTTTTTTTACGGTTGAACTGGTCACAACCAGGACAAAAACCGCCCGAACTTTGTCAAAAGTGGTTGAACTAGGTCATAGCCATTTTTATTTATGTTTAGTTTTTTAGTTTTTTCCATTAAAGTTTTGAGAATTTCGTATGTTGCTACATTTATATGATTATTTGAAATTTTGAGCTATGTTAAATACTGTTTTAGTTGTTTGTTTTATATTTTCTATTTTTTAATGTATTGTATAATAATTGATATATAAAAAAATAAGTTATTCTTTTTTTATCAAATCGGTTGGACCGTCGGTTGAACCAGTCTTACCAGTTGAACCGTGAACTGCTAATCTGCTAACATGATCAGTTTGCTCCCCGATTCGGTTTTTAAAATGCTGAATTTATAGGTACAATACATATATAATTATATATTTTTTATTACCATAAATATAGACATAATAAATACCTTAAAAAATCCATATCGTTTCAGCTATTGGCATTAATACTCAAATCTTAATGTGATAAATATCAAAATTTATCAAATTTGTAGCAAGCTTTATAGTCTAAAAATTAAAACAATCAAATATGAACTGCATGTATTAATCTTATGTCCACCAGCATCAGTAAACAATACAGGTTCAATCTCTGATTACCTTTCATGGAAATCTTTAGTGCGAACTAAATTTAACTGACTCTAATTAAGTCAATTTACATATCAATTGTCAAGTACTACTACACTTGTCAACCACCATCCAAGCCAGAGCCGGAGCCAGAGCCGAGCCTGGGCCCACGCACATCGCACATAGTCGCATTGGGCGCTTTATAGGTGCAATTTGCACTTCGCACGTACGCATCGTCGCGATGAGCTTTGAGGAGCATTAAAGTTTTAGAAAATCGAACCAGGGTTCAGTCCAGTGGCTCAGTGACATGGCAGGGCAGCTCATGTGGCAGTGACTTGGCAGAATCGTACAAGTGGCGACACGTGGCATTGATTGGATGCGTCTGTTCGCTGACGGGATTTACCGTGACTGGACACGTCTGTCCAGTGTGCAGAGGTGTATGCCAAAGGGTGTGTTCCTTCAGACAGATGCGATCAGGACTATCAGATCACAACTGGCATTAACCACAGGGCGCGATCTGACGGTCAAGACTTATCTGGACCAGGGGTTGCACCCAGTCTGAAGAGGCACCAGGAGATCTATATAAACCAGCCCCCAGAATTCATTTGATCACATCAGAAAAATTCGAATTTCTTACTTTTTCTTCATTCTGCATTAGTCAATAAAAAGAGAGTTCAAAAACATCTAAGTGTTCATTGTGCTTGCGATTTGTAGTGCAACTATCGCAAGTGTTTGTTGTTGTATCTTGGGAAACAATTGTTGCATACCATACGCACCATGAGCGGGGCAATCTTGTCTTAAAGAGAAAGAGTCTAACTCTTGCCTCGACATCTATTTTTTAATCGAAACTCTGCTCGATTTTTCAGCCATTCGATATACACCATCTAGTATTCCCAACAATTTAAGATAAGACTTTCGTGTATATCAAATGGCTTCGACGTCTTCAGTTCCAGCACCAACACCAGCACCGGGAGAGAAACCCGAGAATTTTGGGGGTTCAGACTTCAAAAGATGGCAACAGAAAATGTTGTTTTATCTTACGACTCTGAAGCTTGCTCGTTTTCTTATAGAGGATGCCCCAACTGTGGGGGAAGAGGAGACTGATAAAGAGAAGAGAATGGCGTTAGATGATTGGAGTCAAAGCGACTTCCTGTGCCGGAACTACATTCTCAACGGACTGGACAACACATTGTATAATGTGTATTGTTCGATAAAGACTGCTAAAGAGCTGTGGAGTTCTTTAGAGAAAAAGTATAAGACGGAAGATGCTGGCACAAAGAAATTTGTTGTCGGTAAATTCCTTGAGCTCAAGATGGTTGACACCAAGACGGTGATCATCCAGGTTCAAGAAATCCAACTCATTATACACGATATAATTACAGAAGGGATGGTTGTGAGTGAATACTTTCAAGTAGCTGCTATTATCGAGAAGTTACCGCCTCTATGGAAGGATTTTAAAAATTACCTGAAGCATAAGTGGAAGGAGATGGGGCTTGAAGATTTAATTGTCAGATTGCGAATTGAAGAAGACAATCTCAAGTCTGAAATTAAGTCTGGCAAGCTTCCATTGGAGGCAAAGGCAAACTTGGTGGAGCCAAATGCTAGCAAGAAGAGAAAGCACCCGGGAAATAGTCAGAAATAGGGGAAGGCTAAAAAGTTCAAAGGGAACTGCTTCAACTGTGGAAAGCCGATCACAAGACTAAAGATTGTCGTCTTCCTAAGAAAGCCAATCGGAACCAGGTGCATGTGACCGAGGACAAATCAGTGCCAATTGATATGTCCGAGCCGATCTCGGTTGTTGTGTATGAAGGCAACAAATGCTACATGGTGGAGAATCCGAGAGAATGGTGGGTGGACACAGTGCTACACGCCACATATGCTCGACAAAGACATGTTCTCAACGTATACTCCTATCAACGGAAGGAAGTTATACATGGGAATCATGCAACATCTAAAATTCGGCTTGCCTTGGCAAGGTGGTTGAAGATGACCTCGGGCGGTGACGACCTCGTTGATGTCCTTCATGTTCCGGACATTCGGAAGAATTTAGTGTCAGGATCATTGTTGATTAATGCAGGGTTTAGATTAGTTTTGAGGCTCAAAAGTTTGTACTAATGAAAAATGGACAGAGTTCATAGGGATGGGATACTTAGATAATGGACTGTTCAAAATGAATGTAATGAATGTACTACGAAACTTTGAAAGCAATAAAATTAATGCTCTTCTTATTTGCTTGTGTGTTCAAATTTATGGCATGTTAGATTAGGACATGTGAATTTTAACACTTTGAAAAGGTCAGTAAACTTGGAATTACTACCTAACTTTAAAATAGATTCACATCACAAGTGTGAAATCTGCGTTGAGGCAAAAATGGCCAAAACACCATTCCACTCGGTGGAAAGAGAAATAGAACCTCTAGAGTTAATTCACAGTGATATATGTGATTTAAAGTTTGTGCAAACTAGAGGTGGGAAAAAGTATTTTATTACTTTTATCGATGATTGCACAAGATATTGTTCTGTATATCTTTTAAGAAGTAAAGATGAGGCCTTAGAAGCTTTTAAAAGCTATAAGAATGAGGTTGAAAATCAACTTGGCAAACGAATTAAGATAATTCGAAGTGATAGAGGTGGAGAATATGGAGCTCCTTTTGATGACTTTTGCTCAGATTCTGGTATTATTCATCAAACGACAGCTCCCTATTCACCACAATCAAACGGTATTGCTGAATGCAAAAATCAAACTCTAAAAGAGATGATGAATACTTTGTTGATAAATTTTGGTTCACCTCAGAATTTGTGGGGAAAGCAATTCTCTCGGCTAACCACATTATTAACAAAATACCACACAAAAATAAAGATAAAACTCGCATGAGTTATGGAAAGATCGAAAACCTTCCTACAAATACCTAAAAGTGTAGGGGTGTTTGGCTAAAGTAGAAATACCTAAGCCAAAACAAGTCAAGATAGGGCCTAAAACAATCGATTGTATTTACATTGGATATGCAAATAACAGTAGTGCGTATCGATTTTTAGTGCACAAATCACCAATTCCAGATGTACAAGAAGGTACAATTATTGAGTCAAGGAATGCTGTATTTTTCGAAGACGTGTTTTCTTGTCAAGAAAGGAAAGAAGCTAATTCTAGCAAAAGAACACGTGATACTCAAAGTCATGAAGAACCGAGACGTAGTAAAATGGCCAAAACAACTAAGTCTTTTGGTCCAGATTTTCTAACTTATGTGTTAGAAAATGAACCAAGGACAATTGGTGATGCATTGTCCAGTCCAGAAGCTCCATTCTGGAAAGAAACTATTAATAGTAAGATAGATTCCATCATGCAAAATCAAACTTGGGAGTTGGTAGATCTCACACCAAAAAATAAGCCTTTAGGATGCAAGTGGATCCTTAAAAGGAAATATAAAGCTGATGGAACTATTGATTAGTACAAGGCCAGGTTAGTAGCTAAGGGATTTAAACAAAGAGAATGCTTTGATTTCTTTGATACGTATTCACATGTGACAAGAATCACATCTATTAGAGTTCTCATCGCTATCATAGCCGTTGCATAAACTTGAGATACACCAAATGGATGTGAAAACGGCTTTTCTAAATGGTGAATTAGAAGAGAAAATCTACATGGAACTACCCGAAGGGTTTGTTTCTCCTGGACAGGAGAATAAGGTGTGCAAACTCATTAAGTCATTGTATGGCCTTAAGCAAGCTCCAAAACAATGGCACGAGAATTTGTGAGTAACTATGTTGTCAAATGGCTTCAAAATTAACGAGTGTGATAAATGTGTTTACATTAAAGACACACTTAATGCTTATGCGATTGTATGTCTTTATGTTGATAACATGTTAATTATGGGTAGTAATCATGATGTAATCATGAATACTAAGAAAATGTTGACCAAACATTTTGATATGAAAGATATGTGTGTAGCAGATGTTATTCTGGGAATTAAGATCTCTAAAACATCTGATGGACTTGTCTTATCACAGTCTCATTATATTGAGACAATACTTCGAAAGTTCAATGCTTATGACAGTCCTCCAGCTAAAACGCCTGTTGATTTAAGCTTACACTTAGCTAAAAATCAGGGTGAGCCTGTATCTCCACTACAATATTTCCGGATTATTGGCAGTCTAATGTATGTAACAAACTACACACGTCCGAATATTGCCTACGCAGTTAATAAATTGAGTAGATTTACGAGTAATCCTGGAAATGACCATTGGAAGGCATTGATAAGGATACAGTGATGCTAATTGGATATCTGACTCAAAAGATTCAAAGTCCACTAGTGGATATGTTTTTACCATTGGTGGTGGAGCGGTGTCATGGAAATCCTCTAAACAAATGTTTATAGCTCGATCCATAATGGAATCAGAGTTTATAGCTTTGTATAAAGCTGGTGAAGAAGCGGAATGCTTCGCAACATTTTAGAGGATATTCTTGCCGCCTTTTAAGCCGGTCGCAATCATGATACATTGTGATAGTCATCGGCTATAGGAAGGCTCAAAAAAAGATGTACAACGGTAAGTCTCGACATATACGTCGAAGACATAACACCGTTAGACAATTGATCTCAAATGGGGTTATTACAATCGATTATGTGAAATCGAAAGAAAACCTAGCGGATCAGTTAACTAAAGGTTTGAATAGAGATCAAGTATACTGCTTATCGAAAGAAATGGACATAAAATCCACAAAATAAGAGTGTTCATAGCGGTAACCCAACCTTGTGAATTGGAGATCCCAAGACTTGGTTCAATGGGACAACTATGTTATGAATATTCGAGATAAGACTTGGAGCATGTTACAGCTCATTCCTATCCAAGTGGAGAAACCTGCTGAATGTGGTGAGGTTAAGTTATAAACTTTTAATGATTCATATACTTTAAAGAAGTGAAGTATGGCAGGATACTCTTTATAGGAGATCACCTATATAAGTGTGAAGACGGGCCGCTTCAACGAAACACTTATGAATCCAAGATATTGTCTAGGGCCAAAATGGACACAACCGTGATAAGCAAATGGTGCTAGGAAAGATATTGTGTGGATGATGTTGTTTTGGTTTACATAAACAGCTAAACAGTTCAAGACATCGCGTCACTGTACAGCTTAGTAAATCCGATAGTATTCCACTAAGGAAGGTTCAACAGCCACAAGCTACCTCTCCCGATGCAGTAGCTTTCCGTTTGAACTCTCTTAGTGTGTGCATACTCATATGCATTTATTTTCATTCATGTGGTGGATTGTTGGAATTGGTTTTATAAATTGGGTTTTGACCTAATTTTGACCAATTATTTAAGTGGGTTCATTTATTCGAAGTATCAAATAAATGAGATAAACGTTATCTACACCGTGGGTAGATGAGTTTAGCATTTTGAATTTCTCAAAACCAATGTCGGGTGAATGAGAAATAAATGCATAAAGTTGGCCACTTAAAATGCTTTTATATATGCAATATAAAAGGGTGAGAAAATGGAAACCCATATCCCACATAGGAAACATATTAAATGTTTGACTAGTTAATAAAGAGCTTAACCACTAATAAGGAGTAATCAAGTGGAACTCCTTATGGTACACCCTAGTAGACCAAGTCAATTTTGACTAGCCTTTGGCTAGCTCAAAAGGCACTGAGGACGGTGCTTCGAGCTTGGGCCCGGGCCCATGCACGTCGCACATAGTCGCATTGGGCGCTTTAGAGGCGCACTTTGCACCTTCGCACGTACGCATTGTCGCGAGGAGCTTTGAGGAGCCTTAAAGTTTTGGAAAATCGAACCAGGGTTCAGTCCAGTTGCTCGGCTACGTGGCAGGGCAGCTCAGGTGGCAGTGACTTGGCAGAATCGTACGAGTGGCGACACGTGGCGTTGATTGGATGAGTCTGTTCGCTGACGGGGAACCATGACTGGACACATCTGTCCAGTGTGTAGAGGTGTATGACAAAGGGTGTGTTCCTTCAGACAGATGCGATCAGGACCATCAGATCGCATTTTGTTAACACTGGCGCGATCTGACGGTCAAGACATATCCGGACCAGGGGTTGCACCAGTCTGAAGAGGCACCAGGAGCTCTATATAAACCAGTCCCCATAATTCATTTGATCACAACAGAAAAATTTGAATTTCTTATTTTTTCTTCATTCTGCATTAGTCAATAAAAAGAGAGTTCAAAAATATCTAAGTGTTTATTGTGCTTACGATTTATAGTGCAACTATCGCAAGTGTTTGTCGTTGTATATTGGGAGACAATTGCCGCATATCGTAGGCAACGTGAGCGGGGCAATCTTGTCTTAAAGAGAAAGATTATAACTCTTGCCTCAACATTTGTTTTCGTATCGAAACTCTGCTTGAACTTTCAGTCATTCGATATACACCATCTAGTATTTCCAACAATACTTGTTTAAAATATTTACTTTTAGTCAAATTGAGTAATACTATAACTAAAACTGCCATGATAATCATTTTCCTAAATATATGTGTTAGATTTTTCAATCATTAAGATGTAATATGTAAAAATTTTAACTTTGCTTTTGGCTATTTTAATTTAAATTTAGTAACAAAATGAAAAGTCATCGGGGCATAGCTTAACTGGTAAAGGACTTGGGTGGTGTGATGTTTGCTTGCTAGCACCCACAGTGTGGTTGTTTGAATCCCTTTGGTAATGATTTACAGGGTGGAGGAGAACTTTTTGTGTGGTAACTTCGGTCTTGGCTTGACCCATGAACCCCGATTAGTTGAGGCATAATCCACACTTCACATCCTCCACGAAGCTTTAGGGCAAAGGCAGTAGTGGTCCTTAGGGATGGGTTTCATCCTTTACTAACAAAATGAAAAAGGCGATGCTAATAGTCTGATGCCTAAACCTACTTGTTTCCACCAACCAAATCCACCATTTAACTTTACCTTGAGCATTTATTTTCAAATTGAACCCCAAGACAAATATCATTTATGAAACAAATACTTACAAGTTTGTGTGTAACATAGCAATGATTGGGGACTTACCGTAAAATTAAATATAATTATGAATTATCTTCCACGGTTGCAAATACTTTTACTTTTAAAACGAGGTATTTAGTATTTACTATAGTAGAAGTGAAAAGAGTTAAGAATTTGAAATTATGATGTTTGCAAATAGAAGCAGAAAACTAATTAATTAAGTTAGCATAGAGTCATGTTTGACAAATAAGTTGTAAAAATACATTTAGCCTTTTATATATCTCAAAATAAAAATCAAAAGCATCATAAAAAATCTAAATTCTAAAACGCCCCTCATCGTGCTTTTAGATTCTGATTAAATTATATAAAATCAGAAACAGAAGTTGACATATGAAAAAAACACCAAAAACTATTTTTTTTTCCAGCCAAATGTTTACAGTCACATTCTCTTTAGTGTCTACAAGGTTTGCAAATGAACCAAACCGCTCGTGAATTATTCGGAGCTCGATTCGATAAAAGCTCGTTCGAGTTCTTTTAATGAGGTTTTTTTAAAATAAATAAACCAAACTCAAACTCAAAGATATTCGGTTCGTTAGCTCGTGAACAGACTCGCTAGTAAGCTCGTGAGTAGACTCGTTAGTTAGCTCGTATCAATTAAACTAATAATTTGACTTCAATTTTAATTTTTATATGTTAACTTATGATAAATATAAAAATATTCGAATAAATTTATTTGTTTGAATAAAATCATAGGTTTTAATATATATATATATATATATTATGCGTTATATATATATAATTTTATTTTTTTTGTAATAAATTAAAAAATAATTTAATTTATAATTAATATTTACAAAGCTCGTTTAGGCTCGATTAAGCTCGAAAAAGTTCGTGAGTCATTAATATGTTCGATAAACTCATGCTCAAGTTCGACTCGATAATAAACGAGTCAAACTCTTCAAAGCTCGGCTCGATTCGGTTCAATTGCACCCCTAGTATATACCGACTACAAGTACTCAATCAACTTATGAGGATCCAACGAAAAAAAATGTGAACAGTTAAGGTTGCACATATAATTCTGCCATCACCCACAATCTTTTTTCTTTAAACAATATTTTGGTGTGCTTATTGATAATATAAGTTAAGAGTTACAAATCTAAATTGATTTGATCAAATCTTTAATTGTAATCTGCATAATCACCAGCAGTGCTAGGACAAAACTAGAGGGAAGATCCGACACTTCTATTTTTTTTTTTTTTTTAAAAAAAGGACAATAAAATATACACAAATTCCAGCAGATGTACTACTTTAATTGCACTCGCAATTATAACAAGATTCAGGAAAATCCAACAACATGGATAATATCGAATATAAAACGGAAAAGGTAATGCTTCTAGAAACCCCTTGGCATGTCTTAAGACTCTTAACATTCCATATATTTAAATTTAAATTAAAGTTAAAATAAGAGATTATGTTGTCCTAACTACTTTTAAATGACAACGATAGCTTAATTGCTTAAATAAATAAATAAAAATAATTATGGGTAAATAAACTAAAACTTGAATGTAGGATTTTAAAATTTAAAGCTCTAAATCGCAATTTGTTATATTAATTATCAACTTCTTTTTGAAAGCATTTTGTTATCAACTTTTGACACTAATCGTTTATGCTTAAATGGTTTATTATAATTTTCTTATATCTTTTCAAAATAATTATTGTTGGATTCATCGGGTCAAGTCAAGTTCCAACGATATCCCTTAGGGATTAAATGCCGCTTTGGGCATCGGTGTTGTGACGGCCCAAATTATCGAGGTCGATGTGAGTTTATAA
Organism: Rehmannia glutinosa; assembly: GCA_016081115.2. Classification (NCBI taxonomy): domain Eukaryota; kingdom Viridiplantae; phylum Streptophyta; class Magnoliopsida; order Lamiales; family Orobanchaceae; genus Rehmannia; species Rehmannia glutinosa. The sequence goes on from JABTTQ020001574.1 coordinate 396,989, forward strand.
ATCCATATGTACCCTTGCGAAGTCCCTCAAACACACCGTAAAATATGATGTTATGTTGCTAGTTCAGGTAGAAAATAGTCATATTAAGTATTAACCATCAACTATAACTTTTGGTGTATTAGTTTATTGTGTTCTAGATGCTATTGGGGCTTGATCCTAACAATTATTTTGCAGGATCTAAGCCTACCTTAATGTCATTTCTATGGTGTATTAGTTTATTGTGTTCTAGGTGCCACTAGTCATTATTTTGCAATATTCAAGGTTTTACAGAAATAAAATTAATCTAAAGTGCAATACATGTGACATAAAGTAGTTCAAAATGTGTGCAGGGTATGACTAACAAGGACTCTTTGCCACAGTTATCCCTTATAAAAATACAATAAAAATTAAAAAATAATAATGATAATATGTTAAGTGATAAATTAAGCATGATCCCTAATTATTAAATGCATTAATGGTAAAAAATTATGCTAATTGAAAATGCTTAAGAAAAATGCAAAACGAGTGAATCTCATCGATTTTATTATTAGGGATAATTACAAATAGTACCCCTGAGGTTTGACCTAATTACAAAAAACCCCAACTAACTTTTAAAATTACAAAAATACCCCTGAGGTTTGACCTAATTACAAAAAAACTAGCTAACTTTTAAAATTACAAAAAGTACCACTAAGTTTGATTCAGTGTTAAAATTAAGGGGTAAACTGCAATGTTTTTATAAATATGAAGCGGAATTTTGCAATATTTTTTACTTATGAAGGGTTTAAATATTAGATAAAATAAAATCTTGGGGGTATTTTTGTAATTTTGAAAGTTAGCTGGATTTTCTTATAATTAGGTAAAACCTCATAGGTACTTTTTGTAATTGACCCTTATTATTATATTATGCAATATATGTTTAGTACTGTTAAACTAGTCTTATGCTATTCAATAAATATCACGGTGTTCCACTTTGCTAGTCCTTTTCCACAACTGTTGAACCACTAATTAATAATTATTGATTCAAAAAACATGTCCTCTTCTTTAGTGCAAAGTTTTCTTTCCTATTTTTTTATTAAATACACTTTCTGATTCCATTATTAATCTATCGATCCGTACACAACACGGATTCTTACCCACGGGATACGATTCATTATGTGATAACTAATTATTCCAAACTCTATTCATGCCCACCAACACTAAACATATTTTTAAAATCAAACCATAAACATTTTTTATATTTTATAGAAAATGGTTTGATATTGAACTAATTTTATGTTTTAGAGTGTCAATTTCTTCACATTTGTTTTACAAAAGTGTTTCGCAGCATTTTGGCATTTTAATTAAATGAGTACTGATTAACAAATGACAGACAGTCGTTAGTTAACTACATATTAGGAAACCTTGAAATTTAAACCTGGTATGTGAGCTTATATATACTACAAGAAAACAATGAAATTCCAACGGAAAAAATCTGTTGGAATTTGGCCAATTACCGTTGGAATTATCGATTCCAACATAAAATATATCGTTGGTAAAATGGCCGTTAGAATGGCGAAATTCCAATGGAAAAATATTCCAACGGAATTTCCAACGTTATTTATCCATTGGAATATAACCATTGGAAAGAACTCCAACGTTTTTTCCAACACTAATTCCAACAGAGTTATACCATTGAAATATATTTAATCGTTGGAAACAACTCCAACGGTTATTCCGACGGAATTATACTATTGGAATTTAGACCAATGCTAATTCCAATGGTATATATATGTTGGAATATTCAATTAATTTATCTCATTATCTAATATCTTCAACTTCCCAGTAGGTCACCCATCATCAATTTGTCCCAAGTCAAGCACATTTTAACCATGTAGTTTTAATATAATTGACTCCAGAAGAGAATATATATTTTATTAATATGGATTATACTATCAAATCTTTTAAACCCTATTGAAATTTTCCAACATGTTGTACCATTGGAATTTATGTTGGAATTTTAAAAACTCCAACAGAAATTCCAACGATAAATTCCAACATTTGGTTTACCGTTGGAATTTTCCAATGGTTAGTTGTGGTGTTGGAATTTCCGTTGGAATTTTAAATTCCAACATGAATTCCAACATTTTATACCAACGGTTTTTTTTACCGTTGGAATTTCTGTTGGAATTTCTGTTGGAATTTCAAATTCCAATATTTTATACTAACGGTTTTGTTTACTATTGGAATTTTCCAACGGTATAATGTAATAAGGAATTTATGTTGGAATTTTAAAAATTCCAACAGTTTTCTATTTCGTTGGAATTATTTTGTTGGAATTTGATTGTTTTCTTGTAGTGATATAGTTGTCTTAAAGTGTTTTGTAAAATTTCAAAAAAATGAAGTTTTGGGAAGAAAAAAACAGATATTAGGATCTTATAAGCTCAATTAAGAAAAAAAATAATTATAGTTCTAAATTAATTTTTAAAATCATAATAAGTTGCTTTAATGTTGAGATATTAAATAAAAAACTGATATGGCGTCAGCCATCAGATATGCCATAAGGGTAGAATTGACTCCAGCCAAGTCTGGTTTATCCGACCTGAGGCATTCCTAGAGTGTTGCAACTCAAAATTGTGCGTCAGATCTGACCCGAAAGACATGGAGATTGTCTGCAGTACGAAAACTAGGGTTCCTCTGAGGAAATTTTGGATTTGTTGTATCTTTGTGGTTAGGGAAAGTGGGTCTCGGAATTATATATCTACTTCTTTAAGATATTGAGATATGCCATATCTCACCAGGAACCCGAATCCGGCTATGACACATATTTATCTTGTGTAAGTACATGTATTTGGTCCGATTTGGGGGTATTCAATCATCAATATTATTTTCATTATAATATATCACATATACATCTTCTCATATTATATTCATGGATCTTATCTGACTTGAGAGTTGGAGTACCTACGCTAGGATCTCTCTGGGTGCCGGGAGGATTCCACTCGATGCTTTGTAGGTAATTTTCGAGGGTTTGGATGGGAAGTTACATGTTGTTGAGGAGATTCCTAGTGGCTCATCCGTTCAAGCACATCAAAAAAATTATTCCTCCTTCATATTTTAATTTTTATTCAAATATTTCAACAATTTCTTTTATAATAAGATGTAGCATCTATTTAATTTTGAAAACCATTTTATAACATCATGCTTAGAAAGTTTTTTAAAAACAATAGCCAAACACTCTCCAAACCAACCATTGTAAATAAAAAGTAAAAAAGTGTACATGAATACAAATAATTAGTATGTCATTAAGTCATTTCAGAGGGATACGTCTATCAAACTTCATAAAACCTAAATTCCCTTAATTATGTGGATATACAGGTAATCTCTATTTCACTACGATTAAATTTTTTTTTCTTTTTTAATATATATCTTGGCATTTCTCATCGTTGCAAAGTCTTTAAACTCATGATAGAGTTGCTTGCCCTTTGGAATAAATTAATTAATTATAAACTTCTGAACCTTTTTCTTGATCATTAATAAAAGCACTTAATCAGGGGGCCTAGCCACTCGAGGAGCTGGGGCCAACTTTGGCCCCCGACCCCCTTAAAAAAAATTACTGTGTAATTTTTTTAATTTTTTTATTTAATAATTATATAGTTTTTCTTTTAATTTTTTATTTGGCACACATCAATTTCGTGTATCGGTCCACCTCCTTTTTTTCTTGGTTACGTCGCCATTGGGCCTAGCCCACTGGCCACCACAAGGGACTTAAGCCTCTTGTGGGGTGAATGTTATGAGTTCAGAACCCTACTCTATCAATTTGCTACCCGGACATATGCAAGTTTGTGAAGATTTGGTGAAAAGTCATACTGAATAACATTCGTGAGGTTCGATTCGTGGAAAGAGATCAACATTATTAGATTGGGGGTCGAATATAATTGTTCTCTTACCTGGGAGGATCTGGTTATACGTCCGCAAATTCTACCATAACACTGATCGGTGTGTGCACATTCCACGATTTACCTTGACGGTAGTGATGAAGAGCTGAAGATATTGTCTTGAGACATAGTCAAATGTAAGCTTGTAATCTGAGTTTAAAAAAAAGATGAAGCACTTGTCTTAAAAGCCATCATATCAGTACCACCTGTCTTCTAATGACGTATTAATTAAGAGCATCTTTAGTCTAATAGTATATATCTAAAGCCCTAAATGCCCATAAATAGCATCAAAAGAATCTTAATGTTGATTTTATTCACCTTAAGAAGTAAGCAAATGCACACCTGTTGAGATGCCATTGGCCTTGCAGTTGTTTTCAAGCTTAAAGATATAGCCACCCCAGCCACTTAGTATTTTTATATTTGTATCTTTTAGGAATAATAAGACAATGGTTTTAGTCTACTTTATGTCTTAATTAGTGTCCAGATACACAAGCCTTAAGGTTGTACGTGGCCTTCTTTAAATGAAGATTTAAAACCGTTCTTTGGCACACTTTAAGAAATATAATCATTTGATAATAGCCAAATTATACCTTGTCACCTAATGCCTTGGCAAATCGTTTGTTTCCTCAATTGCCCTTAATTTGCTCAAAAGACTTAGGTTTCATTGTATGGATACATGCATTTGAAGTTAATAAGGGGCTTAATTGCAAATTTTATCCCCTGATTGTATGATGCTAGCAATTTTTGTCATCTGAATATTTTAGATAATAAATTTGATTTCGTAATATTTTGATTTTGTGCAATTTTAATACCATAAGTTTTAATTTATGCAAATTTAGTCCAACAAGTCATGATTTTGTGCTATTTAGTCCCATTTAGATATTTTGATGTTTAACTTGTTCCCACGATTCCCTAAGTCATCATGTAATCCCAAAAACTCAAAATACCTGTAACCGCTAAAAGTTACGGACTAGAATAGATATTTTGACTAAAAGGTAAAATCGTCAAAGACCAAAATTACCGCATCAAGAAATTACAGCATCAAGATTGTCAACCTATAAGAGAAACCATGGCCATTAGTTAGGATTTCAAATCTATGAAAATAAAATCATTGAGCTTGTTCAGATAATCTTTTACTACAATGGATCTGAACTCCTATTTCACGCTATTTTCTGACTCACTTTTAAATTCAAATCTTAGATGGAGTCATTTAAAATTAATATTTCCGTAAATCCCGTATTAAATTCAAATCATTCAATCTAGGAAAATTTTGTATTGTCTTTTACTTTATGAGTTTGTCTTATCCTTAACTTTAAGGGTACATTAGTAATTTCAGCATGCTATCGTGGCCCGATAGAGCTGATCTTGAGCTTATGCGAAGAGAGGACACTAATTTGTTTGATAATGACATCATTGAACTGATGCACCTACATATATGGGCAATATAAATATGCAGCAAACATAAGCACCTTTTATGTAAGGAAATTTAAAAGACAAAACCAAACATATATATGGGTTTTGATTCCATGCCTTGGGGTGTAATGGCACAAGACATGGTGGGGTGGGGAATCATGGAAGAGGGGTGGAGAAAGGGCCCTTGGACTTCAGAAGAAGATAGGTTGCTTGTTGAGCATGTCAAATTGCATGGTGAAGGCAAATGGAACAATGTGTCTAGGCTTGCTGGTACTTGGGCTATTTCTTCTTGCTTATTTTTGTGTTATCTTATGATTTAAGCAAATATGTTATGCCTCATTGGTCTGAATCTTCTATTCTCCACAGTGTTTCGATATTTCGTGTGAATGTCACGTGTACAGTACTGACGTCATCTTATACACTGGCGTTCACATTAGTTGAGGAAGTTATGTTTATGATTATGTGAGTGTAAATGGTTATTTGTATTGACAGGATTGAAAAGGAATGGGAAGAGCTGTAGACTAAGATGGGTGAATTATTTGAGGCCAGATCTCAAGAGGGGCCAAATAACCCCTCATGAAGAGAGTATAATCCTTGAGCTACATGCTAGATGGGGTAACAGGTACTAAATTTGTAAATACACGTTAAGAAGGATTATTATGCTATTTTGATTTCTTCATTCATTTAACTTCACCTTTAGCCAATATATTGATTCTTTTGAACCTTTGATGAGCATAGGTGGTCAACAATTGCAAGAAGCCTACCAGGAAGAACAGACAATGAAATCAAGAACTATTGGAGAACTCATTTCAAGAAAAAGGGAAATATCTCCTCTCAAAATCCCGAAAAATCGCGGGCCCGCTTTCTCAAGAAACAACAATTTCAACAACAACAACAACGACATCAAACTGACATGAAAAGAATGGTATCATTGTTAGATGAAAGTGACAACAAATTGCCAAGTTTCACTCAGTTGAGGCAAGAAATGGGTATGGAGGTTTGCCAGAGGCCTCAAATGATGTTGTCATATGGGATGGACTGTGGAACTTGGATGATCTCCATGGGAGTATCACAAACAGAGCTAATTGCCAGCAAAGTTTAGCTTTTAATTTCTGTTGAAGTCTCAGTTTAATTAGTACCACTTTCATATGTGATATCCAAACTTAATTCTGTAGTTGAACATAAAAGATTGGAAACCAAAGAAGGTTTTCCAACTTGGAGATGACACATGATTGTCTTTGCTTATGGAATTTCATGTTTCTTGTTATATGTTATGTCCAGCAACTTCCAAGGTGATACCATGTAGTTTTCTTGAGGCAACTAGAATTATTGTGATATTTTGACAACCATCCTGTACAATTTCTAATTTTTTGGTCATGTAAGTTGAATATTTGTAGATTTAGTCATCTAATTATATTGAAATTTTGGTCCAATATTTCAGAAACGGACATTTAGTCCAATTTCAACCGTATAATTTTATCCTAATTGTTAACTAGGACGAATCGGTGCTAATGTGTTTAAGAAATTTAGGGATTTTGGTGATTTAGTGCAAAAAAATGACACATAAAATCACCAAATTGACACACAAATTAGGTGATTTAATATTTTGGTGGAAATTTGCGTCAATCACCAATGCTCAATTTTTTGACATGTTTGCACGTGACGCTGACTCTGACATCAATTTTCGATTAAATTACACAATTTCGATCAAAATAAGACTAAAAATGTCCAAGATTTTAAAATATATTGAATTAAATTTTAAAGGTAATTACTTAGATGACTAAATCTCGCAACAGTTCAAGTTACATATAAAAAAAAATATTTTCCCTATTATTACATAATAATAAAATAATTAAGTTGCTAATAATATCTGATTAAAGAATCCTATGATAAAAGCTTTAATTTTTCAGTAAAGAACTTATTGCTTGCAGAAGTCGTCCAAAAAATTTACCGAGAAAGGCATTTGTTGTTCCCTGATTCCAGATTCTCATACATTACGTCGAACACTTTAGCCCCAATTCTTATGATCACCCTCTCAAAAATCTCAGCCGTGAGAAACCACTTCAGGGCGACTCAGAAAGCTTCACTTTTTCACGCTTTTGCCGCCGAGGCCGACCCGTTAATCTCTCTTCTCAGACTCCTCGAGCTCTCCATTGAAACACACTCCCTCAAACTCAACCTGCAGGCTCACGCCAGAGCTCAGCGCTTAGGCCTCACGCAGCATTCCCTCATAGCCCAGAAGCTCATCTTCTCATGCTGTCAATTCAAACGCCCAATTGACGCGCAACTGGTTTTCGACTCGCTCTCCGTTAAAAACGCACATATTTGCAACACTCTTCTAAGTGGGTATGGAAGAAGCCAGCTTTTTATCGAAAGTTGGGAGCTTTTCAGGGAGATGTCTAATGGCTCTGTTTTGCCCTTGGCGGATGACTTCACTTTTTCGATAATGTTTAAGATTGTAGGGGATTTTGGGGAGGTTTTTCATGGGAGAATGGTACAAGGAAGGAGTGTGAAGAATGGTTTAGTGTCAGATACTGTGGTGGGGAATTCATTGATGTCTATGTATGATAGATGTGGCTGTTTTGATGATTGTTTGAAAGTGTTTGACGAAATGCCTCTTAGGAATGTCTCTTCATGGAATGCATTAATTTCAGGTTATGTGAAGGTAAATGTGGAAAATGGGAATAATTCGTTCTACAAATACCGATTGTGGGACTTGGTAAAGGGAATGCAAAACGATGGCTTGAAATTTGACGCATTTACAGTCTCCACTCTCCTCCCATTGTGTGGTGGAGATGCCGGAGTCGATAATTGTATCGACAAATGTGGTCATGGAAGGGAATTACACTCTTATATCTTTAAAAACGGGTTGGATTTGAATTCTAGTCTTGATAGTGATGTTCATCTTGGGTGTTGTTTGATTGATATGTACTCGAAGAACGGTAAAGTCGATGTAGGAAGAAAGATTTTCGATCGATTGAAACGCAAGAATGTGTTTACTTGGACTGCGATGATTAATGGCTATGTACATTGTGGCGAGTTCGATGAAGCCTTGTTCCTTTTCCGTGAAATGCAACGTAGAGATGGAGTGGGACCCAATAAGGTGTCACTCGTAGCTATTTTACCTGCTTGTAGTTCATTTGCTGGTTTGCTTGGTGGAAAACAAATTCATGGTTTTGCAGTTAGGAGGGAGTTAAATCACGAACTCTCTCTATGCAACGCTCTGATCGATACGTATTCCAAATGTGGGAGTTTGAATTATGCAACTCAAGTGTTTGAACATGAATGTATACATAAAGATGCGATTTCTTGGAGTTCAATTGTGTCTGGATACGGTCTACACGGTCAGGGCCAACGTGCAGTTAACGTGTTCGATAAAATGCTCCAGAGTGGAATCAAACCAGATACGAGTGTAATTGTTGGAGTTCTTTCTGCGTGCTGTAAATCAGGACTGATAAACGATGGGATGAGAATATACGATACTATTGTGAGTAATTATGAAATCAAACCCACGGTGGAGATGTGTTCTTGTATGGTGGATATGTTTGGTCGATTAGGAGAACTAAATCGAGCACATGATTTTATAAAGAGCATGCCTTTCGAACCGGTCCTAGCATTTGGGGTGCTCTTTTGTGTGCTTCTGCAATGCATGGGAATACTGAAATGCAAGATGTGGCTTATAAGTCCCTCATTGAGATAGAACCGGAAAACTCGTCAAATTATATCGCGCTTTCTAATTTATATGCTGCTTCGAAGAGATGGGACGTTGTGGCTCAAGTTAGGAAGGGTATGAGAGAAAGAGGGTTGAAGAAAGTGCCGGGATGTAGTTGGATCAGCATAAATAGTGCGACTCACAGTTTTTTCGTCGGTGATAAGTCACATCCTTGCTCGGACTTAATTTATGTGATGCTAGATGAACTGGTTTCGGCGATGAAGCTAACTTGTTATAATCCTGATTTTGTGTATTTGATGGAGGTATAAGAGTGATTATGGAATTATGACGGATCAAGAACTTGGAATAGCAGTAGCGATGAAAGTGTAGTGGATTTCGAAGCATTATATTATTTGAGGTATCATGTGGATTAATGGATTTAAAGCTTAAAGATTTCAAATTCATAATAACAAATTAGCTTACAATGAACTTTACACTCAAGCTCCTTATAATGTTTCCTTTGTTAGATTAGTTCATTATAGGTTATAGCTTTTTTTATTTTTTTAACAGAAACGATAGCAATTTTATAGATGGTTCAACACAAAATCCACAATATTTACATCAACTTCTAACAGAAACCATTAGGTTCCAAATCAGAAAACAAAAATCTTCACACCAAAGGAAGATCTAGCTGGCTGAAAACATACTCAGCCACAAAATCAGCAGAAAACAAATAGAAACTGTCTTGGAGAGAATCAAAAAATTGATGCCAAAAGCTATAGATAACTTCATGTACAATCATGGGAGATGAACACAAAATCACATATCCAGGAGCATCAAAATTTCTTCCAAGCAACAATCAGGTTCAAAAATCAGCATCTCCACTGGAGGGCAATTCCCTAGAGATCTTCATCATAGCCAGAAAGAAACCAAACCCAAAGCACTGATCCAAAAGACCCTACTTCCAACAACAAAACAGAAAAAACAGAACATAGAACAAGTAACAAAAAAGCTATCCATTCACCTCTTTAAATTCATTCCAATCAGAAATAGCAGCACTAATAATTACTTTTTCAGGTTTCCAAATTTGCTGAAATGTCCAATGATTCCTAGTCTTCCATAACCACCACGAGATGTAGGTGGTTAACTCAATCCGGAATTTATTATTCTCCTTCCCCCCCCCCTCCTCTAAATAGCAGAGATTATGCTATCAATCAAAAAAATGAATATTTTTTCCTGATTAAACCCATCCCAAGAAACAGGAGCCAATTTCCACACAATCTTGGCTCTTCCACAATCAAAAAACAAATGTTCCATTGTTTCAACCTCCATTCCACACAGTTGACAAATGGTGTCATGGTTAATCCCTTTCTTCATAATGTTTATTTTTACTGGGAGTATCCCATGGCAACATTTCCAAAAAAGAACTTTAGCTTTTGTTGCACTTTCAGCTTCCAAATACAATCCGAAACTTTCAGCTTCTTCTCCCTAAAGCCACTACATTCTGCATGCTCAATAGATGCCAACTTATCCTTTAATAACCACTGGTAAGTTGATTTCACTGTGAATTTACCTTTGTTTTCATGATGTCACACCAATTTGTCACATTATTTTGGATCATGAAAAGGAATTTGCAAAATATTAAAAGCATCCTCAGGTTAAAAATTCTGATTGATTAGATTTTCATTCTAAGAGAAACCATCATCTTTAAAAAGTTCACACACCAACCTGGGGCTATGATCAGAAACAGAAGGTTTTTTAGGGATCCAAGGATGATGCCAGATTTGGATTGCTTTACCATCCCCCACATCAAATCTCACCCCATTAGCAATAATTGACCTAAAAAATCAAGCTTTCCACAGCCAGGAGACACTACTAGGGACATCAACTTTCAGTAAATCACTTTTAGGAAAGTACTTTGACTTAAGAATTCTACTCATCAAAAGGTTAGGTTGAGACACAAGTCTCCATAGGTTATAGCTTCAAAGTGTACATTTTGGTTTGTAGTGACTGCTTAAAATGCACTTCAATATCCTTTTGTGTGTGTGTGTGTAATATTAATAAGCAGCCAAGCCTAACTTCATAACTTTCAAAACAGAGAAACTCTGAAAATCTTAAGCATTTTTCTCACTTCATATGTATTTCGATTCAGGCAAATGATGTAGCAAAACGGAGTCATCCAACACCAAATTACGCAACATATGAATTTGTTCTTAAGGAAAATAAATCACCACAATTGTTGGCTAGGCATAAATCACATCAAGTCCTCAAAATCACAACTTATTTTTTTTTACCTATAAAATAAGTAATTTGTGTGAAAATAATTCTTATAAAAAGGTTAAAAAGAAAGAAAAAGAGAAAAAGAAGACAAAACAACAAACAATGGAAAGGAATCAAATTTCTCGAAAGAGATAGTGACATTAACAATTTAAGGAAGTCGATTGGTTGTAAGGGGATTTCCCCATTTCCTTCACGAGGAACCAAAATCTCAGTACATGTGCAATTGTTTGAAAGAATTTAATGTAAATTTGTCTCGTACATGGTACATAACGATGCTCCACTTTCATAATCTAACTTACTTTTGAAAATGAAGCATGGGCCCCACTTCAATTGTAACATATGAACACCCTATGTATTTTTACTTTTTTTAAGGACAATTACAAAAACACCCCTGAGGTTTGGGCTAATTACAAAAAAACCCAGAGATTTTTGAAAATTACAAAAAAACCCTTGAGGTTTGATTTCATCTTACATTTCCCCTCTATAAGCAAAAAAAACATATCAAAACCCCCCTGACATTTATAAAAATACTACAGTTACCCCCTTAATTTAACACATAACCAAACTTAATGGGTTCTTTTTATAATTTTAAAACATCTGGGATTTTTGGTAATTAGTCCAAACCTTGGGGGTGTTTTTGTAATTATTCCTTTTCTTAACACCGAGGTCCCATATTTTCCCCATTACTAGTCCTTGGGAAAATAGTTTCAATTTCGCCCCATTTAAACGCGAAAAAATGCACAATACCAAGATCCCTAATATCCTCATTCATCGAAGACAATGGTCCCCCTATGTGACTAATCATGCATATACTTCAAGCTGAAAGCTACAATGCTGTTTGCAAAAATACTGTTGATACACGGCTCCAACACAATGCAGATAATCTATTTACATTTTCCTTCTCCTGTAAAGAAAGGGATATAATACATTCAGGAGAAATGGTATAAACCACTGGCAGACTAAAAAGATAATAACATGGATTGAATCCAAATACATTGTATAGACGAACCAAAAAATTTAATGGACTCCGGTGTGAAGAACACTCCTTTCAAGCACTCTGACAACAATTCGTAGCACGATAATTAAGGTTACTTAATCACATTCTGTCTTGGTTGGTGAATCTTGTAAGAAGGAGATGTTTTTGCATCTTGCAACATTCCAAATCTACCAGTGCATGCCTTGGCATGCCATAAAAGCAAGGAATAATTACAAAATACTACCCTGAGATTCAGCCTAATTACAAAAAGCTCCAATTGTCTTTCAGAACTACAAATACCCCTTTAAGGTGTACACCTCCTTGAGGGTCAAGCGACCTATATTTGTAATTTTGAAAGATAACTGGGGTTCTTTTGTAATTAGGCTAAACCTCAGGTGCAGTTTTTGTAATTATCCCTAAAGAAATTCTTGACCGATTCAATCTCACCTTCATGGATCATCCACAGACACGAGATAGAAGTTTCGCGAAATCTATTTCCTTTTGCCATGTCTTCAAATCATCAGTAGAAAGATTTCACCTTTGCAAACCCGATTCTGTTTCTCGACGATAAGAATACATAGAATCGAACAAGACTCGTCCCACTCATCTATTTCTTCGTGTTCTCATACTTCTACCTCTCTTCCTACCCTTTTCAGGCACAACTTGTGAGTTAGGCACATAACCAATCCACCGTAACGGCAATAAAGCCGCGAAAAACTGTATCACGATTCCTAAAGGAAGGCTCGAGTAATCGCCAGATGTTATCCCAAGAAACGAAGCCATTCCAACACCTACGAACGCACTGAATATGGACGATAAACACAAGGCCGAAGCTAGGAAAGACATTAAAGATCCTTCACAGCCCGGTGGGGCCAAACTTGCAAATAGCACGTAAAACGGCAAGAGCTTGAATTGGGCAATAGTTTCTGCCAACCCCGAAAAACACAGAGTAAAAATCTCGTTCGAGATTCCAAGTTGAATGTTTAACTGCTTAACTAGCACCAAATCGAGAAGAAGAGAAAATGCGCATAAGATTTGAGTTATGCAGGCCAATTTTCTCATAGGAATGGTTTTTCCGAACCGATCGTAGAGTAAAGCCAACGAAAGAAGCATCAATTGGCCGGTTACTTTTGACATTCCGATAATTGAAGGGTCGAGGTTAAGACACTGAGTTTGGTAGCAAAACAACGAACCGGATAACATCGGGACGGCTAAAATCGACGAAACGACCCAGAATAGAGGGCGTGATATGCTCTCGTCTTTAATTGCCACCATTAGATCGGAGTACTGTTTCTTGATCGACCATGGGATCGATTCCCTCACGATAGTGTAATTCGACGGTTGGGATAAACCGAAAGATTCCTCTTTTGTTTTTAAAGATACAGTGAGTTGAAGCGCGAGTATAGCTGCAAATGCTAAGAACATTGATTTGGTTTGTTGTGTTTTGAGTAAGAAAAAACCACCGAGTAAATTTCCGAGAACTCCACCAATAGCTGAGGCCATAAATGCGTAAGATTGGAGGCCGAGGACTTTGTTTTTCTGGCCGTACTCTGCAACAAGTGCGTCTTTTGCAACTTCTGAAATGGACGCTCCGAGATTACTCAAGAGAACGCATGCCATGAGAGCTGGACGAGCTTCGCTAGCTATTGGGATTAGTGCTAATGATCCCCATGATAGAACCTGCAAAAGGACTGAAGAGATAGATATATCAGGTTTGTTCACGGCTAGTCAGTTGTAATGAACCGAGGATTAAAAGCATGATCATGCACGCCTCTAATTTCGGCCGTCCAATGTTTTTTTATTATTGAATAGGGAAAAATTCAGGTCTAGTTGTGGAATTTGCTAAATTTGTTGGTGTAGATCAACCAGATGTAATACCAAATGTGTGAGTTTTAGTACAAGTTCTTGAACATTGTGACAACCAAATAAAGATTTCAATCCAATTTTGAAACTGGTGTATATCAATGGGACAAACAGTTAATAATAAAGTGACAAGTTTTACTTGCTCCATACTTTAGCACTTTTTAGCAAACATTGTCTTCAAATACAGTAAAGTAAAATTCCCAGAACTTTGCAAGTTGAAGCTACCTTGTTAGAATCAAGTTTCAAGGTCCTAAACCAAACTTAAGTTGCAAAGAAAATGAACACTGTGCATAAACAATAAATAGGCAAGAAAATAAATTTATGTGCAATGAAATCATCAAATTGAAATCAAACCAAAGATAAAACCTTTTGCAACCTTAATAACAGATTAACATAGCAAGCCACAATCAAAACACAGAGCATGTACTAATAAATGGACTTACTCAAACTAACTCTAATAAACCAAATACAGAAAACAAATAAAACTTAAATTTCATAAAATGTATTATACCATTACAAATCAAAAACAAAATGTAAAAAATTATGGACTTTTTACCTCCAAGTGAAATATAAGGTATCCTATGAGCACCACCAATGTACAGAGCATCAGACAAGATCCCATACAAAGGCTTTGCCACCATAGGCAAATTACCACAATTCTGCACAAGCTGCAATGTAGATGGGTGCATGTTAAGATTGTGGGCCATGTGAAAATTCAGTGCCAACCAAGGAAAACCCCTGAAACCATTCACATAGTAACCCAGCCCACATAAAACCATCATATCTTGATTGCCCACTTGCAAAGATCCTTTGTTTCTTCCAAAGATTAGAACTTTTCCAGATTTATTACTGATCGGAGATTTTTCTTCATCTGGGCTGATGGTAACAGACCCCACTAAATGGGCTTTGCCCATTCTGTACTCTCTCATAGCGTTCTTGGGGTTATGCTGATGAGAACAATAAATTCTTGGTTTCTGAAAACCTGGATTGATTGCAAATAATGGGGTTTTGCTGCAAATCATGATTAAATTCTAATTTTTCAAGAAACAGAAGGTATATGGGTGCGAATGAATTATTTGAGAAAATCACCACTTCAAACCAATATTTGGAATTTTGGTGAGATTCTCCAAGTTTTTAGCCAAGAAAGAAACTTGATTACATGGGATTTATAAGAAAGGGAGAAAAAATCGTACACGAAAAGAGGAATCTGGAAGAGTATAGGAAGAGTAAACTAAGGATTAAATAATATATTTAACCTTAATTAGTACATTGCAGTTCTCGTGGAGTGGGTTTTGATGAAATACTATGTTATTAGACTAATTATACTATTCCTACTGGGTTTAGAAAAGGAGAGAGTGTTGAAGAGGATTCCAGCTGACCATGATGTCTTTGTTTTGGTTCCTGGTTTTTTGGTAAATTATTGGCTTGGGAGATTTGAGGGGACCCAAACACCACCAAATATCTAACACTTGGCATTATAGTATGTTTCTTTGTATTGGTCTCTGGTCTTTTTGGTAAATTTTTGGCTTTGGGAGATTTGAGGGGACCCAAGACCACTGAAAATCAACACTTGGCACTATCATATGTATTTTTGTCAAAATGACTTTGGCTAAATTGCAACATTAGTCCTTTAGCCATACCCCTTTCCAATATTGGTCCTTTTAATTGTGAGTCTGCCAGAATTGGTACACCTATTGATATTTTTTGCAGATTTTGGTCTTTTAGCCATACCCTACCACAGCCCAAATAGACTGACACATTTAGGCTCGCCTCTTGGTAAGCCACTAAACCTTCAACCCACCCCTTTAAAGTAGGCCCCCGCCCATTTCAACCACTCTAGGTGAGATTGAGTTGGGTTTTCGTATATTTCGAATGGATTATTATAAAAAGTACCCATGAGGTTTAATCTAATTATAAAAAATTCAGCTAACTTTTACCGATGTTTGATTTAGTGTTAAAACTAAGAGGTAAACTGCAATATTTTTATAAATACGAAGGGGAATTTTAAAATGATTTTTGTTTATCAAGAGTTTAAGTGCTAGACAAAATAAAACAACGGGTATTATTTATAATTTTGAAAGTTATGTGGGTTTTTTTATGTAATTAAGTCAAACCTCAATGGTACTTTTTGTAATTATCCCTATTTCGAATATACTTAGGTTGCATTTAGATGAGAGGATTTGGAGACGTGATTTAGGGAAAGATTTCAAATGACTCCAAATAAAAAGAATTTAAAATCCTTCAAAATGACTACAATGATTTGAAATTTATTATAGAATGACTCTATCCAAACAACTTCAATGGATCTGTTATTGTGAATTTGAAATTCATAGTTCAAATCTCTCCAGGAGCCATAGAGTAATTCTTTTGGAAAAGAATTATGTTTGATGAGATTTTGAGGTTTGAGTAATGTTCGATCATTTTTTAGAATGGAGTTTTGGTTCCGATTTTAAATCCGTTGAAATAAGTGTTGAGCTTTAACCAAATAGTTGGGCCCTAAAATCTAATTTTTATTTATTTATAAAATCTTGAAGTCAAAGGTTTTAAAGAATCTGATAAAATTGTGATGAAAAATAGATGGACATATCATACACATCGAAAGACGACCGAGAAAAATCAAACTTGTACAGTGTCTGTATAGTATCCGACAATGACATTTTGATTGAAAACGACGTTTTGTTGAAAATTATAAAGATCGCGATCTTGCAGATAAGTCTTTGATAATGATCAGAACCTATTTTGATATGTCATTCGATTCATAAGAAATACACATTTTCTTCATTTTATCTCATTCTTCTTTTTAAGGCTTATTTTGCAGTATTAATTTCTAATTATTTATAACACGTTATCAGCACGAGTCTCTAGCCGATCTTTAAAGTTTTTGGTGAGTGTGGTAAGTTTTATTATTTTCTTAATTTGATTGCTTTTGATATTGGTGGAAAAAATTATATGTCATGAGCTTTAGATGTTGGAATTCATCTATATGCTAAAGGTTTGGGTGATACAATCAAAGAACAAAATAGTGCATCTGCACAAGATAAAGCTAAGGCTATGATTTTTATCCGTCGTCATCTAGATGAAAATTAAAAATTGAATACCTTACGGTAAAAGATCCATCTATCCTTTGGAAAAATTTGAAGGAAAGGTATGACCACCTGAAGTTGGTTATACTTCCAAAGGCCCGATATGATTGGATAAAATTCTGGTTTCAAGATTTCAAATCCATAAGTGACTATAATTCCATGTTATTTAAAGTTTCTTCAAAATTGAAATTATGTGGAGAAAACATTACAGATGGAGATATGATTGAAAAGACATTTTCTACTTTTCATACTTCGGGTTTGCTCCTGCAGCAATACCAAGAAAAAAATTCAAAAAGTATTCTAACTTGATTTCGTGTCTTCTTGTGGCAGAACAAAATAATGAATTACTGATAAAAAATCACGAATCCCAGGCTACTGGTTCTACTCCATTCCTTGAAGTGAATGCGACTAGAGCTCAAAATTTAATAATTTTAGAGGTCGTGGGAGAGGTCGTAGTTGCGGTCGTGTCCGTGGTCATGGAAGATTTACTCCATATAATCGTGGCGGTCAGAATAATTCAAATCACGAAAATATAAGTAACCATTTGAAGTAGAACATAAATGATAAGAAAGAAAAGAGAAAGTGATAAATCCAGAGAATGGTGGAGATAAGTATTATCGATGTGGAATAAAAGGTCACTGGTCACGTACTTGTCGTATGACCAAACATTTAGTGGAGCTTTATCAAGCATCACTTCGCAAGAAAGATAAAAATATTGAAGCAAATTTCACTTCTCATCATCTTGAAGATGATAATTTTGATGACGTAAATGTTGATATTACACATCTGGATGTTGTTGATTTCTTTGAACATCCAGAACCAACTAGAAGACACTGGAATGGTATTAAACATATTTTTCGATACCTCAGTGGTACAATAGTTCTGGGATTATTCTACTCAAATGAATACACTAACTCTGGATTAGTTGGTTATGCTGATGCGGGATACTAGATCAGATTCGCACAAAGCTCGATCACAATCTGGTTATGTATTTTGCTATAATGGTACAACTAAATCATGGCTACCAAACAGACATTAGTGACTACTTCTTCTAATCACTTTGAGATAATTGCTCTTCATGAAGCTGGAAAATAATGTGTTAGGTTAAGATCTATTATATCTCATATTCGAAATAATTGTCAATTGAAGCTAGTTACAAATACTGCTACTATTATTTATGAGGATAATGCAGCGTGTATAGCTCAAGTAAAATGGGGTTACATAAAAGATGATAGAACCAAACATATTTCACCTAAGTTTTTCCATACATATGAACTCCAGAAAAATGGAGAGGTGGATATTCAACAAATTCGCTCATGCCATAATCTTGATGATTTATTTACAAAATCCTTGCCGACGTTTACATTCGAGAAACTGGTTTACGACCTTGGAATGTATACAAAGCAAGATTAATGAATCAGTTAGGCAGTTAATATTCTTCATTTCAGGTTGAGTGAATATATTGTGTGTTGTATTCTTTTTCCCTTTTGTATGATTTTTATCCCATTAGATTTTTCCAACTTAAGGTTTTTAACGAGGCAACTTATGCACAAAGTCATGATTTGAGAATGTATTATTTTATGTCCGATTTTTTTCCACATGATTTTTTCGGCTTGAGGTTTTTAATGAGGTATACTCATCCAATCACGATACGTCCAAGGGAGGAGTGTGACGAAAAATAGATGGACATATCATACACAGTGAAAGACGGCTGAGAAAAATCAAACTTGCACAGTGCCTGCATAGAATCAGACAACGTCATTTTGATTGAAAACGACGTTTTGGTTGAAATTTATAAAGATGCATAGTACTTGTATAGTACTTTGATAATGATATGTAACATATTATAAATAGACATTGTCTGATTCATAAGGAATACACCTCTTCTTCATTTTATTTTATTCTTCTTAAGGCTTATTTTGCAATATTAATTTCTAATTATTTATAACAAAAATCAGATATTTCAACTTAAAGTAGAAAAATTTAGGTTATGACCAAATGTTGAAATATTGGTAACTTTGCCAAATTCAAAAAAAAATTAACATATTTGGGTTCATATGATCATAAATGACAGTATGAATTTAGGAAAACTGATTCATTTAACACGCAAACTTGGTGGTTTCGAATGTAGAAACCCAATTTAATTTTGTTGATGGTGGTCATACTCCAAAGTTAGTTGAAACTCCAAAATCTTCAGCTAACTTTATTGACGATCTAGATGATGAAATAAGATAAAACACTATTCAAAAATCTACTAAGCACGGATGGTCCCATCAAGTTCTCCTAGAATAGTCTTATTAGTTTAAACCATGGATATTAAATCTTTAATCACTAATCCCATTAGTAACCATAATTTGGATTCCTTCCGTTCATATATTTAGTTTTTGGTTTTGATTTTTGCATCAATTTTTATAATTGAGCTAGTTCGGCTTTGTGTATAATATTCTTATATATATATATATTATATTGGATATTTTTATTTTTTAAATATGGTATTTATATTGTAAGAAAATGGATGCTTTCTGAATGGTTATGGATGAGGTTATTGGTGATTTTGTTTGGGTGAAAAATGGGGTTCTGGATATGTGGAATTGATGGGTTAATTTACTTTTCTTAATTTCCTTCATTAATTTCTACAGTAATTTTTACATTAAATTAAAATTAAAATAATATTTTGAAAAATAAAAAATGAAGGCTATGAGGTAAATAAAATTATATTATGCATACACAAATACATATTCAGATATTCTAATTCTTAATGTAAGCATTAATAAAGTATTTCAAAAAATAAATTCTAATTCTACAAAAAGAGTTAAAAAAGAAGAAATTAGAAAATAATTTCATTAACAATATAATTCTACAAGAAAGTTAATACTCCCTAAAATAAGTGCCTTTTTGGCATATGAAAAATCCTTCAAAAAGAATGTCATTTTCACATTATCAAGGATGATGAGAAAAATATTTTCCCAAATTATCCTTAAATGTATTATTTTCTAACTAACATTAATGCTTAAATTTGTTTGATCCAAAGTAACATTTATGATTAATTAAGGGTATATTTGGTATTTTAACACAATTGCTAAATATGTGTATTTTTTTCTCCTAGAAAGACACTTATTTTGAAAAAGATGGAGTATAGTTTTATTTTAAGAAGTGATTTCAATAGCACCACTTAACTGTGAAATTTTAACTACCCTAAAGGCTATACTACATGTTGACGTGCGTTTTGGTCAACAAGCAAAAATATGTAAAGGATTTAACACGTGGAAATATAAACGTGCGTAACGTATATTTATTTTTGGCTAATTCTGCCTTTTTTGCATAATGCCGAGCCGAACTATTGGGGTCGGTCTTTCTTACAATCTTTTTTTTTTATCTCCTTCTTCCTCTCCCTTTTTCTTTTTCTCTCTATCACCTTTTTATACCCCCTTCGAGTAAGTGGGTTTACAATAGTCATCTTTTCACTAACTATTCATTAATTAGTAAAATAATTAAAGAAAGACACATGTCCTCTCTAACCCGTGCATGTCGATCAAATCTTGCCACTTGTCGACTTCTCTTTATAACTTTCGACATGTGGCGCGGTTTCGATATCAATAAAGTGTTAAGTATGGGCAAGTGATTACTTCTATGAAACATCGCGCATGCGTTTCCGCCGAAATTTGGGCTCGGGGCTCGGCCGTGTTGCGGTTGATTTGGTTTCGGTGAATGGCGAGCTAGTTCGTGACGTGTTTGTCGCGCACCATTGCCGACGTCACTCGTAGGTCGCCACTCGGATGTGTGTTGGATGATGACTTGGATTAATTTCTTCACTCGGCTCAAGGTATCATCAAAGGCCCCAAGTTTAATTCCGAGAGAAGAATTTCAAGTCGGAGTTAAACTTTAATGCTAATGATGAACATTTAATGGGGAAACGGATTTCTCAAAGGTTTTGTTCTTTCCTGGCATCCGCCGGCGTAGTGATTAATGCAAACGGCGCATTAATTGGGTTGCCATAATAGACAGTACACGTGGCATCTTGTGGTTGGACCAATCTTGTGCGAGGCAGAACCGTCGATTCGTGAGCGGGCGTGGGGACGCGCGTTTTTCGACATGTTTTGACTTTTGAGTTTTAAAAGGCGTGTCTTTTCGAATAAACGTTTCGTTTATCGAGGAACCCCATCTATAAATACATTCGTTTCCCTCATTATTCACTTTCGCAACCATTAACCTTTGAGCTAAAGTAACTAAAACCGAGCGAGTAAATTTGGTCGGCTTTCCAAGTTCGTGAGACTTGAACTTAGGTATTTTTCAAATACTCTCCCTTTACCTATAAATGTCTTCTTTTGAGGATAGTAGAGTCATAGTTATAGTGTAGAGGTTGAAATTGAAGATCCTCCATCCAACCTTCGTTTATTTCTCACTAAAGCACGACGATCTCCGTCTCAGCCCGAGCATTATTCGGGATATCTTCTCCGGATTCTCCACGAAGCGAACGTCTTTAGGCGGACTCATACTATCTTTAATCCGACGCTGACCGCTTTAGAGGGAAGCAGTGTATCACCGGATCGGCACAAGAGAGTTCCGACGAAGAATCCCGAGTGTTGATTTTAGCAAGCTCGCCAAGAAAAAGAAAATATGGACCCATCGGAGCGGAGCGTGATAACGTGGAGCGGGTAAACGAACCCTCCGGTGATTCGAGGCGGGAGAGGCCACAAGGTCCTCATGGGTCATCGTAATGGCGACGGCGGCAAGGAGAGGCCCTCGCCTGT
The DNA here is from genome assembly GCA_016081115.2 of Rehmannia glutinosa. Classification (NCBI taxonomy): domain Eukaryota; kingdom Viridiplantae; phylum Streptophyta; class Magnoliopsida; order Lamiales; family Orobanchaceae; genus Rehmannia; species Rehmannia glutinosa. The sequence goes on from JABTTQ020001574.1 coordinate 418,903, forward strand.
TGAGTCTCGGTGGACGCCGAGCGATATAAATGATATCCAAGCATCGATGATCCAGGGAGATGGGAGAGCTCGGTGAAGGTATCGTATTCCAAATGGTATCCATTTAAAGTGCACCGGAAGCGAGGTCCCCGAGGCCCCCAAGTGGGTTGCGTGGGTATTCATATCGCCGCCCTTCTATTCGGATGCGGTTCCGCTTAGGTTTTTCTCACGCGATGGCTTTGCAAGTGGGGTATGCATCCGACCCAAGTGCATCCCATTACGTGGGGCGGGATTATTGGCCTCTTGGTGATGTTCCACCTAGAGAAGTACCTCGCCCCTAAGTTCAAAGAAATGAATGAACTTTTCGTCCCATGCGAGCAACTCCTTCATCAAAAGGTCGGTCGTCCGGATGGTATTATGTACGAGACTGATCGGGGTATCCGGATAGTTTAGTAGAAGGTCTTCCTTCATCGTTGAAGGATCGGAAAGAAAAATGGCTCAGGTGAGCGCGAGTGGCAAGCTAGCGTGGAGGATGAAGGAAGGGATCGCCCTTTATCCTCCTTCGATTTTTGTTTTTGGTTATAGTAAGTCTATATCCTTTCTCCTTACTCGCTTTTGCTATTTATCGTTTCTTTTTGTGATTGACTTTTGTCTTTTTACCTTTATAGAGAAGCCGCATCAAAAGGGCCTTTGTCGGCCACCTTCATCCGCAGCCACCGAGCCATTTGGGCTGGCTTGGAGCTGAGGCTCGCTCGCCCGACCGACCCGAGGACCAGGGGGGTGGCTCGGGATGAGGCGGCGAGCAGGAGGTGGAGGTTGAGAGAGAGACTCAACGGGATCTTCCGGTAATGAACAATACGGACCCATTCTCCAGGAGGAAGCGGACGAGAACAGAAGCGAGCTACGCCGTCCCTGCGACGGCTAGCCTGCCAGGCGAGATCATCATCGCGCCCGTAGGGCAAACGCGAACTCAGGCGCCAGTGCGGTTTCTTTATTCGAGAGTAAACATTGTATTTTTCACACTTCCTTTTGGAATGTCATTTTGTTTTCTTTTAATCTTCTAACTGTGGTTGCTTTGTGTAGGGCGCGGCTTGATTTTGCGTGCACGTCTTCGCAGCGTGAGGAACACGGCCACGCGGCGAACTCGAGCGGTGCCATCAACTGCGGATGTGGAGGCGGCTCGGAGAAGATATCCGGCCGGTAAACGTCCTGCGATGGAGTGCCGAGGCGGTGCGCCTCTCTTCAAAGGAGAAGAGGAGAAATTGTGATTGAGAGCCGATCGATCGAAGGGGGTTGGTCGAGCGCACCGAACATCCCGAACCCCCAGGAAGAGGGAGGTCCGCGAACTTTCTCGGATGACCTCGGCAGGAAGGTCACTTCATTCCTCCAAGTCAAGTGAGGGATGAATATTGCGAAGGAATGATTGGACTACGCCTCGATGGTTTGTGGAATTTGTTCGATGTGCCACGCCGACGAGGAGCAAACGAGTCTTACACGGGGAGGCAGGTCGGGTCGTGATGAGTGTCCGGCTCGTGCCTGGACAAAAGGCATCAAGCAATTCTCGCTCGGAGGGCGGCCGAAGAACAAATTGAGTATGCCATGGCAATGTCCGGGGCGGATGATTGGCTCTTATGGCATGCGGTTGGGGAACTCGCGAGCTAGAGAAAAATATGCCGACTGGAAAGGCGGACGGGGATCTGCAGGAGGCCTATGCTACCCTCCAAGGGTACAAGAATCGTTCAAGACTCAGCGGATGAGGCTACGGCTCGGGCCAACTCGAGAGAGAAAGCTGCTGCGAGGCCGAGGCAGAGCGAGATCGGGCCGCAGGTGAAGAAAAGCTTAGGGCTAAGGTCGCCGAGCCTGGAACGTGTTGCCACGCCCGGTCAGGAAATGGAGAGGCGTCCCAGCCGATGTGCGCAGGAGGTGAAGAAAGCGCCCGTCGGCAAACCGAGGAAGTTCGTAGAGAGGCCGTTGAAGCTTACAAAGACTCGAGGAGTATGCATTCATGTTAACTGCGCCACGCGACCAGCCTCCAGAAATTCTTGATTTAGTTAAGGGCGGGTATCTTTGTTGCTCAGCTTGAGGAAGATCTGGCCCTCCTAGAGGCTGATCTCGATACCCTTCGGCCGAACTTTGCAGAGGCTCCTAATGCGCAGGGCTCTCCTCCTCCGGACGTGGAAGAAGTCGCCTCTAGCGGTGCCATCGAAATTCCACCCCCTGCTCAGTCTTGATGCTTTCATATGTACCTATAGGTAGGTAATTTGGCTTCGTGCCTCGAGATGTAATGGGCTCCGGCCTCCCTTATGTAAATACTTTTGAAGTAGAAATGAATTGTTATTTTCCTCACCTGTGTATGTGTTTCAAACTTTTTGTAGATGCTCGGCTCTTTTCCTTTTTGTAAGATTGTTGCCTGTCTTCTTTTCCCTTTTATATTCCCAAGTACGGGGCTCGGTTCCCAGTGCTTCTGAATAAGGGGCTTTGCTCGCCTTAATTGATTCTTGTACTCGGTATATAAATCTGGCCTTTATTTTGTATTTGAAATTTGGTGTATAAACCAAGTCTTTGTCTTGTGCTCGGTATGTACATTGAGTCTTTATTTTGTGCTTGGTGCGTGGCCAAATCTTTATTTTGTGCTTGGTGCGTAACCAAGTCTTGATTTTGTGCTCGGTGCGTAACCAAGTCTTGATTTTGTGATCGGTGCGTAACCAAGTCTTGATTTTGTGCTTGGTGCGTAACCAAGTCTTGATTTTGGTGCTCGGTGCGTAACCAAGTCTTGATTTTGGTGCTCGGTGCGTAACCGAGTCTTGGTATTGTGCTCGGTGCGTAACCGAGTCTTTATTTTGTAAGGATAGCCGAGGTGAGTAAAAACTTCGTTTCCCTTTAAAGATCTCACGAAATATCAGATGAAAGAATAATTCCAAGGAATCCTATCTGGATCACATACCGAAATCTTTATTGATAATACCGTTTCAGGTATGCTACATTCCATAGATGCATAAATTTTCTCCACTCAAATATTCCATTTGTACGCCCCCTTGCCAGGATAAGGCGTGGTCGACCGAAATGGGCCTCCCAGGTTGGCTTCAATGGGTGGGTTGAACGCCCGTTATCTTTTTCAACACAAGATCGCCGACCAAATCTTATTTCCTTTACTTTGAATTGTAGTACCTTTCGCTCCTTTGTTTATACACTGCATTTTTCATCGCAAGATCGCACCTTTTTTCTTGAGCAGTCTAGCTCGGCTCGGAGCGCTGGCTTCATTCTGATCTTAAGAAAAATTTGCACTCAAGGTAGGGTCTCCAATCTCAACAGGAATCACCGCTTGACTCCATAAGCTAAAGAAAAGGTGTTTCTCCTGTGGCCACTCGATGTGTCGGTCAGATGACCATAGTACACCAGGTAGTTCCTCCGACCAATTACCTTTAGATTCCTCCAATCTCGCCTTCAAGGTATACTTGAGTATTTTGTTAACGGCCTCAACTTGTCCGATTCGATTTGGGGATGGTATGGAGTTGAGAAATAGTTTTTATGCGGAAACTTTCACAAAAATTTGAAACCTTGATTATCGAATCGTCTCCGTTATGTTTATCAGAATGATCGAATGTGGTATTCGAATCTACTGGATAATGGATTTCCATACAAAGCTCACAATCTTTTCCTCATCTATTTTTGCGGAGGCTCCGCCGCCCATTTTGTGAAATAATCCACCGCCACCATGGCATATTTGACGCCCCCTTTGCCAGTGGGGAGTGGTCCGATGAGGTCCATTCCCCATTTGGCAAACGGCCATGGGCTAAATACGGAGGTAAGTTGCTCAGGATGATATCTAACATGCGGCGCGAACCTTGGCATCTCTCGCATCTTTTGACGAGGTCGGTCGATCTTTTCTTAGGGATGGCCGGTAGTACCCTTTGCCGTATCAATTTATAGGCCAACGTTTGGCCCCTAGCGTGGTTGCCGATATTCCCTCATGAACCTCTCGAAGTGCATAATCTGATCTGTCTCGGAAAGCGGCGTAGGAGTGGGACGGAGTATCCTCGTTTGTATAGGATGCCGTCTACTAGTGCAAACCGAGCCGCTTGAGTTCGTAGTGTTCGGCCTCGGCTTTGTTTTCGGGTTGAACTCCTTTCTCTAAATAATCGAACGATTGGGGTCATCCAAGTCTTCGGCGGTTTTGATTGTATATATTTTCTTTGCACCAAGTGACGGGGCGGTGAGGTTGTGTGTGATGACATCCGTGAGGGCATCCGCCCCTGGATCGGAGCCGAGCCGAGCTAAGGCATCCGCTTGCATGTTCTCGGCTCGGGGCACATGTAAGACTTTTGTCTTAAAGTGTGATAATCTTCTTGACCAAATCCAAATATTGTGCAATTTTTGCTCTTTCGCCGTATTCGCCGTTGATTTGATGAGCGACCAATCGAGAATCGATGTGCACCAATAGTTGTTTTAGGCCCATAGAGGCCGCCATATCTAAGCTTTGCACCGCCGGAGCGCCTCATATTCGGCCGTTGTTCGTTGGGAATCGAAATCGTACGGCCGAGCGATAGCATTTTTCATTTGGATCGATTATCACGATTCCGCCCCTTGCTCTACTGCGGTGGAAGAGCCGTCAATGAATAATTTCCATTCTTGGTCTTCCATAACTTCCAATCGTATGGAAGGTGTGAATTTAGCCACAAAATCGGCTAAAGCCTCCTTTTATGCGGTGCGTGGTTCGTATATAATGTCAAATCGATCGAGTTCGACGACCACTTAATCATCCGACCGTAAGTATCGGGTCGGTGTAATACTTGTTTGATGGGTAGTTCGTCAATACTATAATCTTGTGTTCTAGGAAATATGGACGGAGTTTCGCCGCGGTGATTAATGAATAAGCCAACTTTTCCATTGGTGGTAGGAGCTCGGCGTCATGTAACGCTTTTTTGGTGTAATAAATGGATGTTGAATAGAGCCATCTAGCCCGACTAACACCGAGCTTATGGCGTATTCGGATACCGCCAAGTACAAATACAAGTCCTCCTGGGTCGGTTTTTTGCAATATAGGGATTGAAGAGAGGTGTTGTTTGAGGATTCAAAGGCAATGTGCTTGCTCGGTCCACTCGAAATTTTTGCTTTTCTTTATAATTTCAAAGAAAGGCTTGCACTTGTCTGTGGATCGTGAAACAAATCGGTTAAGGGCGGCCAATCGGCCTGTTAGGCTTTGTACCTTTTTTACAGAGTTCGGGGGTTCTAGATCAATGATGGCTTTTATTTTATCTGGGTTGGCTTCTATTCCCCTTTGGCTGACCATATACCCCAAAAATTTACCCGAACCGACCCCAAACGTACACTTTCTCGGGTTTAACATCATCTTGTACTCTCTCAAAACAACAAACATTTTATTAAGATCGTTTAGATGATCGGATATGTACAGTGACTTTACCAACATGTCATCTACATAGACTTCCATAGTGTGACCTATCATTTTCTCAAACATCTTATTTACTAACCTTTGATAGTCGCACCAAAGATTCTTCAATCCAAAGGGCATCATCTTGAATAACAATGAATTCCTCGAGCGAGAGAAGAATGATGTATTTTCTTCATCTTACGGGTGCATCCGTATTTGGTTGTAACCCGAGTATGCATCCATGAAGCTCATCGGTTCATGTCTGCCGTGGTATCCACCATGTAATCAATATTTGGCAATGGATAAGCGTCCCTTAGGGCATGCTCTATCGAGGTCGGTAAAATCACGCACGGGCGCCATCGCCATTGTTTTTTTACCAAAACAGATTGGCGACCCATCGGGGATAGAGGGCTTCCCGATGAATTGATTGTCTAGTAGCTTGTTAACCTCGGCCTCGAGTCTTTGCCTGTCTCTGTCTGTCAGGGCGAGTTTGCGCTTTTCTCGGATAATCGGGCGGAATGTTAGATCAATATTGAGGCAATGGCATGCATACTTAGGGTCAATTCCGGGCATGTCCGCATGAGTCCATGCGAAGACATCAAGATTATTTCTAAAACTCGATCGGCTCGCCGATATGGTTCTGGGGAGATCGGACCAATACGTAGTTGACGCCCGCTTGGCCTTCCGACATTGATTGTATCAACTTTGTTCTCTCGGTTCCGCCGTTTTCTTTTCTTGCTTTGCCCTCCTTGATTTGCGGGGGTTTGTCTTGCGGCCGGCTCGTTCTCGATTGCCCGGCTCGCCTTCTTCCATCATTGGCTCCTTCAAGCCAACGACTGGATTATCCTCCGAACGATCACCACTTTTCGCTCGGACTCCTCCTTGGCAGGGGATTGTCTTGTGTGGTTCCACTGGTTTGTCCTCGTTCCGCCACGTTAATCTCTACCGGTCCGAGTTTAAGAGAGCATTCTCGTGATTCCCTTTGATTCCTTTGTGTATAGCTTCGCCATCGGATGTTGGGAATTTTATACAAAAATGATATATTGAAACGGTGCTTTTATATGATAAAGCAATGGCCTCCCAATGATAGCATTGTATTCGAATCGGCATTGATTATTTTGAATGTTGTCATGACGGTCCGTTTATGCAAACCTTGTCCCATTTGGATGGGCAAATCAACTTCCCCGAGCGGGACTATCCTTCCTCCTCCAAACCCTGAGAATCTTATCATTGCATGAACGGATATAACTATCGTCCACGTTCAATCTTGAAATGCTCCGACATAAATGATCGACGAATAGCTTCCGGTGTCGATCAAAATTCGTGGACCGGAATACCCAAAATCGGTGCAATGAATGACAGAGGGTCGAATGAGGATGGACCACCTGGTCGGCATCCGCATCCGAGAACACAAAGTGGCGGTGGGTTGGCTTTCCTTGATTTCCGCCACCCGAACTTGTCTTTCGGCGTTGGTTGCCTGCCTAACATCGGCTTTTCTTTTCCCCGTTGGAGCGTCTATCCTCTCTTGTGTTAGTATTGATTCGTGACACTCGACATCATGAGGATCTCCTCCTCCCAGTTTTCGGTAGGGGGGCGGCAGAGAGCTGGATTGATTATGCGCTCCGGATTGATACCTTGAGCCAATCCGGTGGGGCGGTAGCTCATGAACGTACCTTTTGAGACCGCCCGCCGAACAACACGCATAATTTCCTAATCGAGATCTCGACACTCATCGATCGTGACCTATCGATTTATGATAGGCACGAGAATCGACGCGAATCTAATTTTGCGGCTCAATTTTCAAAGGCCGAGCCGAGGCAACAAATTCAAACCCGTACTTCATTCCATACGGGCCGATGGAGTGTGGGTCAAAAGTACTCCTCGGCCGGCGACTTCGGCTATCGCCTCTTGGCTCCTAAATCCGGTGGTCGGGTTTTCGAGAACGGGAATCCCACCCCGCCCAACCGCCGGTTCTTTCCTTCCGTCTTTCTTACGCCCTGCCTCTTGCGGTGCTCGGGGCATTTCCTGCCGGCTTCTTCCGCACAAATATAGCGTTCGCGCGGACCAAAAATTCTTGTGCGAGGTCGCCCGATTCGTGGATGGAGTAATTAAACCAAGTCTCGGGGTTAGTCACCATGGTCTGCGATCAAAATGGCGTCATCCGACACCGGTTCCATCTCTCGAACTTGTTTATTGAACCGAGAAATATAACTTTTCAGGGGCCGTCCTTCCCTTGTTTGATGTTTACGAGGAGTCTTTAGGTGCGGCTCGGACTTTGGACGTTAAGAAATGCGTCGTAAAGGCGGAGGCCGATCCCCCCATGCCCGAATGGATCCCCGTGGTAGGGTCCTAAACCAACGGTGGGCTCGGCCGCCCAAAGTCGGGGAAGGCCTGCGGAGATGGCATCACTGGGGACATGCAGTTCCATCCATGCTAAGTACTTGTGAACGTGAGTGGTCGGGTCGGTTTCCCATTGTAGAGACCGCACGGGGATTTTCAACTTTGGCGGTAATGGGGTCGCCAGAATTCCGAGGAAAATGGCGCGATTTTAACACTGGCCGGTTCATTACTGGGGGCGGTCTTCGAGATCATTCGCCATCCGGACCGCCTTCCAATTCGTTTGACGCACGACGCAGCGGTGTATTTCTACATCCGTTCTCGCCATAAGCTGGGGCCTTGGACCCGATTGACTCTGGCCGCTCCCGCTCATCCGAAACCCGAGCCGGGAACTTATCGATTGAGTTGGGCGAAAAGGATCAACTCCCGTCGTCCGGCCCGAACACCGAGTGGGCATGACGATGTCGCGTTAGCTCCGTGAATGACTCGCTATACGACTTTGCTCCTCCTCATCTTCTTCGCATTTGCGCCATCACGACGGACATGTTGTTCATTACAGGCTCAAGGCTTTCTTGGGCCGTGATGGGAAGCCGGAATTTGAGGATTAATGTTAACATTTAGTTGTGGGTTGAGTGGGTTAGTATTTGCAAGGAGTGGAGGAGGTGCTTGAGAGTTTGTGGTAGCGAGAGTTTGTGATATAAGTTGGTTCATTTCTTTGTCAAAAAGTTGGGTTGGCAATTAGCCGAGCAAAAGGAAATAAAGTAGTGCTCCCCGCTTCATTTGGAGCATATTTTGGCCATTCGTAGTCCGGCCAGGTTGGTTGTTCAAATGTTGCTCTTGATCAAACGGGCATTTCGTGATTGACTCATTTTTGTCTATTATGAAAAGGTTAAGCGTTAAACTTTACCTGGTTTTTATTTCACTTCTTTTGACCGAACTCTGATCGACCAATACGGCCCTCCTTCTAGCGCCAATTTGTTGGACGTGCGTTTTGGTCAACAAGCAAAAATATGTAAAGGATTTAACACGTGGAAATATAAACGCGTAACGTATATTTATTTTTGGCTAATTCTCGCTTTTTGCATAATGCCGAGCGAACTATTGGGTCGGTCTTTCTTACAATCTTTTTTTATCTCCTTCTTCCTCTCCTTTTTCTTTCTCTCTATCAACCTTTTTATACCCCTTCGAGTAAGTGGGTTTACAATAGTCATCTTTTCACTAACTATTCATTAATTAGTAAAATAATTAAAGAAAGACACATGTCCTCTATAATGCATGCGATGTGGTCAAATCTTGCCACTTGTCGACTTCTCTTTATAACTTTTCGACATGTGACGGTTTCGATATCAATAAAGTGTTAAGTATGGGCAAGTGATTACTTCTATGAACTCATCGCGCATGCGTTTTCCGAAATTTGGGCTCGGGGCTCGGGCCGTGTTGCGGTTGGGCTCGGTAATGGGCGAGCCTAGTTCGTGACGTGTTTGTCGCGCACCATTGCTGACGTCACTCGCAGGTCGCTTACTCGGATGTGTGTTGGACTGATGACTTGGATTAATTTCTTCCAGCTCGGCTCGGGTATCATCACTACACATCACGTGTAATTATTTGTGGTATATTTGTTGTAAATTGTTAAATAAATTGTTGAAACGTATAATTCTTGTAACATAACGATGTTATTTTTTATATAATTTTCTATTTGCTAATATATTTTCCCGAAAGAGAAAAGAAAAGTATATTTAGGTCGTATCAGCAAAATAAACAATGAAAAATGAAAACCCTCCGAGCCCTAGAAGGCTAGACCACCTTCTGGCCCAAATATACTTAAACATCGGGTAACCGAATACCTCTGGGTGGACTCGGGTCACTGGCCCAAAAAGAAGAACACCAAATTCGCCGTTAAACCCTGCTTCCTGTATTTTGCTTTCACCGTTCGACAATGGCGTCCGAGTCTTCTGAGAAAAAGAAAGCCAGGCGGAACTTGAAGAAGCGAGCCCGAGTCAACTCGGACCAGCATCTCGAACGGTTAAATTCCCTTCCCTGGAGCTCCTCGCTTCCCGAAAGTAATGGCGCCGGCGACGATGGTTTTTCTCTCTTCATCGGCTCTGACGAACTTGAAGGAGGTATTTGCTCGATGAATTATGTGCTATTCGATTCGCTTTATTCAACTTTACTGTTTGGAAGCTCTTTTTATTTATGGTGATGATTTTTAGTGCTTTTTTGCTTCTAATTTATGCTAATGTTGTTTCAATTATCTAATGAATTTCCCGCAGTTGAGCTTTCATAAGTAATATTGTCCGTACTCCCATTATCTGGAAATTTTGTGAAAATGATTTTTTAGGGAAAAGTTTGGACGTTATGCTTGATTACGTCTGAAGTTAGTTCAAAAGTAAACTTGATTGCATCTTTTACATTTTCATTTTCCTAAATACATTTTTCTCTAAAATTTGTGAACTTTTAATTTCAATTTTAAGTTTCTGTGGTTAACTTTATATTTTCCACGAGTGCAGGATTTCTGACTCTTGATGAGATTGATGAATCGGAGTACGGGTTGGATATTCCAAATGACAATGTGAAAAGTGAGAGACAAAAGTTAAAAGGGAAAACAAAATCAAAGAAAAGAAAGATATATGAAGGTGATGCTGATGAAAGCTCCGGTGGTGAGCTTTCTAACGAATCTGATAATAAGGCCAAAGAAAGCATAGAGGAGGATGAGAAGAAGGAAGTGAAGCGGAAAAAGAAAAAGAAGAATGTGAAGAGAAAGAAAAAAGATCATCAGCAGAATAATGAGACAATTAAAGCAGAGGAAACGGCAGAGCCAGCTGCTGGTTTGTATTCCGTTTACCTTAGATGATTTCATTAGCAAATTGTCGAATGAAGACTTATTTTTCTTTCAGCTGGCGAGTAGAGGAAACAAATTGAATGAAGAAGAGGCTAGAATAATTTGCTTTACTATGATAAATTTAATACGTGAGACTTTTAGATTCAATATCCAAATTTTTGTGATTAAAGATAAATAGTTATATTTGACTTCTCGTAAAACTTTACTCTTACAATATTTATGCACTTAGTTCCCTAACACTTCATATTGTTATGTGTTATGCTTTTCAAACATTTCACATGACATTGACGATTCAACAATTTTGGTCACATTTTTTATATGATGTGCTGTAGTTTGATAAAATTTGATCATTTTGGTCCCATACTTAGTTCTATGTCCCCGTCCCAACCTGAAATTGCAATGATCATAATTTATGGTCAAAGTTCTGTGGGAAGATTTAGTTTGTTAAGATTGTTCGTATTATTGTGATACCAGTATGAATCTTACAGAGTGCTTTCTACAACATGAAAATTTGACTTCAGCTAGTGATGGAAGGGATAATGGTGATGCTGAAGACGATTCAGTTGATGAAGAAGAATATTATGCATGGAATGAACTGAGACTTCATCCGATGATTATGAAATCAATATACAGGCTCAATTTTAAAGAGCCTACACCAATACAGAAAGCTTGTATTCCTGCCGCTTCTCATCAGGGGAAGGTTGGCTATCTTCAAGCTTGGCATTGCACCAGTAGTGGCAATTAATGGCATATTGTTAATTGTAGTTATTTGGCTTGACAGGATGTAATTGGTGCTGCGGAGACGGGATCTGGTAAAACACTGGCCTTTGGTTTGCCAATTTTGCAGCGGCTTCTGGAAGAACGAGAGAAAGAGGAGAGGCTCATGGCAGAAAAAGGAGAGGCCAATGAGAGGATTGCCCCACAGGGTGTTCTGCGCGCCCTCATTGTTACCCCCACGAGGGAGCTTGCTCTTCAGGTACCCCATGATTATTGCTTCTTCGGTGCCTCCTGTCTAGTGTGCCAAATAACTTATTGTCTGCTAGCGGAAGGAAGTGCGCTTCCCTAACCTCTGACTTCAGGAAACTGCTTGTTCAATCTGTAATTCCTTCATACCTATTATGTAGTTTGTGAATTAATATGTGTTCCTTTATTAAAGGTCACTGATCATCTCAAGGCAGTAGCATTAGGCACCAATGTTAGGGTGGTTCCTATTGTTGGTGGAATGTCAACAGAGAAGCAGGAAAGACTTTTGAAAGCGAGGCCTGAAATTGTTGTTGGTACACCAGGGAGACTATGGGAACTTATGTCAGGTGGAGAAATTCACCTTGTAGAGGTAAGACTAAATGTTTCAGATTTTGATTGCATGGAGGAAGTTAACTTGATTGTCATTACTATTGGAAATAATTTTTTAATGAATATTGCTGAACTTAGGACTTCAAATTACTCTTCTTTTTCTCTTCCTTATCCTAGTGAATTTTCTGTTGCTCTGTGTTGAGTTGTAAGTTATAGCTGGCTGATTTGTTATGCTAATTATCAGAAATAAACTTGTTTCTGCAGATCCACTTGGAATGTTTTCAATGGTTGTTGAGATTCTGATAGCAACCCTGTCAAGCATTAGTTAATACAAATGAAATTTGTTCTTGTTTGCAACTTTTCTGGCCCTTTTCATCTTACGTCCCTGGATGGACCACTGATAATGAGTCTTTATCTTTAGCGGGAATCCCCTTACTGCATATCATACCAAGGAATTTAATTGATCAAGAAGTGAATTTTGTGAATTGATGTAATTCATGACTCAAGAACGTTTACTTATCAAGTCCATACAGCTGCATATGTATCTGGCTTTTAACTTTTTTGGCTTTTGTTTATTTCCTCGTACAACAAGAGTAAAATCGACTCATATTTTGTTACTGCAGCTTCACTCCTTGTCATTTTTTGTGCTGGATGAGGCTGACCGCATGATTGAAACTGGTCATTTTCGTGAGTTACAGTCTATAATTGACATGCTTCCCATGAACAGAGAATCAGCTGAGAGTCAGCCTCAGAATACACAGAGCTGTGTGACTGTTGCGAGCCTCCAAAGAAAGAAAAGACAAACATTGGTGTTTTCTGCAACTCTTGCTCTATCCCATGATTTTCGTAAGAAGTTAAAGCACGGATCTGTGAATGCGAAAAAAGATGGGCTTAATTCAATTGAGACCCTTTCAGAGAGAGCAGGAATGAGAGCTAACACTGCTGTAGTAGATCTTACTAATGCTTCAATAATGGCCAACAAGCTTGTGGAATCAATTATTGAGTATGTTTTCCCCCTCGCTTCTTTATATTTGGATAACCTTGTGCACAACATGTGTCATAACATCTGTTTGTTGCAAAATGAATGTCCGCTCCTGGCTCATGCTCTTCTTTCATTTTTTCCTACGTTAATTACACCGGCTTATACAGCGAGAGAGTATCTCATGCATTATGTGTTGCAGGTGTAGGGAAGAAGAAAAGGATGCCTATTTGTATTATATATTAAGTGTTCATGGACAAGGCCGCGCAATTGTCTTCTGTACTTCCATTGCAGCTTTACGCCGCATTTCTTCATTATTGCGTATCCTCACATTAAATGTATGGACCCTTCATTCAGAGATGCAGCAGCGGGCACGCCTAAAGGTTCGTTTGCTCAACTTCTTGCATCGCTGATTGGCTTCGCATCATCTTCCCAGGTCTACTTTCATGTTTCCATAGGCAGTAATTTCCACGTGTCACAAAATATCAGATTTAATGAATTCTTAGTCCAACATCAGAGAGTGGAACAAAATAAAAATGAAGTAGACATAAGAATTGACCAAAGTGAGACCCACTGTCTTGTGCAATTGCCATGGAAAAGAGTACTAACTGGTATTGGGGGGAACAAAGCAAGATGCAGTGGTGAACTTAGGCATGCCCCATACTTTTATATTGGATGAGACAACTGCATAGTTCATTGGAAATGTGAATGATGTGTGCTTCAACCAGCTGTCTGAGGCTTTGAGCAAATTCCAGTGAACTATGTTGCTCAAAGTAGCCAAGTGTCTGGTACACGCATTGATCTAAATGTCAGAGGTAAGCTTGATTCTTAGTATGTGCTGGTGACATGCTGTTCGATTTACTATTTATTCGATTCAGTACAACACCTGCATAAGTTTGATGGAGGAGAAGAAACCAAATCAGTTCTTGTGAAATAGTGCATGTTATCAATGAAAATTGAGATGAATTAAGATTATTCTCAAATGCTGTTTTGAACCTTGATTTTCAGTGAGGAAAACATTTTCGTTATTTGGTTTTAAAGAGAACTCATGTAAAATGTTTCTGCAAACATAGTTTATAGAATCATTTGTCTACTTATAGGTTCACATCATTTTCTTTTTTATGATTACTCTACTAGATTATATTTTTATATAGTTTGTACGTTTTTGATCAAGAGGAAAAACTGAATGGAGTTATCAATACTTTTCATTTTGCCTTTTGCTTTAATCTGTTAAATTCAGGATCTGAACAGAGTGTAAGTGATATATACTTGTTGATTAATATTTGGCCTGTGAAAGCGACTAAAGTGTTGAGAAGTTGTGTTCCTTTCTAAAAGGTTGGTGTATCTTTATGTTGTTCACATGTATAAGGCATGATAATTAATTGTCTGGCTGAATTGGACTAACTAAAATTTTTTGGTTGAGAAAGCAATGATTTTAGGCAACAATTGAGTCTTGCCTGTGTCTTTTTCTTTTTGGGTTAATGGAATCTTATTGAGGGAAAGTTCTTTTCCTTGGTTGTTTTTCCCCCTTTATGAGAGAGGGATAAATGGTTTTTTTATCTTCTTCTTTTTACCTTTGAACATGTTTTATAAATCATTTTGTTCTTCAAAATTCGAGGTTGGCCTAGGTAAGTGAAAGGATGTTTATTTCTGATGTATGAGACTAGTTAGTACCTAGATTTAGGTCCTCCTTTACGTGATAGGCATGTTAGAGAAAAAGAGGACTGACTATCTACTCAGATATTCTTATTGTTAGATGTGAATGATAGTTAAAGTAATCCGATCCCCCACTAGCCCTGTTTAATTGCTAGGTTCATTATCAATGGGACTACTGCAGAGGACACACCTTAGTTTACACTCTATGATGCAGTTAAGGCAGTTGTAGGAATTATTGTTATGGTTACCTAAGTCATCATATGCGCAGTTGTAAGTTTTCGCCAAAAGAATATAGTGGTTCTGTGCATCAATTAATACGACTTCTCACACTATCATTGATATCTCTGAGGCTGTTTTAATTAAATTAAAGTGAAGAATAACATTTCGACTTTCAGATTTAGAGATTGAAAACTTAAAATATTGATTTCATGCATGTGTTGATTCTTTTGTAAAATTCATTCTCAGCTCGTATTTATTCAATAATTATTATGTGGGGTACAACTCTTTTCCGCTGATGCTTTACTTGGGTTTGCTTCTTACACCTTGTGATCAATGCAGTCAGTAGACCGTTTCCGTGCAAATGAACATGGCATACTTGTTGCTACAGATGCTGCTGCGCGAGGGCTTGATATTCCTGGTGTTCGAACTGTTGTCCATTACCAGCTTCCACTTTCAGCTGAAGTAATTCTCGCCATTGTTCCATTCTTTGCTTCCCTTTTAAGCGCCTGCAATTTTTAATAAGGATAAGTTTATTTCTACAGATATATGTTCATAGATGCGGAAGAACAGCCAGAGCTTCTACTGATGGTTGCAGCATTGCTCTAATCTCTCCAAATGATGCATCGAAATTTGCAGCTCTGTGCAAATCATTTGCAAAGGTAATTCTTCTGTTAGATTTAGCCCTGGCAGAGAGAATTGTTGGTAGTTTTAACAAAGTATAAATATGTAACAGTAATAAAAGGTACAAATCAGGATTTGGTCAATGTACCATGAGTTCCGAACCAGCTTGAGTTCCACTTTAAGCATGTAAATAATTTAGACTTTGAAAAATCTAGTTCATAGTATGTCTTTGCATGGTAATGCTCCCTCCTTCCCCTGACCACTATTTTCTGCCTGAATTGGCCACTCAGTAGTTTGGGCCTGAAGGTGGTATTTCAACTGTAGTTTTGGTTCTTGATGTAAAAGATGTTCTTGGTGGGGTTTGTTTTGAACTTAGAATTGTTGTTAGAAGTAATATAAGATGATGATTCTAATGATGATAGCTTGAGAAAGTATGGTGCAAGAAATGCTCGATGGGTGCCTATAAGGAATGAAGTCTAGACACCTGTAATTTAAATTCTTAATTAATAGTGTATGAGCAACCTGGGCATATATTTAACTGTCGAGTGATTGAGCAATCTAAGCACTTGGTTTATAATATGTTAGCACAGCTGGTTAGTCCTTATGTCTCGTAGTCCTCTGAACTTGGTCTTTGATTAGTGTAGGTTGTGTTTAATATCTGCACATGTCTGTTTCTTGACAGCTCAGCTATGAAGGATGTGTCGTGAAATTGTTAAATGTACCTTTGTGCAAAATTTGTTTAGATAGAATTTCCATGGGGGTTTGTGTTCTATTAAGCAATCCATGATGCCAAGTTTTCCTGTAAGAGGAACCTATATTTTCACTAATAAAATTTTCTTACACTAGTCCACACCGACTTTACTATGGTTCTTTGTTATGTTCTCAGTTGTTTGACTTCTTCCTATAACTTATAAAGTTGAACAACGTTTTCCTGCATAGAGTTTCTTATATAGTTATATCAAAGAATTTTTTAAATGAAAATTCCAATTTCCACATATTATCTGTATTTGTTGTTGAAATATACCTTTGGTGGTTGTCCAGGAAAGTTTCCAGCGATTTCCTGTTGAAATCTCTTACATGCCAGAGATTATGAAACGATCATCTCTTGCGCATCAAATAGACAAAATTGTACGGAAGGACTCCCAGGTAATGGTTTGGAGAACTTTTCTGTGATAACATCATTTGTTTAATCGTCATAATTTTTCAGGGCAAGGGGATTGTAGAGAAGTGAAGTTACTAGTCATAGATTAGGCATCTATATGCTCTAAATTCTGGTTCTGGATAAGTTATGGGTGCTTTTTTTCACTCAGTCTGACTTGCTTTAATTGCTTACCTGATCTCTGATCTCAACAAATACTAATGGAACCTGATATATGCAATACACATCACTGTTTGAATTTTGATTTTGCCTTTGACCTGATGTTTTTAATACACATCATTGTTTGAGGTTTGATTTTTCCTTTCATTTGTCATTTGGAGTCGTCAAAATCCTGCTCCTCACCCACCCTTTCCCAGCACATAGATTTCTGGTACTTGTATTCAGCTTATTATGTGATCCGGAATTATCTTGTAGAACGATAAATGTCTGTATGATATGCTTTGAATTGGCATTTTTTATTGAGATACTGGATTGCTTCATAGTTCTGAGTTTATTTTCCTCAGGAAAAGGCTGAGAAAACTTGGTTGGAGCGGAATGCTGAATCAGTTGAACTGGTTTTGGATGATGATGATAGTGAGGAGGACAGAGTGAAGAAATACAGGCAAAACAAATCCAAATCAAACCAGTTGAAGAAGTTGCAGCAGGTCTGAGTTGATGAAGAAGTGGTTTTACCTAATTGATTAAATTTTGTATCGTGTAAATATCTTAAAGTTCAGATAGATAGAGTTAACTGGAAATGAATATCTTATTAAGTCAAATTTTCCTATAAAATTGCAGGAGCTTAACACACTACTTTCAAGACCATTACAACCCAAAGCATTTTCAAAGCGCTTTTTGGCTGGGGTAAGTAGATTTACTCACTCAAAATTCACTTTTGCGATGTGACATAAGTGCATTCACGCACTCTCAGATATTCTAAGGTTTGCACTCAGAATAAGGTCGTAGTTTATTTTATGGTTAAACATTGACAACTTTCTCCTATTGCTATTTCCCTTTCGCTTTTCATTATATTCAGTGCCAGCTAATTTATCAGAACTTTTGTTGACTTCTCTAGTTGAAAACTCATTTCGATGTATTGAACTGATTTGGAAAATTTCCAGGCTGGTGTCTCGCCTCTTCTTCAACATCAATTGGAAGAACTATCAAAGCAGAAACTTGGCAATGTAAGTAACTTCGATTCAAATAAAAGGAGAAAGTTGGTGGTCATTGGCCAAGATTGCGTGGAACCGCTTCAGGCATTGAGAAGTGCCAGTAATGAGGTAATGCTGCAAAAAAATCTATGACCTCCATTTCTTGTATGTTAAAAATGATTTAGTGAAATTGTTCGTACACCATGAATTAAATTACAGTCGTCTGGGAACTTCAACTTTCAATTTCTGAGTCATTTATTCATTATCTGGAGAGCTGAAGCCAAAATAGAGTTCTCTTACTGGGAGGTCATCAAACGATATACAATTGTAATATAATCTGCTATTCTGATAGTTTGTATGGGGAAGCCTATTTTGATGTCTTATCCGTAATACATTATAGCGTTGAAACATGCATCAGCATGCAGTGCTTATACGGAGAGGCCGACATACTAGTTGGGGGACTCAAGTCTTATGCTTCTCTTGTATCAACAAGTATAGTTTTTCACCCGCTGCTGGGGAAAGCAACTGCCTAAAGAGAGTCTCAATTGTTCGAATATAGTTGTTTTTTAGTGTGTAACCAAACAAGCTCTAAAAGAACATATCTAATTAAGTCTATATCAAGAAATGAGCAAGTTCAATTTTGTCACTAATGTTTAGGAGATGTGAACACTTCAAAATTGGGTGCATGGTTGTTCCCTTTTCTGCTATGTTTCAATTTCGATACATTGAAAACAATATAATGTTTTACACATAGATTGGTGATGCTTTATTGACAACATAATCCCTCATGGAAGTCTCTAATAGCATCTCAACATTTCATAGTATATGGTGGATGTTTTTCTAATAATTCCGGTTTGGTTTCTTTTCTTATGTTTGTCAGGCATGCTTGGATCTGAAAGAGATAGCAGAAAAGCATAAGAATTCAGACAACTTGCGAAGGAAGAGGAAAGAGATGAAAAAACGTATATCCATCTGTCTTTAATGCGTATTTATCCGCACGAAACAATGTTTTGTTATGCCTCTATCTCTATCACCACCATCATATTAAATCTTCAATGAAAAAATTCCCTTTTCCTTGAACAAATCTCTTATCTTGTTCTGTTTTTAACCAGGTTTGCACGAGCAAAGGCGAAAGCAAAGGAAAAAGCTACAACAACGAGAAGGTTAGTACACCCAATTGTGCTGAATGCTATCAGATCATTGCCACATCAATGGATGGTGCAATTCGTCGTTAATTTAATTTCACTTTTTTATAGATGTAACTCAAGTCATTGTTAAAATACCTATATACAGCAATGAAGCATTGTCTGTAGATTGCGTTATTTTCCCCCCTTATAGGGTAACATTGGCTTTAGAAGATATTTCCAACTATTTATTTCCATCACCACTTTTCATAATACAGTTTTTGGATCATAATTTAACGAGTATGGTGCATTATTTATTTATCAATATATCCTATCACTTGAATCGTGAATCAAATTCAAGTTTTCCCGCCGTTTACTATGTCATCTGCTCTAAATTTCTTCTTTCTTTTTATTTTGATTTTATTACAGAAAGTGCCCTTGACTTGAGTTTTTGCGAAATTACCCATCCATTAATGGAATTTGCTGGCAAAAAATTTGATCTGAAATAAACTAAAATTGCCGACATTCACATATTATGAGACAAAAATGTCGTAAGATAACCAAGAAAAGATTGACTATTCACAAAAGATAACCAAGAAAAGAAAAAGTACTGCCAATAAAAATATCCTTCAGTTTCAACATTCCCCATGATGTTATGACCAATTTTCATAAGCATATTTACAATTAGTACACAAGGAAAATAAAATTGAACAATTTTGTTTAAAAAAAATACACGAACTGAAAGTTATTTTCAAAATACCAAAACATCGAAAATTCTTCCCAAAATCTTACAAATACCCTACCCCTTTTATTTTGAAGGGAAAACAACTTTTATCCTTGTGATATATCATTATCTATAAAAAAAAATTGTTTCATGGAAGGAGATAGTTTTGTTCGTCCATTTTTTTATTTTTTATTTTACTTTTCTAAGTGGAATTCCGTCGAGTATATTATCGATTTTATACAAATTCTTTTAAGTTTTACTGCATAGACGCAGTCACCTTGAACCTTAGGGTTACTTTTTATAATTTTGAAACTTAGTTAAGTTTTTTTATAATTACCCAAAACTTCAGGTTCAGGGTATTTTTGACTTGTAATTAACCCTTTTATTTTTTTTAGATGGTGAATTAGAAAAGCTATCCTTCACATTTTAGCCAATTCTCACACACAACACACAAATAATGATTTAATTCATCTAAACTTTCATGTCGAGTCGACCGATGGCTTAGATGGTGTGAATATAATATATATATACTATTTTCAAATTCATTCTTCTGAACTCTCTTCGTATAAAATAGCCTTTATCAAGTTGTGATGAAAAAAGTCAGTGAACACATTACACACGGGTTGTTTATTGCCTGGCAGTTATGTTTTATTTATGTCAAGTTGATGTATGTAGCATAAGACTGGCATTTAAAGCAAACCAAATGTACGGAGGAAAAATATCATGTTCTTGCCAAATGACTCAAACTTGGTAATGATTGTGGATTATTTTATAAGTTTAATATGGATAGCTATTCATTTGTTATAGCTTAGAAACTTGCGTTGACGTTTGGAAAGTGACATGTTATCCATATTTTTAATACAAATTTTATAATGTGTTCACGGAAAATATTTAGTGAAGAAAAAAAAATTGTAGAAAGTTATATGTGATATTTTTTTAATAATAATACTACACACAAAATTATAAATCTTATAAATTTACATTATAAAATACTGAAACATAAAGTCAATTATAAAAACTACCTAAAATACATAAAATTACCTTTTTTATAATTAGATTGTATCGAAAATAAAAATTTAATAAACATTATATTAAAAAAAGTTACATATGTAATATATTTATCAATTATAAAGTTATAAAAATTATTGTTATATGAATAACATAAATAATCTTACAAATATTCATTTTGCATTAGTGCAAAATGTAGTGCAAATTGCTAGAGATGAAATACAAATTCTACACCAAAATAGTGCAGATTTTGCACTAAAGTGGTGGAGACTAATGGAGATGGAGGTTTTTGTAATGTGATTGTTTAAATTGACCATAAAACAAAAATGTTACAACTAATCTCAATTAATTATGCCCTTTATTGTGGATGAGTCACTTGCATTCATTCATTAAAAAGTATAATACAAATAAAAAATGATACATTATAAAATACTGAAACATAAAATCAATAATAAAAACTACCTAAAATACATAAAATTACCCTTTTTTTAAAAAATTAGATTGTACTGAAAATAAAAATTTAATAAACATTATATTAAATAAAGTTACATATGTAATATATTTATCAATTATAAAGTTATAAAAATCATTATTATATGAATAACATAAAGAATCTTATAAATATTCGTTTATAGTGCAAAAAGTTATGCAAACTGCTAGAGATGGAATACAAATTCTACACCAAAATAGTGCAGATTTTGCACTAAAGTGGTGCGAACAAATATAGAGGGAGCTTTTTGTCTTTGTGATTGTTTAAATTGACCGATAAAAAAAAATGTTACAACTAATCTCACTTAATCATGCCCTTCATCGTGGATGAGGCACTTGCATTCATTCATTAGAAAGTATAATACTGATATACATAAATATCTAAATTACTTTACTACCCTCTAAACCCTATAAACTGCCTGGAGGCTCGGTGGACCGAAGACATGCGAGGTAGGCCAGGTGGACCTAGCCATGAAGACCCATTGAGACGAGGCATCTAGGGGCTAGGGTAAGCGAGCCTATAGACACTAGACGAGGCATCACGAGGCTGGGTAAGCGAGCCTATAAACATTAGATTGGCATGGGGGGGCGCACCCGTGACCCCAGGATCGAGGCTAGCGAGGATCGAGGTTTGCGAGGACCGAGGTGACCATATGACCAAGGCAACATTATCCGGCGACCATATGAGGCTAAGGCGGTAGCCGAGGAACCTCCTTAAAGGTCGACCGATTTTGTCAAATCCATGAATTGACTAGTAAATGAAGGAAGTCTTGACACGTGGATGTAGTCCGTATGGGTCGTCGACTACCAAGACCGAAATCTATAAATACCACACTTTGGACTAAAATCGGGTATTACATTTATTGCTATCACCTCGCTTCTATATTTATTAGCGACCTTACACATAGAGGTGTCGATGGGTAGGACAAGGGTTAGCCTACCAAGCCATCGGCTTTCGAAAATTTCGGGCCGACCCAAATTTGGTCGGGCCATGAAAATACATGGCCCAACCCAACCCAAAAATATTTTGTACATGAAATCATCGGACGGGCAAAAAGCGGGCCAAACCCACCCCATGGGCCGATCGGGCCGGGCCAAATAGGCCCGACTTTTTTCGGGCCTAGAATATCATAACCCAGTCCAAAGCGCGGGCTGATCGGGCCAGCCCACGGGCCAGGCTGGGAATTGCCAGCTCTACTTACACCTGTAACTAACTTAAGCATCGAAGAGTCTTAGCTGGTAACCCTCCCGGCTAGCCTAATGTTTCTCTCTCTTACAGGACCCGAACCGAAAGCATCTAGACTCGAGACGACCGACCCGACTGGAAGTACATTTGATTTGTTCACACCCAAATCAAATACAAATAAAAAAAATTGATACATTAATCGTGGCAGCATCAATGATAATCACATGCATTATCATAAACTATAAATGACGCAGATTGATTTTTTAACAATCTCAAATTGTGTAGTTATTAATATTGATTTTTGCACTGAATTTGATGTGCAGGCACATTTTAGATTCCTATCAGTTTATATGATTGTACTCAAGATTCATATCAGAGGTCAACTTAATTAGAATGTACTCACGAACACCCCTCCCCCACCCCCACCCCAAATAATAATAATAATAAATAATAATAATAATAATAATAATAATAATAATAATAATAATAATAATAATAATACATAAAAAGAGCCCAGCTCAGACACAAAAATAAATATTAAATTACTAATACATCTGTGACACGAATCAGAATCAAATGTCAACACAATGTACATTTGTCTCTTTAACCATTTTGTTTCTTGGTCAAAATTATGAAGCCTGTTGTTTCCTAAATTTCAAGCAATGCAGCTGTTTTGTACGTTAAACATCATTATCAAGTATAACTTAATTAAATCTCCCACCACAATTTATTTATTTATATATTTTTTTAACAGAATTAAGATTGTTTGTTTTCTTCTGCATGTTCATTGTTCTTAGTCAAATGAAAATATTTGTGCAACCCCATCTTCATTTTCTTCATCAAATCAGACTATTCGCCTTCCATTTGTTTGAATTTGCTACATCAACACTTAATATTGCAAATTATGGACTTACCTATCATAACATGGCATACATTTTTTAAGTGTCTCTCTCATGAATTCAACTATCCATTTTACTATTTAGCAAAGATTATAAATATTTTGAAAGTACACAGAATATAATGGAGTATATAATATAGACATGTATCTCAATTTTCAACTTGTTCTGACATCATATAAATATATAATCAGTTTCGGTTTCAACTTATAGATGGGAGAAATTAGGGCATAAAACCGTGAATAGGACGTTATGTTGATCAATCTATATAATATATAAAAACAAGATAGTGTTAATTCCCGCCAAAATACACTTTCCAATTTTGGAGTATTTTTCTGGCTTTATTTTTTATTTGTTTTTTGGTCATTTATAGTGTTCAATATATATGTTGTTTTATTGAGAATTGTATCTGCTTAATAAGTATAAAAATTATTATATGTCAATTGCATTTTTTTTATGTTATGGGTCAAGTTTCAAAACATACTGCATTGGACCCCGGTGATGGCCACTCATTTATTTTGTTTCCTTATTTTGAATTAAATCAATTTGAATAGAAAGTTATTTTTATAAATCACTGATAAAAATTTAATTAATGCCAATCATTAATTGATTTAGTTTATTATTTCAAATAAAATATTGCAGTTAATAAAATTTAATACAATAAATTTGTGTTCAATTGGAACACCATACATTGAGAAAATATAAATATAATTTCTTTGGAGCTGCCACACATTTATATTGCATTGTACATAAAATAAAAACAATAAAAACATTTACTTCATATAAATAAAAACCTGTTACAAAATAAGTGTCTTTGAATTAGTTTGATGTTATCAATGTCATTGGAATTAAGTATAACATCATTCCCATAATCCAACTAATAAATTAAATTTAATTGCACAAGTAATATAAATTTGTCACTAATATATGAGTTTATATGTGGTATATATACCACCAATGATAATTTAATAACTTACCAATTGTCATCCCTGCAAGTTAAATCACTCGCATACATTCCTCATTTGTTGCCGATTCAACATAAACATCAATCATCAAATGGCGCCCCTACTCAGTTTAATTAAGGATATAAATCCTGGCAAATGTCATATGCAGATAATTAAGTGCCTGCAGTTAAGAGCATATTTCATGATTTGGAGGGTACGTGAACTTCATTCCGTTAACATACTTAATTTTTATTTTCAAATATGACCGAAATAATAAAATAAACTAACCACTGAATTTTTCCTGTGTAGGGATCCAGTGTTCAAATATGTCAAGTTGAAAATCGAAGGAGCACTAAGAATAACAAGATGGCAAATTTTTGGGGCATGCCTGTGCCATAGGAGGTCCAAACGAAGAAGGGTCCCTAAATTCAATACCCAACACGACCTAGAGCATGAAAAATACACTTAAAAATCCAAGCTGACCGGGGCCGGTGTTTCAGGCCTATAATATTACAGTCAAGCCCGATAAAAATACTGGCCCGCGGGGCCGGCCAAAATTGACATAGGCGCAACCGTTCAAATTGAGTATATAGAATACAAATATGTTATAATTAAGTACCACATTTTTATGTTTTGTTACCTAATTCATGTTTTAATATTAGCTAATTGCTGACTGTTCTTCATGCCTTTAGTTGTACTTCTCTCCTTAAAATGAATTTTATTAGAAAAACAATATGAAAAAAAAATATTTTAAAAATAAGGGTGCACTAAGCAAAAAACATTAATTCATCATTAGTTTTTTGGTGCAATTTTTTTTATCTCACTATTATCTATAGGACATCCAGAAAACACTGTTATGTGGTTATAGAACTGGGTCATACGTGTGTTATTACTTATTAGATAAGTATGCATTTGAACACTATATCACAGTTTCATATCCCTTAAAGTCTAAACTAACATTTCAAAATTTTATTCAAACAAAAAATATTAATATAAATTAAATTGTGTATTTTGAAAACACTCGAGCTATCGACGTTATGTACAAATCTGTTAGATTATAACATATAATTTAAGTTTATAAATTTCAAAAATAGACCCAGAACGATGTGATACTAAATTATATTAAGTTTTTGTACCTTAGAATTATCATAGCAATGAAAACATACTCAGATCAATTATGAAATAGTATATAGCAATATCTTTTTTTTCCCACAAAAATCAGTAGAATCAAAACAGAGCCATACCCGTGCGAAAAAATAGATATTATTTTATATTTTTTGACAAAAAAATCTTAAATATAAAAAATATTCAGAAGTTTCTAAAAAACTTAGATCTTGATTTTTTTTCAACATGAAACATATATTCAACAAAAATATTGAACAACTGTCAAACAAAAATAATCAAAAATGCAAAAACTCGATCGGATGATAAAATATACCTGGTACGTCATCTAACTACTTGAACAATATTTACCGAAACCCCATTGATCAAAAGCTAAGGCTCAGATGGTAGAAAGACAAAAGGCCATAATTGCAAGAATTACTGTGTGAAGATTCTGATACAAAGTAAACACTTCCGCCAAAATATATGAAGCTACAACAACATGGTTTGTTTTACTTCAGTGGGAGGAAAAATATATTGACAGATAAATCAAAGTGCCTCTCCTCATGTTTTCAAGATGCATGGTCAAAATTATCACTTAATTGGAAATCTTCTACTATTATCCACTCATTTATTATTTAATCATAACTAATTGAATCTACAATTAAATAATTATTTAATTCAATTAATTAAAATAATTAAAATATTAAAATTATCTTGACTTAATATAAAATCCGTGCATCGCACAGGTGGATTGCTAGTTTAGTTTAAAGTGATAAAAAAGATCAAGCGCTTATGTAACTTACAACTGTCCGCTTCATTTTTTTTCCCAAAAAGTAAAATATATTGGTTGATTCTCAATTTTCCTTTAATTAGATAAATTAAAATCTGATGATAATCTTTTTTTGTTGGCCTAATTGCAAACTTAGTCGCATAACTTTAGGGTAGCAGCATTTAGGGATTTTTATTTTTTCACTTTGTAAAATATGATTTTAATTTAAAAATCTGGCACATTGAGGACACAAATCGCTGAAAATCCAAAAATTGTTCAGAATTTGATGACCGTGGTTGCCGCATCGTCATTCCTAATTCAAAATTTTAATTTTCTGGAGGAATTAGTGTTGTGGATGTTGATTGGGATGTAAAATGCACGCATGGCTATTATCTCTAAAATGAATTCCCAGTTAGCATCCGCATCACTAATTCCACATAAAATTAAATATCCCTAAATATGGGTGATGATGTGTCGGCCACATCATTAATATTTTGCTAATTTTCAAATTTCCGCCGATTGTTGTCCTTCATATGCCGGATTTTTGAAATTAAAGACATATTTTGCAAAGTAAAAAAATAAAAGTACTAAAATACCACCACCCTAATGTTACTGACCAATCTGTCCAATCGAACAATGAAAATAACTTATATGTTTTTAATATATATATATAATAATATAATCGACTGGTTGAGTTGTCTGTCCAATGGGACTAATGAAAAATAGCTAATTAGTTTTTTTTATATTTATATAATATGATAATATAATAGAATTGTTGGACCTCAAGCGCTTTATTGGATTGGCGACTGTCCCCACAAACCAACACAAGTATTTTCTAGCACATTTTGTCCTCACTCACATGCTCACTGGAAAACTTCGCAGAATGTCACCTATCCCATATCTACTACAGGCCAAGCACGCTTAACCTCAAAATTTCTATGTAATGGGCACTAGAAAAGAAGATGCATCTGTTGGTATGGGTATTCTATATCAAATCATTTAAGCTCTCCTTTAACTGTGCAATCTAACGCTCATGAGTTCGAATCGCGGGTCGCGCCTCACGCCTCTTTTTTAAAGCTCATTGCAGGCTGGATGTTGGAACAAAAACCAACAATAATAGACTAAAACAATAAACAACTAAAAATTATATATAATTGTTAGGGGGTTTTATTTAACACCCCTCCTCAAATTCACGATGCTACCACAAGAAGCATTGAGAGTTTACCAAACAAGAAACGGAAACGTAGAATGAAATGTGCCTGGTAAATATATCAACTATCTACACTGAAGAAGAGCCAAATGGAAACATGATGTACCAATCTGATAAGAATATCAAATAATATGACAGTCAATCTCGATATATTTAGTCATCTCATGGAAAACTATATTGCGTACAATCTAAATAACATTTTATTATCACCTTGTTGCAGATTGAGATGATCAAGATAAACACCGATATCTACTAGCTAGCAACCAACACAACCACTATCTCATAAGCAGTAGTTGTCGTGGCATGATATTCAACTCGGAAAGATCTAGAAACTACATCATGTTTCTTACTCTTCTAAGAAATAAGATAATCATCAAAGAATACACAAAAACCGATGATAAACTTGCGATCTGTAGGATCACCAACGTAGTCAGCATCAGATTATGCATGCAGCTCTAAAGAATAACTAGATGAAAGTAAAAGTTTCTGAAATTGAGTACCCCAAAGATATCAAAGAAATAGAAGCACATCAACCTAATAAACTGCAGTGGGAGAAGTAATAAATTGATTACCAACATAAATAACATGTGCACTATCTAGACGAGTAATCATGAGATAAACCAAAACTGCTAACAACATTATGATACAAACTGGGATTTGATAAATGATAACTATCAAAGGGAGAATATCGAGCATTGGTCTCAAGTGGAGCATGAACAATTTTATTATCTATATCAACTATATGCGTCGACTGAGATAAAATAGGACATTGTGGAGAAGAAACAACCTCAATACCAAGAAAGTAACGGAGCGTATCCAAATCTTTCATTGCAAAAGAACGAGCTAAGAACATAAGGCTAATTTATGATGACTTGATCAAAAACCAAGAGAAATAACCACAGAAGTGAACTTCTCATACCATGATCAAGACGCTTATTTAAGGCAATAAAGAGCTTTACGAAGTTTACAGAGTTCACCTGGCTGATGAAAAACACTAGGAAGAGGTTGTGTTCGCCTTTAGTTTTAGCTCACCGCAAGTGTACGGTGTACGTTATAGAAAAGGGTAGCAATGTCGTATCCACGTAGACTAATAAATTACTATGCTAAGTATTGAACTAAGATAGTCTTATTTTTATTTAGACGGTCGTTAAATGATGGTTGTTGTGAGATTAAGACAATTAGGACTACTAAAAATATAAGATTAAGATAATGCAAGTAATAGAAGTATCAAGATGATAAAATGGATTCCCGGGTTAAGGTTTCAATTAATATCCCTCTTGTTGTCCGATTTAACCAAAGTCAAGTTATTATCAATATTCCTATAAGACGATCACAATAATATTTTATCCTCCCTCTCGAGATGCATATAAAACGTAGATTGAAATACCTATGCTAGCATCTCTACTCAACATGAAGTATTCAACTCCTAAAAGTTCAAAAGATCAAATGTCCTCACAAATATTTACAAACCTCTCGATTCATGCAAATATTTGTGCCGAGTACTCAAGATCTAATATTGAAACTCATCTCTCGAATTATGAATCAATATAACAAACAAGTTAAATCATTGATCAAGTGATAAAACAAGAATAAGCTCAAAGTACTCAAATAGGCTTCAAGACAATAACTTCAACTAAGATTAAAACATTCAACAAGAGTTCATTAATCTACTACCAAAACCCGGAAATCTAAAGAGTTTAGCTACACATGATGTCTAAACAACTCATAAACAAATTGTTCAAAGTCACGACAAACTAAAATGAAAGATTAAAACTACAAGAGAAGCAAGAAAAACTTAGGAAAGTCGACAATCTCTCGATGTATCTCCATTTCTTGAGCTCCGATGCAACCCGATTGTCTCCTTGATATCTTCTTCCGAGAATAAACCTTTGTCTTGTGTTCTATAGCCAAAAATGTCAGAATGTTCCTTGGTGTGCGCCCCCAAAAGTGATTATATACCTTTTATAAAGTTTTAGGGCACATTGCTGTCATGGTACTGCATTACAGTAGGGACGCATGGGCCGTGCGTGGGCACACGGGCTACATGTGCGTCATGCCGTAGACCGAGTCCTGCTTTTCACCAACCTGCGCATGGGTCGTGCGTAGACGCACGGGCTACCCGTGCGCATTGCCATAGGCACCTTCCAAGTTTCAGTGGCGCACGGGTGGTTCGTGTACGCATGGGCTACCCGTGCGCATTGCCGTACCTTCGATATTTCATCCCCAGGGGTGCATGGGTCGCGCTTAGGCGCGCGCCCTACCCGTGCGTCCTCTATTTTGCCTCATTTGTGGTGTTTCTTCTTTTCTATGCTCGTATTTGTCTCCCAATTTCTTCAAATATCGTTGAATTCCTTCAAAAAGAGCAAAGCATAACATCTTTCCCACAAAGAGTGAATACGAACCATTTCATATGAGTTTATGCATGTTTAATCACCATTTTTGTCAATATTAAACCTTAAAAGACATGCAAAACTCACACCTATCAAAACCCCCCAAACTTAGACTGTTGACCGTCCCGATCAACTATTTTGAAAACAAGAAAAATCACAACAGGGAGTAATGAATGACATCGCACACAACAACTCAAAAAGGAAATTCATACTGTTCGTCATGGATATCAAACAACAAGTCGATCAAGCCTCAAATATCTGATTATGGAGCACGTATCAAACAAAACATGGTGAATGCTCTGAATCACATCTCTCAAGATCAAGTGTATGCTCTCATCTCACATGAAGATAGGACGTGTTTACGCTCAAATCAATTCAATGTTGCAAAATTACCATAGGTTTGTACTTCGTCTCATATCTCCGCCACTAGAATGTATGCAATTTGTGAATCAAAAAGGACTTTCTTATTTGGTTGTAATGAAGGCTCTTTGGTTAGAGTAGGAAATTTTTGGATAAAGTGATTCAAACTCGAGCATATAGACCGGTGAGCATATTAATAATCTACATTTCAATCCCATATGCTACTCCAATCATCCCTCATTTTCATCAACTTTACTAATCTCCATCTCCTTTCTTTTGTAAACATTATCACCTCACATTACAATTCCTAGCCTCCAAGTTCATTCAATGAAAACTCACATCATAAAGTCGATATTTTGTTTCCGAATCTTTTATGAATTTTCAACATTTCTTTTCAACTCCTTTTTTTTTCCTCTTCTGTTCCAATCAACCAACTATACCCAATTATCCAATTTTTCAATTCCCACTCATTCAACATCATTCACTCCCTTTACTCAATGTTATACACTCGAGTTTAGGGTAACGGATATATCAAGTTCAAGTTAAATTTGTGGTTATCAAAGAAATAGACAATAGGTTCAAATTGGCTAACTAAGAATTTTAACATCGTTAGGTAAACAAAACGCTTGAAAGGTTAACAAAGATGGCCTTTAATCACATTCACAATTCGCACACAACATGTGGCATTGACAGAGATATCCGAGCAAGTTCTAGAATTTTAACAAAATGAATGATACACTCAAATCACAACAAGATTGTATATGATGCAAGCAGTAAAGGCTCAAAAGCTCAGAGGCTTGTAAATATGCAATTCAAAGCATCAAACCATGTTCTTACTATCCTCATGCTCAATGTCATCTATTCATTGCTCAATCAACTCATACCCAACATCAACTCCCAACAATACAAATTTTCAATCAACACACAAACATCAAGTTGCATCATGCCCGGTCAACTCACTCTCTAACATCTATAAAAGCAATAAATGTGCTAAAGCTGTAAACGTGCTTCTAATGCAATGCAACCTAAAATGCTCTACATGCAACTATATGAAAACACACAAAAATGCAAGATTTTTTTTCATAATCTACACTTTTCGTATATGAAAATACTATCTCTCCCCCAAACTTGAATGAAATTATATTTTTGTTTCGGAAGGGAAAAAAAAGAATTTCAATAGTGAAAAGTGAAGATATACCTGAATTACTGCGGAGGTGGCGGTGGGAAGTGGCCTTGTGAGATGTGCCACATTTGTATCTGTTGGATTACTTGCCACGTCTCTAAATCCCTTCGTTCCTGGGCCGCGTATCTTTGTTATTGGGCCGCATATCTTTCCTCCTGAACCGCATAACGCTGTTCTTGGACTAAATATCTTTGTTCGAGTTCCATGGTCCTCCGATCATAGTCTTTCCGGAATGCACGAAAATCAGCCCGATGTTGCCGCAACTCTTCCCTTGGTGACGTAAGTCCTCCCCAAATGCGTAAAGCATGTCGTGAAATTCATTGCCGCGTTGGGACTCACCACCATGTGAAGTCCCGGTACGATCCCCGCTATGTGAGGGTCTGGAGTGATCTCGTCCTCGTGAGGACTCGGGAATGTCATACCCAATTTGAGGGTGATGTTGTTCTATTCCCATTTCCTGTCTGTTTATCTCCTCTTCTTCTGCCACCATGTCCTCGACATCTGGGAAACCTTCAACTCGGAACCTCTTCCTTGCATTGAGAGCATCCGTAACTCTGGTATGTGCGTCAGAGTTAAGCAGGAAGTTGGTTGTGTCTGCCAAGGTATCTACCGTGGTGTACCTCGGGTTGGGCAATGGGAATGCAAAGCCTTTCTTTTGTAGAAGAACCAACACACCATCTTCATTGGCAAGAAATTTCATGTGGTGCAACGAAGCCATATTGACCCGAGTGCTGCCCGGTATAGGCTCCAAGCCTCGAAAATCGACATTGAAGTGTCGGGCAATAGGGGTAATCAAGCCCCCTATAGAAATTGCACCACCTCCCCGCTTTGCTAAATGATCTACTTGCTCAATGAAGTATGCGACTGTGTTGTAGGGTGTACTCGTTAGCATACACCATATCAAATATAGCTCTATGACTGTCATTCCCCAAATATTCTCTCTTGCAAAAACAGAGGCTGACGTGACCCGTTGTATATACCAGAACACCAGATTTCGGATCCAAGAAGATTTCGCAGTGCGGGCCTCGTATAACATGGGCCCTGTTTCTGGCGTTTGGACTAGGAGGTGCCAAAATTCATATTGGTTGTATCGGTAAACTGGTTGGAAAGGCGCGTCTGTGGGTACCTCAAATATGGCATTCAATTCTGCTGTGGATAATTGTCGCTCCACATTCCCCAACTGAAAAGTGACCCCAATGATCTCTCCACCTATGTTTTTAATCATCTTGACTGTGCTCAAAAATTCGAGAGTGAGTTTCTTGTAACTAGGCCATTTTCTCCGCATAAAATTTGTCCAACCGACCCTTTCGAATAACCGCCAAACATCCTCGTGTATCCCAAGAAGTTGGGTACAATCATCGTCGGCGTATTTTGATGGAGCCATCGTTCGAACGACTAGCTTATTCTATCGCTCTAGAGCATCTGCATTTGTTAGTACAACTCCAAAGGCCGCCGGGCTATTGGGTTGTATTTCTTATGGTGGTTCTGCCCGAGGACGTCTTCGCCTTCCTTGAGGGTTTTGTCTATTCGCCATTTCTTGTGAATGGGTACCTGGAATAACATGTATTAGCAACCCAAACAAACCAAATACAAACACAAGTAAGATGAATGTAGGCAAACAAGTTACATGAGGCATAATGGTTCTCATATGTCAATTTAACCGATCAATCAAGCTCCAAGAAATCAACTAATATGGCAAATATAGAGAATCATTATCTAAATGCCCTAGCAATTAAAGCTCATGCCCAATTCATCATCAATTCATCCAAATATGTCTCAATTCACATGCTCACAAGGTGTTTGATAATTTGCCTTAAAGAGGAATTTATCCAAAGCATAGCAAAAATATCAACACAAGCACCCAACATAATCCCTAATACATAATTCTCAATAAATTCACAAGGAAAAACGAAGTTCTTACCGGAATTTTCGAAATTTAGCAAAAGGGGAAAACTTGGAACCCTAGGTGCCTTTCAACCAATTCTTCAATCCAAACTCGAAATTGATGCAAAGTGTTCGTGTATTATGATGAGAGTATGGATTATGTGAAAGAATTTGTGAGAAAAATCGGAACTTTGAGCAATGTGTGGGAGGGGGCGATTTTTTCGTGTTGGAAGAGAGTTAGTTTTGGAAGAAACAGAGTCTGCCAGACTCTTTTTATCATTCATCGGCATGACGCACGGGCCATGCGTGGGCGCACGGGCTACCCATGCGCATTGCCATATGAGTAGAGTTCAATTCCTCCAGGTGCGCACGGGCCGTGCGTAGGCGCACAGGTTACCCGTGCGTAATGCCGTAGCTCGACTGGCTCCCCCTCCAGGTACGCACGGGTGGTGTGCATAAGCATCGGTTACCCATGCGTCCCTGGGCAGCAATACTCAGGCATTTTCACTTTTTTTTCACACAAATCACACAAAATTAAAACAAAACACACAAACGAAAAGGAAATCCACACCAAAAACCGTTGGGTTGCCTCCCAACAAGTGCTATATTTAACATCTTTAGCTTGACGTTTGTTTTCGTTCCGTCACGGGTCTCGCAAGGTGATGGATGTCACCTCCGCTTGGTTACCTCGGTGGAAGTAATGCTTAATCCTCTGTCTGTTTACCATGAAAGTCTCACCGTCTTTTGTTAACAATTCCACGACTCCGGGAGGATTCAATACTTTCTTTATCACGAATGGCCCCGACCACCTAGATTTGAGTTTTTCCGGAAAAAAGTTTAAGGCGTGAATTATACAAGAGAACTGGTTCCCCCGGTAAAAACTCTCGTTTCTTAATCATTTTGTCATGCCACCTTTTGGTTCTTTCCTTGTAAATTCGAGAATTTTCGTAAGCTTCATCCCGAAATTCTTCCATCTCATTTAGATGGAGCAACCTCTCTTCACCGGCCTTTTGAAAATCCAGATTTAGTTTCTTAACCGCCCAAAATGCCTTGTGCTCTAACTCTACCGGCAAGTGGCACGACTTCCCAAAAACTAGTTAATATGGAGATGTGCCCAACGGTGTCTTACATGCAGTCCGGTATGCCCATAGAGCATCATCTAATTTCAATGCCCAATTCTTACGGTTGATGTTCACCGTCTTCTCAGGAATCTGTTTGATCTCCCGGTTGGCCACTTCGGCTTGCCCATTGGCTTGAGGATGATATGCCAATGCAACTTTATGTTTCACCCCATATTTTGCCAACAAGTTGCTCATCAATTTATTTATAAAATGCGACCCTCCATCACTAATTAAAGCTCTTGGAGTGCCGAATCGAGTAAATATATTTTTCTTAAGGAACCGCATCACAACTTGGGCGTCATTTGTTTGTGAAGGAATTGCCTCCACCCAACGGGACACATACTCCACCGCAAGTAGAATATATTGATAGCTTGAAGATGATGGAACCCATAAAATCAATCCCCCACATATCGAACAATTCAACTTCAATTACATTTGTCATCGGCATCTCGTGTCTCCGGAAATATTTCCCATCCTCCTCGACACTGGTCACATTGTTGCACATACAAATAACAATCGTTAAATAAAGTGGGCAAGACAACCCACTTTGCAATACCTTCGCTGCCGTGCGAGTTGGACTAAAATGTCCTCCAGAGGGTGAGGAATGACACTGTTGTAGGACTCCCTCCCATTCTTCTTGAGGTACACATCTTCTGATGATTTTATCCGCGCACCTCTTAAAGAGTAGGGGGTCGTCCCACATAGAATTTTACATCGTGGAAGAACTTCTTCTTTTGATATGACCATAGATTTGGAGGCAAAACTCCCACAGTCAAATAACTGACAAAGTCCGCATACCACGGGAATTTTGCCTCTACCATGAGTAACCATTCGTCTGGAAATTCCTCCTTTATTAATTCCGTACCTCTTTTTGCCTCCTCTTGATTTTCAATCCTAGACAAGTGGTCTGCCACCACATTCTCATATTCCTTCCGGTCCCTAATTTCCACGTCGAATCTTGCAATATTAGGATCCACCTAATCAACATTGGTTTCGCATCCTTCTTATCAAAAAGATATTTGATGGCCGCATGATCGGTGTGAACAATCGTTTTCGTTCCAATCAAGTATGATTGGAATTTATCAAATGCAAAAACAATCGCCAACATCTCTTTCTCGGTGGTGGTGTAATTCTGTTGAGCATTGTCCAATGTTCTACTAGCATAGTAGATGGATCTAAACAACTTTTCCCTCTTTTGACCGAGAATAGCCCCTACCTCAAAATCGCTCACATCACACATCAATTCGAACGGTTGGCTCCAATCTAGGGCAACAAGAATAGGTGCGGTCACCAATGCATTCTTCAAAGTTTCAAACACCTGCAAACAATCATTGGAAAAATTGAAATCAACATCTTTTTCTAGCAATTGACTCAAAGGCTTAGAAATATTTGAAAAGTCACAGATAAACCTTCTATAAAATCCGGCGTGGCCTAAGAAACTCCGAATCGCTTTTTCGTTTGTAGGAGGTGGTAACTTCTCGATCGCTACAATCTTTGCCCGATCTACTTCCAAACCTACAGAAGATACTCGATGACCAAGTACAATACCATCGCGTACCATAAAATGACACTTTTCCCAATTGAGTACAAGATTGGCCTCTTCACATCGCTGTAAGACTAAGGAAAGATTGTGAAGACAATTATCAAAAGAGTCTCCAAACACAGAGAAATCGCCCATAAACACCTCCATAACCTTTTCAATAAGATCGTGAAATATAGCCATCATACAACGTTGGAAAGTGGCAGGTGCATTACATAAGCCAAATGGCATGCAGTGAAATGCAAATGTGCCATAAGGACATGTAAATGTCATTTTTCCTGGTCTTCTGGCGCAATCATGATTTGATTGTACCCGAAATAACCATCTAAAAAGCAATAATAATCATAACCTGCTAGACGGTCCAACATCATATCTATAAAGGGGAGGGGAAAATGATCTTTTCGAGTGGCATCATTAAGTTTTCTATAATCAATGCAAATTCGCCACCCGGTAACAATTCTAGTAGCAATCAATTCTTCATTCTCATTTTTCACGAATGTTACCCCCTTTCTTCGGCACCACTTGTACCGCATTTTACCCATGATGTAGGTCCCGAGGGGTGTGAGTGTAGGTTTAGAGGGGGTTGAATAAACCTTACCAACTTTTCGATTTAGTCCTTTTTAAATTGGTCGAGTTAATACTTCAACCGAGTCCTTGATGGACAACTAAATTAGTTAATCGCCAGAGTTAGCCACTCAACGGACTGATCGATTTGTTGATAGAATAACTCAAATTTTTTGACTAGAACTTAACTTGTGATATGTTTTATTGGAAGACTTAACACCCTTGAATTTGGTTTAAGTTTGTTTTAATATTTGGTTTTAGCACTTTGTTGATTATCAATTGGATACCAAATTTATCGTGCACAGATATTAAAGTAACATACAGAAATTAAAGTCTTTGAAATGTAAATGACACAATAAATTTTTATAGAGGTTCGAAGATGGGGTAATTCTTCTAATCCTCTCTTCTCCAACTCCTGGAGGAATCCACTAAGTATTGATCAGTATACAAAGTGGTAATCGGTCCAGATGCAAGTTTTGATCACACGGTGACTTGATCCTTTGGGACTCGGTCTGGAGATGCCTTGGTCACACGGTGGCTTCTCGTGCGACTCAACTCTTCTTCACAGGATTTGCTTTGCTACTGACCCACTTGCTCAAGCTTATTGGATTTCATCACGAAGCCCTCCAAAAATTTGAGACTGGTTCGACCTTGAACCTTTCTACAATCCTCCGTGGAATGTAGACCCCTTGATT
Source organism: Rehmannia glutinosa (assembly GCA_016081115.2). Lineage (NCBI taxonomy): Eukaryota > Viridiplantae > Streptophyta > Magnoliopsida > Lamiales > Orobanchaceae > Rehmannia > Rehmannia glutinosa. The sequence continues at coordinate 455,695 of JABTTQ020001574.1, forward strand.
CTTCAAATGTTTCCTCTTCAACTGATTGAAGTCGTCTTTCCTTCACAAGTGAGTGTTGGATTGATTTCATTCGTAATGCAGGCTTGAGGATTGAATCTTGAATGATTTGAGAGTATCTCAGGTTACAGATATTGCTTTTCTTGCTCGTATTTGTTTTCTGATTGTCAAGGTAACCTTTTCTCAAAGTGATTCCTCAGCCTTTTATAGTGTTCTTTTGAAAACTTTGCCCGTTGAAGAGATAAGTTAATTTTCAAAAGACACTTGTGGTCGTTGGCTTGTCTTGTTGCGTTTTTGGAATTGACATTTCCTCGTATGAATGAGTCTTGACTTTTCGATTTTACACACAGTGCGAGCTTCCCATTCGTTCATTCCTCTTGCAGTTCGGGACCGAGCACTTTAAGAAAGGCAGTATGGAAGTATTACTTGTTTAAGTAATTCTCTTGACTTCTGTGCAACGGATCTCTTTCAGTTGTCTCGACTTGACTGCATTTCCTTGACTTCCCCAGGTAACTTCGAGTCAGCTTTCAATCATTGGATGACTCATCTCTCACTTCAACTTGAGACTTGGCTATCTTGAGTTGACTTGTGACACTTCATTGGTGCATCTCTGTTTGCACCTTCAGTACGAGCACTGTCTTCTCTTCTTTGCCACACTCACGGTGCCTCGCAATGAGTCTTCCTTCTAGTCTACGGTTGACTTCTTGCATATTCTGGCATAACTGACATAACTCAGCTCGACCAGCCCTACCTATTACAATGCAATTTACAACAAAAAATGGGGTGCCAACTTTCTATTCTAAGTTTTACATGGCATTCATCAAAATCTAAAAATTAATTTCCCAACACATGAACTATCAGATATAGCATAAATGATCCCAACATCTAACCATTTCAACACTTCCTTCCTAACCACATCTTGCATGATAGGGTTTAGTCGTCTTTGGTTTTGCACTGGATGGTTTATAAACATCTCCCATCCGAATTTTATGCATTACAATGGTGGACTTATGCCTTTTAAATCAGTTATAGACCATCCGAGTGCTGACTTATGTTTTCGTAAAACCCTTAACAATTTGTCAAGTTGAGTAGGAGTGAGAAGAGATGAAATGATTACCGGATTTGCATTATTCGCCCCAAGAAATGCATATTTGAGGTGTTCAGGTAATTGCTTGAGTTCCGGAGTCGACGTTGTTGTTTCTGGGTCACGCACGGGTTGCCCATGCTCAGGCGCACGGGTCATGCATGATCCCCTCCGCCCTTCTCTCCCGGCATCACGTACGGGTTGCCCGTGCTCCAGCACATGGCCCGTGCGCTCTTTAGGGTTCTCAACCATCACTTCGGCATCACGCACGGGTTGCCCGTGCGTGGACGCATGGGTCGTGCGTTGCTGTAGGTTTGACCCTCTTATTTCCAACTTTGTGTTCTCGCCTCTTGCGCTCCTAGGTAGTTCCTGCATATGATCTAAGGCACAAACATAGTCGTACAAATCTTGGTTATCAAAATCAAGCACAACACTCGACATTGAGCACGAGTGTGTTAGACCAAATTCCAAATCATCCGTAGACAATGTATGATCAACATAATCCTCAATGCATGAACTAACTATATCTAAAAATGACAATTTTCCACCATATCATGAAATTTCATTGCCTTATATATAGAAAATAAAACGTGCTCATCATTAACCCGTAAAGTGAGCTCTCCTTTTTGTACGTCTATTAAGGCTTTCCCGGTAGCAAGGAATGGCGTCCAAGTATCAATGGAACATCGCGATCTTCTTCCATATCAAGAACCAAGAAATCCACAGGGAATATAAATTTATCAACTTTTACTAGCACATCTTCTATAATTCCCTTTGGATATGTAAGTGACCGGTACGCAAATTGCAATATTACCGTGGTTGGCTTCACTTCGCCTAGTCCAAGCTTCCTGAAAATGGACAAATGCATCAAATTAATACTTGCCCCTAAATCACACAACGCTTTATTAAAGAAGTTACCACCAATAGAACAAGAGATAGTGAAACTCCCCGGATCTTTCAGTTTTTGTGGTAGATTTCTTTGGATTATCGCCCTACATTCTTCCGTCAAATTCACCGTTTCAAAGCTTGTCATCTTCCTCTTATTTGACATAACATCCTTAAGAAATTTCGCGTAATTTGGCATTTCCTCTAGTGCGTCTGCAAAAGGAATGTTAATGTGCAATTTCTTAAATATATCAAGGAATTTTGCAAATTGATCATCAAGCCTTTTCTTTTGAAATCTTTGAGGGAAGGGAAGAGAGATAGGCAATTTAGATATATAAGAGTTAGACGATGATTTAAGCTTCTCAGCCCCTGTTTGTTCCTCCTCTTGTCTCTCCTTTTCCCCATCTTTCATCATCGATTCAACATCTCCTGCCTTGGATGATTCGCTCAAAATTTTTAGATTTCCTGATTTTTCTTTAGGCCCCTCATATTTCGTACCACTCCTTAACCGAATAGCCTTGCATTGTTCCTCAGGATTAACTTCCGTGTTACTCGAAAATTGACCATTTTGATGTTGCCCACCAACAATTGTAGCCAATTGGCCCACTTGAGTTTCAAGATTCTTTATCGAACTTGTAATTTGGGTCATTTGTAGCTCCACCTTATCCATCCTAGAATCTTGCCTAGCGAAGCGACTCCTCGTGTCACTCATGAATGAATTTGATTGATTTATGAACGAGGTGAGTGCATCTTCCAAAGATGATTTCCCTTCCACATTTGCACCCCCACTTGAAGCATTAAATCCCGGCGGTGGTTGCAACACATTCTTTGTATTGGCATAGGAAAAATTTTCATGGTTTCTCAATCCCGGATGGTAGTATGTTGGGTTTGAATTGTTCCGAAAATTGTTGAAATTCCGGTTATTCACATAATTGACCTCCTCCATCGGATATAGAAGAGCTTCACTACCCTTACTCGTGCTTGCTTCTGGCCCTTTCGTCAAAACACTCAATTGGGATGTCAATGCCGCCACTTGTGCGATCAACGCCTTAATGGGTCGAATCGAGATTTCACTACTCGTTGTACATTGGATCTTTCGACGCCACTGGTAACTGTTCATAGCCATTTCTTCAAGAAGATTTAAGGCATTTTGTGGAAACCTTGCCAACAATGCTCCTCCCGTTGCGGCATCAACAAAGGCCCTCGTTTGCCCCATTAAACCATTGTAGAATAAGCATAACTGTTGATCTTCCGGAAAGCCATGTTGTGGACATCTTCTTAACAAATCCCGAAATCGTTCCAAAGCCTCGTACAAAGGCTCAGAGTCAAACTGTCGGAATTGAGTAATTTCGCTTTTGAGCTGCAAAGTTTTGCTTGGTGGAAAGAATTTAAACAAGAACTTTTGGCTCAAATCGTCCCATGTGCTCACACTTCCTTGCGTTAAAGTACCCAACCAATTCCTCGCCTTATCACTTAAAGAGAAAGGGAATAGGCGCAATCCTATGGCGTTATCCGAAACTCCATTCATTTTTATTGTATTGCATATTTGGATGAAATGTGCAAGGTGAGAATTAGGATCTTCAGTTGCGAAACCCCCAAACTGGTTCTGTTGTACCATGTTGATCAGTGTCGGTTTAAGCTCGAAGTTGTTGGCATTTATCGGTATATGAGCAATACCACCGTAATTACGATTCATTTGAGGTCGAAAGTAATCACGGATAGCTTGCTGTGGAACCGGTATTGGTAACTCGTTGATCCCATTGTTACCTCTATTTTCTTCGTCCATGTCACCCATATTCTGATTTTGTTGTCTTTCAGCCCGTCTAGTAGTTGCACTAATTCTCCTTGCGAAAGCCTCAACCACCGGTATGAGCGGTATTAAATCTCCTTGCCTAGAGCGTGTGTTCATGCACTACCTGGACCAAACTAAAAGAAACAAGTCAAATAATGAAGGATTTAAGTTAACCAAAAATATTGAGAAAATAAAAAATGTCTAAATTAAGAATAATTATATCTATCGCAATATTAGCACCAAAAATTGTATTAGTCCCCGGCATCGGCGCCAAAAACTTGTTCGCCTTTATTTAGCTCACAGCAAGTGTACGATGTACGTTATAGAAAAGGGTAGCAAGGTCGTATCCACGGAGACTAATAAATTAATATGCTAAGTATTGAACTAAGATAGTCTTATTTTTATTTAGACGGTCGTAAAATGATGGTTGTTGTTAGATTAAGACAATTAGGACTACTAAAAACACAAGATTAAGATAATGCAAGTAATAGAAGTATCAAGATAATAAAATGGATTCACGGGTTAAGGTTTTAATTAATATCCCTCTTGTTGTCCGATTTAACCAAAGTCAAGTTATTATCAATATTCCTATAAGACGATCGCGATAATATTTTATCCTCCCTCTCGAGATGCATATAAAACATAGATTGAAATACCTATGCTAGCATCTCTACTCAACATGAAGTATTCAACTCCTAAAAGTTCAAAAGGTCAAATGTCCTCACAAATATTTACAAACCTCTCGATTCATGCAAATATTTGTGCCGAGTACTCAAGATCTAATAGGCTTCAAGACAATAACTTCAACTAAGATTAAAACATTCAACAAGAGTTCATTAATCTACTACCAAAACCCAGAAATCTAAAGAGTTTAGCTACACATGATGTCTAAATAACTCATAAACAAATTGTTCAAAGTCATGACAAACTAAAATGAAAGATTACAACTACAAGAGAAGCAAGAAAAACTTAGGAAAGTCGACAATCTCTCGATGTATCTCCGTTCCTTGAGCTCCGATGCAACCCGATTATCTCCTTGATATCTTCTTCCAAGAATAAACCTTTGTCTTGTGTTCTATAGCCAAAAATGTCAGAATGTTCCTTGGTGTGCTCCCCCAAAAGTGATTATATACCTTTTAGAAAGTTTTAGGGCATATTGCTGTCATGGTACTGCATTACAGCAGGGACGCACGGGCCGTGCGTGGGCGCACGGGCTACCCGTGCGTCATGCCGTAGGCCGAGTCCTGCTTTTCAACAACCTTCGCACGGGTCGTGCGTAGATGCACGGGCTACCCGTACGCATTGCCGTAGGCACCTTCCAAGTTTCAGTGGCGAACGGGTGGTGCGTGTACGCACGGGCTACCGGTGCGCATTGCCGTACCTTCGATATTTCATCCCCAGGGGCGCACGGGTCGCGCTCAGGCGCGCGCCCTACCCGTGCGTCCTCTATTTTGCCTCATTTGTGGTGTTTCTTCTTTTCTATGCTCGTATTTGTCTCCCAATTTCTTCAAATATCGTTAAATTCCCTCAAAACGAGCAAAACATAACATCTTTCCCACAAAGAGTGAATACAAACCATTTCATATGAGTTTATGCATGTTTAATCACCATTTTTGTCAATATTAAACCTTAAAAGACATGCAAAACTCACACCTATCAGGTTGCATGTTCATTTTCTCAACAAGATCACCATTTAAAAAACATATTTTATATCCATCCGATATATACCCCATCGAAGTTACAACAAAAGTATTTTATGGTGGCTAAATAATGGGTTTTCACAATTACTCTTAAAAGGCAAAATATATTAAAAAATCAGATCATGGCTTCATAAGATAAACCTAACGATAACATGTATATTCATCAATAAATGAAACATAATATCACGACCCACTCTTCCTATTGACGGGAAAGATCCCCACATATCAGAATAAACAAGATCAAATGTTGCACGGAAAATACGAAAAAATTTATTAAACGATATAGCATAAATTTTGTCAGTTTCTAACAATTACAATCTGAAATATCATGAGATCTCAATTCTCCTAAGACATCAATAGAAACCAACAACTTTAAGTGAGACGCATACACATGACCTAAACGAGAATGGCATAAGTAAAAATCGAACATACGACTCAAACAAAAAGATGACAAATCCATAGTAAAAATTGTAGCTTACAGTACTTTTAGTTGATCCAATAATAAAATCCCCTTCACTTACAACATGTTCCAATCAGCTTCTAAGACTGCCAGTCCTGTGCAAAATAAGTAGAAGAAGATGAGACTAAATAACCAAAAACACATAATTAGCTAACTGAAATCAGATTTAAGGTGAGATTAGGAACATAAGAGCATCCATAATTGGGATATTTCGCCAAATATCCTCATGAAATATCCTCACACCCATTGTGGATAAATATTTGGGTTGATGTGGAAAATATCCGTGCAAGATTTATGCCTGGATATTTTTCTCCGAACCAAAGATAAATAAGGTAGAAAGGTTAATGTGTGGGGCCATAAATATGTGGTTGGGATATATTTGACTGTGGGATGTGGATATTTTGAGGAATGAGATATTTAATGGATGATGTGGAACAATGGGCTCACAAATATTTAGAACAAATATACCCATCACTGTGGATGCCCTAATATATGTTGGAATTGGTTTTAATAAATTGGTTTTGACCCGATTTTGACCAATTATTTAAGTGGGTTCATTTATTCGAAGTATGAAATAAATGAGTTAAACGTCATCTTCGTCACGGGTAGATGAGTTTAGCATTTTGAATTTATCAAAAACAATGTCGGGTGAATGAGAAATAAATGCATAAAGTTGGCCACTTAAAATGCTTTTATATATGGAATATAAAAGGGTGGGAATATGGAAAGCCATATCCCACATAGGTAACATATTGAATGTTTGACTAGTTAATAAAGAGCTTCACCACTAATAAGGAGTAATCAAGTGGAACTCCTTATGGTACACCCTAGTGGACCAAGTCAATTTTGACTTGGCAGAATCATCCGTGTGGCAACACATGGCGCTGATTGGATGTGTATGTTCGCTGACAGGGCACCGTGACTGGACACGACTGTCCAATGTGCAGAGGTGAATGCCAAAGGGTTTGTCCTTGATCGGATCGATCAGGACCATCGGATCGGCAACTAACCACAGGCACGCACGATCGGTCAAGTCAATCGATTCGGACAGGGGTTGCACCGATCAAGAGGCACCAGGAGCTTTATATAAAGCAACCCCCAGAATCATTTCATAGCATCACAAATTCGAATCAGGAGATTGATAAGGAAAAGATAATGGCGCCCGATGCTTGGAGTCAAGGAGACTTTCTATACCAGAACTACATTCTCAATGGACTGGACAACACATTGTATAATGTGTATTGTTTGGTAAAGACTACTAAAGAGCTATGGAGTTCTTTAGAGAAAAAATATAAAACGAAAGATGCTGGCACAAAGAAATTTGTTGTCGGCAAATTCCTTGAGTTCAAGATGGTTGACACCAAGACGGTGATCAGCCAGGTTCAACAGATCCAAATTTTATTCTCGCGCGATATAATTGCAGAAGGGGTGGTTGTGAGTGAATCCTTTCAAGTAGCTGCTATTATCGAGAAGCTACCGCCTCTATGGAAGGATTTTAAAAATTACCTGAAGCATAAGCGGAAAGAGATGGGGCTTGAAGATTTAATTGTCAGATTGCGAATTGAAGAAGACAATCGCAAGTCTGAAATTAAGTCTGGCAAACTTGGTGGAGCCAAATGCTAGCAAGAAGAGAAATCACCCGGGAAATAGTCAGAAACAGGGGAAGGCTAAAAAGTTAAAGGGAACTGCTTCAACTGTGGAAAGTCGAATCACAAGGCTAAAGATTGTCGTCTTTCTAAGAAAGCCAATCGGAACCAGGTGCATGTGACTGAGGACAAATCAGTGCCAATTGATATGTCCGAGCTTGATCTCTCGGCTATTGTGTATGAAGGCAACAAGTGCTACATGGTGGAGAACTCGAGAGAATGGTGGGTGGACACAGGTGCTACACGCCACATATGCTCCGACAAAGACATGTTCTCAACGTATACTCCTATCAACGAATGGAAGTTATACATGGGGAATCATGCAACGTCTGAAATTGTCGGTCTTGGCAAGGTGGTGTTGAAGATGACCTCGGGCAAGGAGCTAATCCTCGTTGATGTCCTTCATGTTCCAGACATTCGAAAGAATTTAGTGTCAGGATCATTGTTGGTTAATGCAGGGTTTAGATTAGTATTTGAGGCTCAAAAATTTGTACTAATGAAAAATGGACAGTTCATAGGGAATGGGTACTTAGATAATTCAAAATGAATGTAACGAATGTACTCCGAAAATTTGAAAGCAATAAAATTAATGCTTCTTCTTTTTTGCTTGAGTGTTCAAATTTATGGCATGTTAGATTAGGACATGTGAATTTTAACACTTTGAAAAGGTTAGTAAACTTGGAATTACTACCTCACTTTAGAATAAATTCACATCACAAGTGTGAAATCTTTGTTGAGGCAAAAATGGCTAAAACACCATTCCACTCGGTGGAAAGAGAAGCAGAACCTCTAGAGTTATTCACAGTGATATATGTGATTTAAAGTTTGTGCAAACTAGAGGTGGGAAAAAGTATTTTATTACTTTTATCGATGATTGCACAATATACTGTTATGTATATCTTTTAAGAAGTAAAGATGAGGCCTTAGAAGCTTTTAAAAGCTATAAGAATGAGGTTGAAAATCAACTTAGCAAACGAATTAAGATAATTCGAAGTGATAGAGGTGGAGAATATGGATCTCCTTTTGATGAATTTTGCTCAGATTCTGGTATTATTGATCAAACGACAGCTCCTTATTCACCACAATCAAATGGTATTCTGACGCAAAACCAAACTCTAAAAGAGATGATGAATGCTTTGTTGATAAATTCCTGGTTTACCTCAGAATTTGTGGGGGGAAGCAATTCTCTCGGCTAAGCACATTCTTAACAAAATACCACACAAAAATAAAGATAAAACTCCGCATGAGTTATGGAAAGATCGAAAACCTTCTTACAAATACCTGAAAGTGTGGGGTGTTTGGCTAAAGTAGAAATACCTAAGCCAAAACAAGTCAAGATAGAGCCTAAAACAAACGATTGCATTTTAATTGGATATGCAAATAACAGTAGTGCATATCAATTTTTAGTGCACAAATCAGCAATTCCACATACAAGAAGGTACAATTATTGAGTCAATGAATACTGTATTTTTCGAAGACGTGTTTCCTTGTCAAGAAAGGAAAAAAGCTAATTCTAGTAAAAGAACATGTGATACTGCCGATGGTGATCATCAAAGTGATGAAGAACCGGGACGCAGTAAAAGGGCCAAATAAAAAAAGTCTTTTGGTCCAGATTTTCTAACTTATGTGTTAGAAAATGAACCAAGGACAATTGGTGAAGCATTGTCCAGTCCAGAAGCTCTATTCTGGAAAGAAGCTATTAATAGTGAGATAGATTCCATTATGCAAAATCATACTTGGGAGTTGGTAAATCCCACCGGGAAATAAGCCTTTAGGATGCAAGTGGACCCTTAAAAGGAAACATAAAGCTGATGGAACTATTGATAAGTACAAGGCCATGTTAGTAGCTAAGGGATTTAAACAAAGAGAAGGCCTTGATTTCTTTGATACGTATTCACATGTGACAAAAATCACATCTGTTAGAGTTCTCATTGCTATTGCAGCATTGCATAACCTTGAGATACACCAAATGGATGTGAAAACGGCTTTTCTAAATGGTGAATTAGAAGAGAAAATCTACATGGAACAACCCGAAGGGTTTGTTGCTCCTGGACAGGAGAAGAAGGTGTGAAAACTCGTTAAGTCATTGTATGGTCTTAAGCAAGCTTCGAAACAATGGCACGAGAAATTTGACAGAACTATGTTGTCGAATGGCTTCAAAATTAACGAGTGTGATAAATGTGTTTACATTAAAGACACACCTAATGCTTATGTGATTGTCTGTCTTTATGTTGACGACATGTTAATTATGGGTAGTAATCATGATATAATCATGAATACTAAGAAAATATTGACCAAACATTTTGATATGAAAGATATGGGTGTAGCAGATGTTATTCTGGGAATTAAGATCTCTAAAACATCTTATGGACTTGTTTTATCACAGTCTCATTATATTGAGACAGTACTTCGAAAGTTCAATGCTTATGATAGTCCTCCAGCTAAAACGCCTGTTGATTTAAGCTTACACTTAGCCAAAAATCAAGGTGAGCCTGTATCTCAACAAGAATATTCTCGGATTATTGGGAGTCTAATGTGTGTAACAAACTGCACACGTCCGGATATTTCCTACGCAGTTAATAAACTGAGTAGATTTACGAGAAATCCTGGAAATGACCATTGGAAGGCATTGATAAGGGTTCTTAGGTATCTAAGACTCACCTTAAATTATGGATTACATTACTCTAGATATCCAGCTGTATTAGAAGGATACAATGATGCTAATTGGATATCTGACTCAAAAGATTCCAAGTCCACTAGTGGTTACGTTTTTACCATTGGTGGAGGAGCGGTGTCATGGAAATCCTCTAAACAAACGTGTATAGCTCGATCCACGATGGAATCAGAGTTTATAGTTTTGGATAAAGCTGGTGAAGAAGGGGAATGGCTTCGCAACTTTTTAGATGATATTCCTTGCTGGCCTAAGTCGGTGGCTGCAATCATGATACATTGTGATAGTCAGTCGGCTATAGGAAGAGCTTAAAACAGTTGGGCAGTTGATCTCAAATGGGGTTATTACAATCGATTACATGAAATCGAAAGAAAACCTAGCGAATCCGTTAACCAAAGGTTTAAATAGAGATCAAGTATACTGCTTATCGAAAGGAGTGGGCTTAAAATCCACAAAATAAGAGTGTTCATAGCGGTTGCCCAACCTTGTGAATTGGGGATCCCAAGACCTTGGTTCAATGGGACAACTAAGTTATGAATATTCAGATAAACACTTAGAGCATGTTACAACTCATTCCTATCCAAGTGGAAAAACCTGCTGAATGTGGTGAGGTTAAGTTATAAATTTTAATGATTCCTATACTTTAAAGAAGCGGAGTATGGCAGGATACTCTTAATAGGACATCACCTATATAAATGTGAAGAAGGGCCACTTCAACGAAACACTTATGAATCCAAGATGTTGTCCAGGGCCAAAATGGACACAACCGTGAGAACCAAATGGTGTTAGGAAAGATATTGTGTGGATGATGTTGTTTTGGTTTACATAAACAGCTGAACAGTCCAAGACATCGCGTCACTGTGCATCCTAGTAAATCCGATAGTATTCCGCTAAGGAAGGTTCAAAGCCACAAGCTACCTCTCCCGATGCAATAGCTTTCTATTTGAACTCTTTTAGTGTCTGCATACTCATATTCATTTATTTTCATTCATGTGGGGGATTATTGGAATTGGTTTTAATAAATTGGGTTTTGAGCCAATTTTGACCAATTATTTAAGTGGTTTGTTTATTTGAAGTATGAAATAAATGAGATAAGCCACGGGTAGATGAGTTTAGCATTTTGAATTTCTCAAAACCAATGTCGGGTGAATGAGAAATAAATGCATAAAGTTGGCCACTTAAAATGCTTTTTATATATAGAATATAAAAGGGTGGGAATATGGAAAACCATATCTCACATAGGAAACATATTGAATGTTTGACTAGTTAATAAAGAGCTTCACCACTAATAAGGAGTAATCAAGTGGAACTCCTTATGGTACACCCTAGTGGACCAAATTAATTTTGACTAGCCTTTGGCTAGCTCAAAAGGCACCAAGGACGGTGCGGAGCACCATCAGAGCTGGAGCCGGAGCCAGAGCCGGGCCCAGGACCGGGCCCGCGCACGTCGCGCATAGTCACATTGGGCGCTTTAGAGGCGCACTTTGCACTTCACCATAGGACACAATCTGACGGTCAAGACTGATCCGGACCAGGGGTTGCACCCAGTCTAAAGAGGTACCAAGAGCTCTATATAAAGCAGCCCCCAGAATCATTTCATAGCATCAGAAAAATTCAAAATCTTCAAGCATTCTGCATAAAAGTCTTGAGAGTCCATAAACATTAAAAAAGTTCGAAGTGTCTTGTAATTTGTAGTATTGCTATCACAAGACGCAAGTCATTGTATCTTAGGAGGCGATTGCTAGTTTCCATTAACACCGTGAGCGGGGCAATTTCGTCTTAAAGAGAAAGAGTCTAACTCTTGCCTCGACATCTGTTTTCATATCGAAACTCTGCTCGAATATTTAGCCATTCGATATACACTACCTGTTATTTCCAACAATATACATCTTGAAGGGAGAAACAAGATATGATAATAGAACCACTTCCTATTATTGACATTGGATTATTGCCAATAGTTTGAACTAACACAGGCGGATTAGGAGACAAATAGGTAAAAGACGACATACTAGGTGATATATGATGGGAAACTCATGAATCTAAGATCCACAATAGTGAAGACTTTGTTGAAGAACTTAAATGAGAAACCTATATTTGATTAGGCAGACATAACATGTGGTTGTGAGGTAAGGAACTTTTAAAACTTTTGAGGTGGTCTAGAAGACCACTGGAACGACGATGGTGCTTGTGGCTACTATGGAGGATATTAGGGCCGTTGTTACTAGAACCCTAGCTTTAAATGACCCAATCACCTTTCAGACAAGTAGTTGACAAACCCCAATGTCGTTGAGGTTAGTGGTAAATAATACTCAAGATAATGGACATCACAGAAATATATTAAGGCAAACAAACAACCTTATAAGGGTGGCTATGTTTTGAGACTTGCTTTGGTCGTTCCGTGGGGGAGCTGAACGAGAAACGGGCATTTCTTTTTCATTGTTATTGAATCCTGAACCGTTGGACTCTATTGATTTGGATAAGAGATAGTAATCAGATTTATGACCCCATTAAATCACTGGAATGTGAGAGAGATGGTGGTTGCCGACATAGTGGAGGAAGCTGAATCGGGGTGAGGGTTTGGGCCTGAAGAGAGAGAATAGGGCCGACGGGAATAGAGATGTTAGGGCAATTTTATTTTTATTTTTTTATAATAAATACACTTAAGTTTTAATTTACGTTGACTTGGCGTTTAATTCAAAAAATTCCATATAAATGACATCGGCACATAGACATCAGTACACTAAGACCAATGTCTATTAGCGAAACAACGCGCTCATAGACATCGCTTTTGTTGAAAAACGATGTTAAAACATAAAAGACGACAGAACAATGAAAATACCGATGTTGTTTTGGTGATGTCTTTTTGCATTTTTCTTGTAGTGACCTTTACTAAACAATTGAGGCTACTAAGTGTTCAGATGGTTCTGTTGGTGCCAAAAATCACATTCATGTGATATAATCCTCGAATTCATCTTATTTGAATTATATTTAATAGACTTTTGTTGTATGGCAAGAATCGATGCAGTAAATGTTGAAACAATCCTCTTATCAGCCTGAGTCTAAAGTCATGCTCTTCGACTATAAGTTCATTAACCATTAAATCTACATGAAGTAATGGGCTGCGATGCAGAATATTGCCATGCGACCCCTCAAAGCCAGAATAAACAAAGCTACCAAAATTGCACTAATCGTTGTTCTTATCAATGTGTAATAGAGCATGAAAAGACTCGTAAATCTACAGATTCAGCAAGGGACAATTGATCCAACAAATCAGACATTATAGAATAAAACTCTTGAATACTTATATCCTTCTACTTCAGAGCAAGAGTATCAGCCTCTAGTTAATATTGCTTTACAAAATTAAACTGTGTATACAACCATGACAGATGGTCCCAAACTTCATTCATGGTCTCATACTTTGCCAACTGAGCCTCTATAAGCTGTGAAGCTGAATTGTTGATCCAAGTAATTTTTTTTGAATTATCCGCTTTACCAAACCTCCAATAAATCTCTGCCAACCCTAAATCAGAACTCAAATCCTTACCCTTAGAATTCATAGGGTTTAAATTTTTGTCCTCGTAACAAAACCCCATATAGTATAATGTAAAAAAACTTTCATGACATTGACTCCAATACAAATAGTTTTTTCCATCTAATTGCATGTTGATTGTTAAAAGAGAGTCATATTTACGAACATCCATGGTGAACAAAATCAAAAAAGAACTTAAATCTAAACCAAGAAACTAGTGGAAAAAAATGAACTTTCAAAAAAAAATTAGCGAAAATGAACGAACTCATGATCTAAAGAGAAAATAAAGACTTGTATTCTTGTGATGCAACACCAAAAATAAATTATGAAATAGAAAAAGAGACTTATATATCAACAAGAAATCCAAACCCTAAAATGACTAAAACTAAATAAGAAAAACTAACTTTAATAAAAAAATATTATAAAATAACATATCGACTAATCAACCCGATTTGCTTTTGAAGATACGGAGTGGTTTGGCAATCATCGTTCAAATGGGTATGCGTAACACGCTTAATTTGATGCTACCCAATTGAATTCTACCCAACTCCACTTATCTATTGACATGTGTATTATTAAATGTAAACAACTTTCATCCCAACCATACAAATTTAACTTGATTTACTTTTTGGGAAAAAAATGCACATGTCAATCAACAGATGGAGTTGATGATAGGTGTGAGTTTTGCATGTATTTTGGGGCGTATTTATGGCTAAAATAGCAATTAAACGTGCATAAACTCATGTGAAATGGTTCATATTCGCTGTTTGTGGGAAAGATATTATGCTTTGCTCGTTTTGTAGGAATTTAACGATATTTGAAGTAATTTGGAGACAAATACGAGCATTGCGGAGAAGAAATACCACAGATGAAGCAAAATAGAAGACACACGGGTAGGGCGCGCGCCTGAGCACCACCCCTGCGCCCCTGGGAAGGGATTATTGAAGGTACGACAATGCGCACGGATAGCCCGTGCGTACATGCACCACCCGTGTGCCATTGAAGAATTGGAAGTGTCCTACGGCAATGCGCATGGGTAACCCGTGCGTCCCACGCACGACCCGTGCGTTGGTTGGTGAAAAGTATAGTTTGTCTACGGTATGACGCAAGGGTAACCCGATGCACAGCCCGTGCGTCCCTGCTGTACTGCAGTATTTTGACAGCAAATGCCCTAGACTTTTGAGGAGGTATATAAGCACTTTTTGGGGCGCACACCGAGGGAGATTCTGACATTTTGGGATCTACCACACAAGACAAAGGTCTATTATTGGAAGAAGATATCAAGGAGACAATTGGGTTGCATCAGAGCTTGAGGAACATAGATATATCGAGAGATTGTCGACTTTCCTAAGTTTTTCTTACTTCTCTTGTAGTTTTCATCTTTCAATTTTAGTTGTCATGGCTATGAACAATTTGTCTATAAGTTGTTTAGAAATCATGTGTAGCCAAACTCTTGAGATTTCCGGGTTTTAGAAGTAGATTAATGAACTCTTGTTGGATGTTTTGATCTTAGTTGAAGTTATTGTCTTGAAGCCTATTTGAGTACTTTGAGCTTATTCTTGTTTTATCACTTGATCAATGATTTAACTTGTTTGATATATTGATTCATAATTCGAGAGATGAGTTTATATTTTAGATCTTGAGTACTTGACACAAATATTTGCATGAATCGAGAGGTTTGTAAATATTTGTGAGGATATTTGATCTTTTGAACTTTTGGGAGTTGAATACTTCATGTTGAGTAGAGATGCTAGCATAAGTATTTCAATCTACGTTTTATATGCATCTCGAAAGAGAGGATAAAATAACTTTGTGATCGTCTTATAGGAATATTGATAATAACTTGGCTTTGATTAATTCGGACAACAAGAGGGATATTAATCGAAACCTTAACTCGGGAATCCATCTCATCATCTTGATACTTCTATCATTTGTATTATCTTAATCTTGTTCTTTAGTAGTCTAAATTGTCGTAATCTCACAACAACAATCATCAAATTACGATCGTCTAAATAAAAATAAAACTATCTTAGTTTAATACTTAGCATATTAATTTATTAGTCTCCGTGGATACGACCTTGCTACCCTTTTCTATAACGTACACCGTACACTTGTGGTGAGCTAAAAATAAGGCGAACATGTTTTTGGCGCCATTGCCGGGGACTAATACAATTTTTGGTGCTAATATTGCGATAGATAGAATTATTCTTAATTTAGACATTTTTTTTAATTTTCTCAATATTTTTGGTTAACTTAAATCCTTCATTATTTGACTTGTTTCTTTTAGTTTGGTCCAGGTAGTGCATGAACACACGCTCTAGGCGAGGAGATTTAATACCGCTCATACCGGAGGTTGAGGGGTTCGCAAGGAGAATTAGTGCAACTACTAGACGGGCTGAAAGACAACAAAATCAGAATATGGGGGACGTGGACGAAGAAAATAGATGTAACAATGGGATCAACGAGTTACCAATACGGTTCCACAAAGAAGCTATTCGTGATTACTTTCGACCTCAAACGAATCGTAATTACGGTGGTATTGCTCATATACCGATAAATGCCAACAACTTCGAGCTTAAACCTAAGATCGATCAACATGGTACAACAGAACCGCAGTTTGGGGTTTATGGAATCGAAGATCTAATTCTCACCTTGCACATTTCATCCAAATATGCAATACAATAAAAATGAATGGAGTTTCGGATGACGCCATAAGATTACGCCTATTCCCTTTATCTTTAAGGGATAAGGCGAGGAATTGGTTGGGTACTTTGATGCAAGGAAGTGTGAGCACATGGGACAATTTGAGCCAAAAGTTCTTGTTTAAATTCTTTCCACCGAGCAAAACTTTGCAGCTCAAACGCGAAATTACTCAATTCCGATAGTTTGACTCCGAGCCTTTGTACGAGGCTTGGGAACGATTTCGGGATTTGTTAAGAAGATGTCCACAACATGGCTTTCCGGAAGATCAATAGTTATGCTTCTTCCACAATGGTTTAATGGGGCAAACGAGGGCCTTTGTTGATGCCGCAGCGGGAGGAGCATTATTGGCAAGGTTTCCACAAGATGCCGTAAATCTTCTTGAAGAAATGGCTATGAACATTACAAAGGGCGTCTGAAGATCCAATGTACAACGGGTAGTGAAATCTCGATTGAGACCCATTAAGGCGTTGATCGCACAAGTGGCGGCATTGACAACCCAATTGAGTGTTTTTGACGAAAGGGCCAGAAGCAAGCACGGGTAGTGAAGCTCTTTTATATCCGATGGAGGAGGTCAATTATGTGAATAACTGGAATTTCAGCAATTTCCGGTGAAACTCAAGTGGGCCAATTGGCCACAATTGTGGGTGGTCAACATCAAAAGGGTCAATTTCCGAGTAACACGGAAGTTAATCCTAAGGAACAATGTAAGACTATTCGATTACGGAGCGGTACGGAATATGAGGGGCCTAAAGAAAAATCTGGAAATCTGAAAATTTCAGAGGAAATATCTAAGTCGGGAGAGGTTGAATCGGTGATGAAAGATGGTGTTGAAATAGATGGGGAAAAATAGAGACAAGAGGCAGAACAAACAGGGGCTGACAAGCCCAAATCATCGTCTAACTCTAATATATCTAAATTACCTATCTCTCTTCCCTTTCCCCAAATATTTCAAAAGAAAAAGCTTGATGATCAATTTGATAAATTCTTCGATATATTTAAGAAATTGCACATTAACATTCCTTTTGCAGACGCACTAGAGCAAATGACAAATTACGCGAAATTTCTTAAGGATGTTGTGTCGAAGAAGAGGAAGATGACAAGCTTTGAAATGGTGAATTTGACGGAAGAATGTAGCGCGATCATTCAAAGGAAGCTGCCACAAAAACTGAAAGATCCGGGGAGTTTCACTATCCTTTGTGCCATTGGTGGTAACTTCTTTAATAAAGCATTGTGTGATTTAGGGGCAAGTATTAATTTGATGCCTTTGTCCATTTTCAGGAAGCTTGGACTAGGTGAAGTGAAGCCAACCATGGCTTGTGGACCGGTCACTTACATATCCAAAGGGAATTATAGAAGACGTGCTGGTAAAAGTTGATAAATTTATATTCCCTGTGGATTTCTTGGTTCTTGATATGGAAGAAGATCGTGACGTTCCACTAATACTTGGACGTCCATTCCTTGCTACCGGTAAAGCCTTAATAGACATACAAAAAGTAGAGCTCACTTTACGTGTTAATGATGAGCACATTTTATTTTCTATATATAAGGCAATGAAATTTCATGATACGGTGAAAAATTGTAATTTTTTGGATATAGTTAGTTCATGCATTGAGGATTATGTTGATCATACATTGTCTACGGATGATTTGGAATTTGGACTAATCCACTCGTGCTCAATGTTGAGTGTTGTGCTTGATTTTGATAACCAAGATTTGTACGACTATGTTTGTGCCTTAGATCATATGCAGGAACTACCTAGGAGCGCAAGAGGCGCAATGCTGGAAAGAAAAGGGTCAAACCTACAGGCACGCACGGCCCGTGCGTCCACGCACGGGCAACCCGTGTGTATTGCCGAAGGAAGAAAGAAAGATAGGGGATCACGCACGACCCGTGTGCCTGAGCACGGACAACCCGTGCATGACCCTAAAACAGCAACGTCGACTCCAAAACTCAAGCAATTACCCGAACACCTCAAATATGCATTTCTTGGGGTGAATAATGTAAATCCGGTAATCGTTTCATCTCTTCTCACTCCTACTCAACTTGATAAATTGTTAAGGGTTTTACGTAAACATAAGTCGGCACTCGGATGGTCTATAACTGATTTAAAAGGCATAAGTCCATCCATTGTAATGCATAAAATTCGGATGGAAGATGTTTATAAACCATCAGTGCAAAACCAAAGACGACTAAACCCTATCATACAAGATATGGTTAGGAATGAAGTATTCAAATGGTTAGATAATGGAATCATTTATGCCATATCCGGTAGTTCCTGGGTAAGTCTGGTACAAGTGGTGCCGAAAAAAATGGGGTAACAATAGTGAAAAATGAGAATGAAGAACTGATTGCTACGAGAATTGTTACCGGGTGGCGAATATGCATTGATTATAGAAAACTTAATGATGCCACTCGAAAAGATCATTTTTCCCTCCCCTTTATAGATATGATGTTGGATCGTCTAGCAGGTTATGATTATTATTGCTTTTTAGATGGTTATTCCAGGTACAATCAAATCATGATTGCGCCGGAAGACCAGGAAAAAATGACATTTACATGTCCTTATGACATATTTGCATTTCGCCGCATGCCATTTGGCTTATGTAATGCACCTGCCACTTTCCAACGTTGTATGATGGCTATATTTCACGATCTTATTGAAAAAGTTATGGAGGTGTTTATGGACGATTTCTCTGTGTTTGGTGACTCTTTTGATAATTGTCTTCACAATCTTTCCTTAGTCTTACAGCGATGTGAAGAGACCAATCTTGTACTCAATTGGGAAAAGTGCCATTTTATGGTACGCGATGGTATTGTACTTGGTCATCGAGTCTCTTCTGTAGATTTGGAAGTAGATCGGGCAAAGATTGTAGCGATCGAGAAATTACCACCTCCTACAAACGAAAAAGCCATTCGGAGCTTCTTGGGCCATGCCGGATTCTATAGAAGGTTTATCCGTGACTTTTCTAAAATTTTTAAGCCTTTGAGCCAATTGCTAGGAAAAGATGTTGCTTTCAATTTTTCCAATGATTGTTTGCAGGCGTTTGAAACTTTGAAGAATGCATTGGTGACCGCACCTATTCTTGTTGCCCCAGATTGGAGTCAACCGTTTGAATTGATGTGTGATGCGAGCGATTTTGCAGTAGGGGCTATTCTCGGTCAAAAGAGGGAAAATTTGTTTAGATCCATCTACTATGCTAGTAGAACGTTGGACAATGCTCAATAGAATTACACCACTACCGAGAATGAGATGTTGGCGATTGTTTTCACATTTGATAAATTCCGATCATACTTGATTGGGACGAAAATGATTGTTCACACCGACCATGCGGCCATCAAATATCTTTTTGATAAAAAGGATGCAAAACCAAGGTTGATTCGGTGGATCTTATTATTGCAAGAGTTTGATGTGGAAATCAAGGACCGGAAGGGATGTGAGAATGTGGTAGCAGACCACTTGTCTCGATTTAAAAATCAAAAGGGAGAGCAAAGAAGCACGGAATTGATAAATGAGGAATTTCCTGATGAACGATTACTCATGCTCGAGGCAAAATTTTCGTGGTATGCGGACTTTGTCAACTGTTTGGCTGCGGGAGTTTTGCCTCCGGATCTATCGCCTATCAAAAGAAGAAGTTCTTACATGATGTAAAGTTCTACATGTGGGACGACCCCTACTCTTTAAGAGGTGCTACCGACAAAATCATAAGAAGATGCGCACCTCAAGAAGAATGGGATGGAGTCTTACAACAATGTGTCATTCCGCACCCTCCGGAGGACATTTTGGCCTACCGCATCTGGCGAAGGTATTGCAAAGTGGGCTAGACATTTTGGCCTCTTTGTCATTGCAAAGATATTTTGACAACAAACGCCCTAGACTTTTGAGGAGGTATATAAGCACTTTTGGGGCGCACACCCAGGGAGATCGACATTTTGGGAGCTACCACACAAGACAAAGGTCTATTCTTGGAAGAAGACATCAAGGAGACAATCGGGTTGCATCGGAGCTTGAGAAACGGAGATATATCGAGAGATTGTCGACTTTCCTAAGTTTTTCTTGCTTCTCTTGTAGTTTTCATCTTTCAATTTTAGTTGTCATGGCTATGAACAATTTGTCTATGAGTTGTTTAGAAATCATGTGTAGCTAAATCTTGAGATTTCAGGGTTTTGGAAGTAGATTAATGAACTCTTGTTGGATGTTTTGATCTTAGTTGAAGTTATTGTCTTGAAGCCTATTTGAGTACTTTGAGCTTATTCTTATTTTATCACTTGATCAATGATTTAACTTGCTTGATATATTGATTCATAATTCGAGAGATGAGTTTCAATATTAGATCTTGAGTACTTGACACAAATATTTGCATGAATCGAGAGGTTTGTAAATATTTGTGAGGATATTTGATCTTTTGAACTTTTGGGAGTTGAATATTTCATGTTGAGTAGAGATGCTAGCATAAGATAAGTATTTCAATCTACGTTTTATATGCATCTCGAGAGGAGGATAAAATAACTTTGTGATCGTCTTATAGGAATATTGATAATAACTTGGCTTTGATTAAATCGGACAACAAGAGGGATATTAATCGAAACCTTAACTCGGGAATCCATCTCATCATCTTGATACTTCTATCATTTGTATTATCTTAATCTTGTGCATTAGTAGTCTAAATTGTCGTAACCTCACAACAACAATCATCAAATTACGATCGTCTAAATAAAAATAAAACTATCTTAGTTTAATACTTAGCATATTAGTTTATTAGTTTCCGTGGATGCGACCTTGCTACCTTTTTCTATAACGTACGCCGTACACTTGCGGTGGGCTAAAAATAAGGCGAACAGTTGAGTAGAATAATTTTCCGCGTACTATCCATAAGAAAAGAATTCAATAAGAGGAATTTTGTAAGACTGACTCTAGTAGTCTATGCGAGAAATTGAAATACTTAAATATGTGAGAAATTGAAATACATAAATATGTGAGAATTTTGTAAGAATTCAAAAAGTTTAGTCCAAAATACAAATGATAAAGTTGAAATACTTAAATATGTGAGAAATTGGACTATATATAATTTTAGGTTTGTAGAGGTTTGTCTCTTTCAAAAAAACAGTTTGTAATTTGTGGTTGCTATTTTGAATTTTTGACCTTCATTAATCATTAGTCCTTTTTTATTTGTTTATTTTTGAAAGGGCATCATAAGTCTATTTAATAAAACGTGAATTTGGAATTGTCCAATACATCTGATGGCCCCCTTTTTTCGGCTTGTTTTGGTGAACTTCCCATCCCACATTAGGGTTTAGTTTATGGACTGACTTGATAATCCAGACAATATATTATTTTCTCAAGAAATAATTTATTTTATCATTCGTTAATCATTGCATTAAATTATTAAACACTTAATAATGTAATAAAGGCCTTTGAGTCAAAATCTAATTAATCAAGATTGGCCGATCCGATTTGATTTTCATTTGATTTTTAAACAATACTTGAGATCTTCGATTTGATTATTACGATATGATAATATTTATTGTGTTACACTATTACTTAATGTACAATATATTGACACATTTAATTATTTTATCAAAAAAACATATGTCAATGTAGAGATGTTAAACTTAAACACGTTGAGCCTAGCAGTTTCGAGCATACCATAGTGGACTTAGGTCTAAACGGGCTTCCGGAACGGGCCACTATCTAATGGGCAAGCAACTTTACGAACCTAATCTTAACCCTACCGAATTTTGGACTAAACGGGCCACTATTGGTTTACAAACCAAAAAATTTAAATAAATTTTATACTTAAACATGCATAATATTAATATTTAAACTTAATATGTAAAAATAAATCATCCATAATATTAAAAGCCAAACATAATTTATAGTTGCATTACATAGTCAAAATCTTAAAGTTTAAACACTCAAACTTCAAACTTCATAAATAAAATCATACATATACTACGCAAGTACACAACTAAAACATCACCCTCAACCACGTTTGACCTATTCATTGGACAAAGTATTATCTTCCAATTTTTCTTCATCTAAATTATATAAAACAACAAAAATAATTTGTTAGTAAGAGGTTTATCTTTGTGTATATATTATTGAAATCAAATCGTAGACAAAAAAAACTATAAACGTATTACAAATGAGTTGTAGAATTAATAAGAGTAAATAAAAAATTAAAAGTTCTTTAAAAATAAATACTCACATCATACAAACTAAAATCGTCATGTGAATTTGAAAAATATTTACTAGTAAGAGATAATAAAAAATTATAGTATATATTTCAAAAAATGATGGGCTTATCCGCTTAATCTGCAGACTAGCCGGAACGGGCGTCAAGCTAAATGGTATGAGCCAAAAAATGGCATGATTTAAATGGAGTAAACTTATTTTACTATAACCATCTTTTTTTTTCAGTTTAGACTTGTCAAGCGGGGGATGTTAAAATCTCTAATCACATGCCTATCTTCATCACTAGGCCAAACCTCAGGTTGAACTAAACCACTTACTAATAAGAAGGTATTATTCATGTTACACCATAGGTACGGTACACCGTACACTTAGTGTATGGATGAATTATAAGTATACCATTTTATAAAATAAAAAAAAAAACAAGAGAATATGACAAATGAACGATGGATCTACACCAAGTGCATACATTTTCTACTTAACCCAAATTCTCTTTTTTTTCCCCTTTAAAAAAGATAGAGCAAGATAATAACATATTTTATTATACTGTTTGAACATGTTTGGAATCTTTTTTTTTTTTTTTTTTTTTTTTTTGAGGAAGATGTTTGGCATCTTTGATAAGCCTGGAAAATCAACTTCATCCTTCCCTTTCTCTTGTTTGGGATTTATGTTAAGGCTCTGTATAAAATCTTCGGCCCATTACAATTTCACGTAGTCCATTGATTATTTATCTCAGTCACAACCCTGGTATAGGTAATCCCATTGTTGTCAATGTCAATTATATATGTATAACCCTAGTCCCCTGGTTTATTTCGGAAATGGCATGAATATAAACAAGAACTATCACCTGCTATCAAGTCTAGTTTGAGGTTGTGAATGTGAAGGTAAGGTATCCGGCCCCAAGAAAATTACATTATATGGGGTAAGCACAGCATGAAAATATTAACTCAAACGAATTTCGGCCCGATCTGACCTATCCCAATTTTCTTCTCTGGCTGGCGTGCCAGTACTGGCGGCCTAATTACCATCTCTATTATTGCATGCCCAAAAATCTAAAAGTTCCCATTTCTGAATGACGTCATTAGGATTCCTGTAAAATAACTGGATCTTAATCAGTATGTCCTGTCTTTGAAATATTATATTATGCAATTTTCTGAAATTAAAAAAAAAAAGTAAATAAATCTTAAATGTACTTTTATGCTTCAGTCAACAATTGACACCTTATTGTGCAGGCACATTGCATTTTATTGAGGACACAAAAGTCCTCTAATTTTCCGACCCCTTTGCCCTTGCTTTTTACATAATTCAAATGCTTTTCCTTATATGTTTTTATTAGAAAATAATTTTGATCATATGCACTTTTCCCATTAAAAAATTTGTTTGCTTTCCACTTCAATGGTACCTATATGATAGGTTCAGATATGCTACACTTACTGCACATTATATCCCACGTTTTAAATATTTTGCTTTCCTATACTATAAATAAAGTTAACTTATTTAGTTTTTGACAAATTTGTTGCATTAATTTAATATTTTTACTATTATATAATTTTCAATTTATAAAAGTTGTTGGGTTACCTTATGTTATATTTACTGTTGATCTGAACTTATTTGTAGTTTTCCCGTTCAAAATGTTTATAAATGTTAGCTTGTCACAATTAACAAGCTAGTCAAGATTAAGAAGTACCAGAATATATTTCACTCTGTTGTTTGAACCTTTAAACAATTATTAAACCTCATAATCCTATCCACAATATATCATTAAACACCATAAAACAATTAGTATCTATCCTATTTATGTATTTTGATTTTCCGGTCTCTAAACGCTGTCAGACTTCCAATTCTTTTTGTTTTATATGTAATATTTTATTTCGTAATCTATTTCGTCAGTACATATTAAATATATATGATTCATGTCAAACATTTAAAGCATATATTTGCAATGTTAAATACGGAATGAATACTGAATTAATAGAAAGAATCAGAAATATATAATTTTAGCTGCAATATTTAACAAATATTCTTTAATGGGAGTGCAAAAATTTCAATAAAATTACACACACAGATACACACAAGTCTCAACAAAAAAAAATGTGAATAGTAGTATAGTAGTTAAATACTCAAATGTAAAGATGTCAAACCAACGAGCCAAAGCAAAAAAAAAAAGAAAATTAGAAGGGGTCGGGTCAATCAATAACCAAGCCATTATTTTTTGAACCTAGTCCGACCCATGAAAATATACTAAAAAAATTGGGTCGGTCGTTTTTCGAGCCAAATGGACCGAGTCATAGGTTCGTTTCATTTCATCCTCAAAAATCACAGTTTGGCCTGACCTTTTTACCTGGTCGGCCAAAATTTACAGTTATACTCTCATGCTTAGATTAGAATAATATTTGGTTCTCATCACCGATTCCCTCCCGATTTTGTACTTAAAAAAAAAAAGTCTCAACAAAGAACAGTCAAATAATTAACACCTTTATAATGACCATTTTACCCTTAATTAACATTCCTAATCAATCCCTAAAATAAAAATATTAAAAATTAGAAACAACACGCAATGAACGAAGAAAAGTCAAACTTCACGTCCTTAGCAATCCTTCCTTCTATAAATTGGGTTCCAACCATACACTCCGCTCCCGTACCGTCTCTCCAGTTGTAAAACTACAGTTTCTCGTTTTTTTTCCCTTTTCTCTCTCTTCACCAGCCATGGCCGCCATGAGCTGCTCCTCCGAGCAGCTTGCGTCCCTCTTCGGCCCCAACACCACCAACGCCGCCGCTGCCGCCGACTACATCTGCAGCCAGTTCACCGTGGTGTCGGACAGATTCGTCGACACCGCCTACGCCGTCGACTCCACCTACCTCCTCTTCTCCGCCTACCTCGTTTTCTCCATGCAGCTCGGCTTCGCCATGCTCTGCGCCGGCTCCGTCCGCGCCAAAAACACCATGAACATCATGCTCACCAACGTGCTCGACGCCGCCGCCGGCGGACTCTTCTACTACCTATTCGGCTTCGCTTTCGCCTTCGGCGCGCCCTCCAACGGCTTCATCGGCCGCCATTTCTTCGGATTGAAGGATGTCCCCACGTCCTCGTTCGATTACAGTTTTTTCCTGTACCAGTGGGCCTTCGCCATAGCCGCCGCCGGAATCACCAGCGGATCCATAGCCGAGAGAACTCAGTTTGTAGCGTATTTGATTTACTCTTCGTTTCTGACTGGGTTTGTGTACCCTGTGGTTTCGCATTGGTTTTGGTCCGCCGATGGCTGGGCCAGCGCTGCTAACACGGGAAACCTTTTATTCGGGTCAGGAGTAATCGATTTTGCCGGATCGGGCGTTGTTCACATGGTTGGTGGAATTGCAGGTTTGTACGGAGCTTTAATTGAAGGCCCGAGAATCGGGCGATTTGACCATTCGGGTCGGGCCATAGCTTTACGGGGCCACAGCGCTTCTCTCGTGGTGTTGGGTACATTCCTTTTATGGTTCGGTTGGTACGGGTTCAATCCCGGGTCGTTTACCAAAATCCTTAGCCCATACACTAGCGGCAACTATTACGGCCAGTGGTCCGCCGTCGGCCGTACGGCGGTCACCACCACTTTGGCCGGCTGCACCGCCGCGCTGACGACTCTGTTCGGAAAACGGATCCTCTCCGGGCACTGGAACGTGACCGATGTCTGCAACGGGTTGTTGGGCGGGTTCGCCGCAATCACCGCGGGTTGCTCCGTCGTGGAGCCGTGGGCGGCGGTGATATGCGGGTTCGTGGCGGCGCTTGTGCTGATAGGGTGCAACAGGCTGGCTGAGAAGGTGAAGTTCGACGACCCATTGGAGGCGGCCCAGTTGCACGGCGGGTGCGGCGCGTGGGGAATAATATTCACGGCTCTGTTCGCTACGGAGAAGTACGTGAACGAGGTGTACCCGGGCAAACCGGGTCGTCCGTACGGGTTGTTCATGGGTGGTGGGGGCGGCTTTTGGGTGCTCATATAATCCAGATTCTGGTGATTATAGGGTGGGTCAGTGCGACAATGGGTCCATTGTTCTATGGTTTGCATAAGCTGAAACTTCTTCGGATCTCTGAGGAAGATGAAATGGCGGGTATGGATATGACCCGGCATGGTGGGTTTGCTTATGTCTATGAGGATGATGCACATAAACATGGAATCCAAATGAGGAGAATAGAGCCAAGTCCAAACACGGCCTTGTAGTTTTCTTTACTATTATGATTAATTTCCAATTATTTTGTGTTGAAATTTCTACTCTTTTGACTAGTTTGTTCATGATTAGGGTAAAAAAGAAAATTGAAAAAAAAAAGTGTTGTGCTTGGTATTGGGTCATTGGGTGGTTGTAATTGAAGATAATGTGAACATGGTGTGTTGATTTTGTTATGTTTTTTTTTTGTCTATTGACTATGTTAAACCATAAAAGTCTTGCCTTGTAGAATAGTTTGTTTTTACATCAACCTTGTAGAAGGAAAAGACATTTTCTTGTTGTTTCTTTCTTCTTTTTCTCCTTTTAGTGAGTTGAATTTGAAATTTTGAATCCAGTGGGAAACCATGGATGAGGTGCCTTATTAGCAGGGGATGTGGCATTCATTTTTGTAGTGCAATTTTTTATTTTTAATGTCGTGTGATATTTCAATTGTGTATTTTTTATTTTGTGCGGTATTTTATTGTGTTTTAATATACTTAGACGAGTGACATTGTTTCAATAGCTACATCATTTTAAAATAACTAGAATCATATACCAATTTTAGGCTCTTGGTTCTCTTTTCATTTTTGGTAGAGATTCATTTTGATGATTCAGTTATTTGGCTATTAATTCCATATAAGTAGATTGGGGGTTACGTAATTCTGCATTTTTTACGGAATTATATTTGATGGCTAGATAGTAATTACAGGCCAAATTGAATAATTTATGTTGACCATAAATTTCTAGCTCACTAGCTTGTGAAAGTATTTGTTATAATGGTAGCTCTTTCCCCTAGATTCTTAACCCATACTCCACGTATATCATTAATTTAGCTAGACTAGTTTTAAGTTAATTTTTATGTACTCTGAACCAAGACTCCACACGGTATATGTGTGGAGTTATAAATGAAACGATAAAATATGTATAAAACTATTAAATTATTCGAACTCGATTCACATTCGATTCAATTAAAATCCAATTTAACCAATAATCAATTGAAATTTAAATTTAAAACTCAATAAAAAAAATTAAAAATTAATTGTATTTAACTCAGATTCAATTTATTTACATCGCTTAACTAATGGCATGTTGATAGAGACAAAATCCTAAAAAAAAAAATAATAATGGGACTTAGAGTATCTCCCAATGTCACGGGTCATAAAATCTCTTTTTATTTTTTTCCCCAAAAGGAGGGGAATCTTTTTTATGCTAAAATAATGGTGAAAATGGTTACTAGCATTGATGATCATGGTATTTATTGCTAACCTTATCAGCAAACCCACATGACTACCTTTCCATTTGTATGGTTGCCCATATACATTATTTACTATATAGGACAATTTTCAAAGATGTACTATATTAGTCTTTATCATGAATGCTACTTTAATTAATTACTAAAAATATAATTAGGTTTTCTCTCAAAAAAAAATATAATTAGGTTTAGATTTTGTTCTTAAAAAAAAAGTTTAGATTTTGTTCTTAAAAAAAAAGTTTAGATTTGATGTTAACCTTTGTGGAAACTCCACTAAGTTTGTTTGTTGTTAATGCCTAATGAGTCTAGTTTAAGCATTGTACTTACTCTTGAGACTAGGGATAAATTTGGGTAGTACAATTAAATGATTTTGTGTCATTTTTTTTAATTAATTGATTATTTCATAGTCAATCTCACGTTCTATAAAATGACACAAAAAAATTATGTTAGAGCAAAATTAACCTTTTTAGCGAATTATAACATATAAAAATACTAGAACAACACCTATGTGTTACACGGATTTGTCAAAAAATAAAATTTGTGTCGCAAACTCTGATATTATAAGAGATCCAAAATAATTTAAAAATACTATAAAAAAATTCAAAATTTAGAATAGTTCCATACAATCGTTCACTTCAAATTCTAAAAAACTTCTTTATAAACTACATTATTTGTCAAGCCGTATTAGTTTTAAATGGTTGAAAGAGTGCAATTTCAATATTTGAATGTTTTTTTTGGAAAGGGAAAAAATATCTATAAAATTGTTTATTTGTGCTAATTTCAAAATACTTGGCCGGGGTTTGCTTTTGCGCAAAAGCTAATAAATTAGTTATGGTAAAAATAATGAATCCTTGACATGCTTAAAAAAGATATTTAATATAATTTGTATACCCCGTAAATGATTTAAATCACAATTAAAAGTATAATAAGAATTAGAGATAATAATTGAAATTATATCCTTGGGGTTTGTATCATAATAATATTTAAATCAAAAATTAATTTGCAAACTCAAAAATAACTTGCTAACTTTATATCCTTGATTTTTGGGATTATTTAATTTGCTAATTAAATAGTTATATATGGAAATAGAAAATTTAATTATTATGTTGATGAAAAATTGATAGTAAATTGATATAGTAAATTAATTTATAATTGGAAGAATAAGGTGGTGGCATGGTGTGCCACGTGGCTAAACATGAAGGTGACACATGAATTTTGAAAAATAAGGTGTTGACACGTATACCAAATTACTCATATGAAGACATGTGTCAGCTTTTTTTTTTTTTTTTAGTATATAGGGTTGATTGTAATCGTTAAAATTACACCCCAAGATTCTAAGGTCTTAAGTTTGTGAGAATTGAGATAAATTTGAATCTCACAAGATGTGTGAAATGTAATGATGGATTTTGATTTTTGATTGCTTCACCAAAAAAAAAATGGTATTTTTTCTGAACTTTCAACAAGCTTTAATGGTGTTGTAACTATAGTTTTGATGTACTCTTTTGTGTTGACCAGAATTATAATAGGTAATTTTACATTATATCGTTAAGAAGGTGTTGGAAATTTTGGTTTTGATAAAGTGGGTGTCGATCCGACTTTGACCAATTTTTCGGTGGCTAAATATTTAATTCTGGAGGAATTAAATTATATATTATTAATCTACGTTCCGAGTAGATGTTCGTAGTATTTTTTATTTCTCAAAACCGAATTTCGGTGAGTGAGAAATTAATACACGAAGGTAGCCACATAAATGGGCATTAAGTAAAGATTATTTAAAGGGAGATGAAAGGTTTATGCCTTATCCCACATGGAATACAAATCATAGTTTATCCTAGTTTATTTACTAGAAGGTGTTATTTGTTGTATAAACTATAACACAAGTGGATGATCACAAGTGGGACACACGCGCGCCCGCCCGGCCCGGCCCGGCCCTATTGGGCCCGGGTCCTGGTCCACTAAAGTTTTGCCACTCGAAAATGGGTTTGGCCCAGATTCGAGTGATGATGGATCTGTTGAGCCAATGAACGGACATTGTAGGTGTCCGGATTCGTGTGATTTGTTGGAGTTGTAACTCGCTGCGGTGGTGGTCCTGAAGTTAGCCCACTACATGATCGTTATGCAAGAGTGGGGTGTAACACCTTGGTTGTTACAAGTGATTAATGCCCACTACCCAGTTTTTTCTCCTGCAGGTGGATTGGTTGACTATATATATCATTTTGTGCATTGCAGTTTGAGCTACAGAATTCTTACTCCATAAAAAGCATACACTCATATATTCGTGATTTCGCACTAAGTCCAAAGAACCGGCCAAAGACATTTCTAGTTCGCGGTGCTTCGTGTTAGTGGTGCTTTACTAAGACGTAAGCCGTTTCATCTTTGGAAGCAATACGTCAAACCGTGAGCACTAGCCGGGACGTAATTGCTTTGCGGAAAGAGATTCATCTCGACTCGACTTCTGGAAGTTCTATTAACCAGTTGTAATAGTTAGTTCAATTTCTGTAATTTTCTGTTTCTGTAATTTGCCATTTTGAAGGCATTCCCTATTCTGTAACATTGTATTCTACAATCGCAAAGCAATTATCGAACTTCACGATGGCAAGCTCAAGCAGAACCCCAATCATCCCTCCCCGCCTGCCGAGAAACCCGAAAAATTCATGGGTTTCGACTTCAAGAGGTGGCAGCAAAAAATGCTGTTTTACCTGACTACTCTGAGTCTGGCGAAATATCTGACCGAGGACGCTCCTGTTGTTGCTGAAAATGAAACGAATGCGGAAAAATGCGCTGCGTTTGATGCATGGGGCCAGGGTGATTTCCTGTGCCGTAACTATTGTTTGATACATGTTTTTATCTTAATTTTGATGATTTTATTTTATCACCAAAACAATGTTTTTAAAGGTTGTCCAAATACTCCTAAATGATTTAAAATGATTTTAATATTTTCCGGAGTATTTCCTCAAGTTTATTTTTGATAAAAATGGACAACACTTTTAATGATTTTATATCAATGGGTTTTTACTCCTATAACAGATTCCTAAATGTTGTCTAAATACTCTCGATCGGTTTAAAATGCTTTTACTAAATTTTCGGAGTATTTCTTGAGTTTTATTTTCGACAAAAATTGGACAACATTTGTCTCGTGTCGACGGCCGTCTATAGGGCAACCCATACTTGAAGATGTTTTTAGAAAGAAATGAAAATAAGGAAGGAAAAACAAGCGGTCGACCGGCCGTCTGCTGGCGTCGGCCGTCGCCAATGATCGACCAGTGCACTGCAAGTTTCATTTCAAAGAGAACAAAATCTCTTCATTTTTTGATTAGGGGACCGTTTGAGACAGGGGTCGACCGGCCGAAGCTTTATGTCGACCGGTCGCCTGTTGTAATTTTCAAAGTGTTCTTCTTTTCTCTTATTTACGTGCGGCCACGGCATCTGTGTATTGACAAAGAAAAATATGACCGTTTGAAATGGACACATTTCCTTAAATTGTGGGATTGATTTCTAACGGCTATATTCTTGATTTTAATTGTATTTTTCTGTAGTTTTTCAATCCCCAAGAGGAGCCTATGCTTGATCAATCATCTCCTATAAATAGAGGAAGTTTTGGAGCAACCAATACAACATTTGAGATACAACACAACAAGATACACTTCAAGCAAACACTTGGTCTTTCATTGTTATTATTCTTGTTGTAAAATTGCCTAGCTTATCACTTTCACATCTTTGAGGTCTAGGCTATTCTTGATTATACCTTGCACTCAAATTGTATTATTCATTATTGAGTTGTAATCTTGATTTTTGGTTATCATTCAAACACAAGATATCCCTGTGAGTGTTCTTGTGGTAAGAGCACACTTGGATGATCTAGGTGATAGGTGCAAGAAGATTGTGGTAATCTTCTTATTGAGGTGTTGAAGAATTTGGTATTCTTCAAGGGTGAAGATTGTGGTAATCTTCACAAGGTGCCGTTGAAGGAAGATTGTGGTAATCTTCAAAGGGAGATTGTGGTAATCTCCAAAGGTGGTGTTGAAGAAGAGTGTGGTGCTCTTCAAGGTGTTGTAAGTTGAATTTGTATTAATTTTGGTAATTAATAAAATTCTTTTTCTTTTCAAATCCATCCCAGGATATCTTTGGGGTGGTAGAGGATTAGGCCCTAGGTGGGTTGAACCTCTTTAAATCGACGTGTGTTGTTTATATTCCGCACCTTTATTATTGTAATTGAGCATTCGGTTATAAAAAGAGGGCTAAATCGAAAAGATGGAGATAATCTATTCACCCCCCTCTAGATTATCGTAGCCGCTTGGACTTACAAGTGGTATCAGAGCCAAACTCTTTGGCAAGCTCGTTTTACATCGCGAGTGAAGAGAAACGATTGACGGCTACGAATGAAGCTCATCTTTCCGGCACCTCCACCACCAAGCCACCACTATTTGATCCCAAAAATTTTAATTTTTGGAAAGAAAGAATGGAATGCTACTTACAAGGTTGCGGGTTCAACATTTGGAACACCGTCATTAATGGAGAATCCATTCCGACGAAAGATACACCACACACCTCAAAAGGCCTCAAAAAGCTCAATGATGAAGAGAAGAAAATCATCTCCTTAAACGGTAAGACTTTAAATATTTTGTATTGTTCATTCACTAATTTAGAATATGAACATATTGTAGGAATAAAGTCGGCACATGAAGTATGGCAAAAATTAGAAGCCATCTATGGAGTATTTGCAAATGAAAGGAGTCAAACAAAAGTATCTACTTCTCAAGGTCATACAAGCTCAAATCTAAGGAACAAGCCTCCTACAACTTCCAACTATGAAGAAGTTGAATATTGTTTCATGGGCATAAATGAAGAAAACGAGGTATGTCTTAAACCCTCTACTTCCTATGATATTGTCATTCAAAATGATTATAGTGATTTACAAAATAATTATGATGAACTTCAAAATGAATTCCAAAACTTACTTGTTAGATACAAAAATTTGAAAAAGGAATTCAATATTTTGAAAAATGATAAGGATAGTTTATTTACTTCCTATGAATCAGTATCATGTGTTCACACCAGCACTCTTGACAAGGTAAGAAACCTTGAAAAAGAAAATAGTACTCTTGTTGAGAATATTGATTGCATGAAAAAGGATCTATCTAAATCCGACTTGAGTACCAATGATATTATTGATTGTTGTGATAATTCGAAACTAGAACTTGATCACAAGACTAAGGGTGTCAATCACATGAAAAAGAATCAAGTTTCTAAGCATGATGGTCATTATGCTCCTAAAATTATTACATGTTTCTATTGCGGTAAAAAGGGTCATACGGCTAATTTTTGTCGAGCTAGAAATAGCTCTAATTATTGTTGGAGACCTAAAAGTCTCAAGACTAATCCCAAAGGACCCAAACACATGAGGGTACCACAAAATAATGTCATATTAGGTACCCGGAGAAATAATGATCGAAGAAAATTCATACCGCCAAGAAGATATCAAATGACCGTGTCATTTGATCAAAGAAGGAGAAACTATTCCCAACAAAGCCAATTTTCAAGAAGAGGATATAATCAAAATTGGGAAGAACATAGCCCTTGGAAACGGCAAAGACATCATCAACAAGATGACTTTCAAAGAAGAAGAGACCATCAACAATGGGAAGGTAACCAACCTTGGAAATGGAGTAATCAAAGAAGTCATCATCAACAAAGTGACTTCTCAAGGGAAAGATATCATCAAGAATGGGAAAGACACAACCCATGGAAACGGCGAAATTGGTAAACTGTATCTCCCCATTTATATATGCATTTTATTTTAATTCTATGCATGTTTTTAATTGTGTCTTAATTGCTAAATGAGTCTTCAAATATTCATATAGGTCTCTTATATATTTATGAGTTTCAAAATTTTTAAAAGAGACCTTGCATGATTTTCTAAAACTCTTGAGCATTTTTATTAGACTTATGTGGCTTATTATCTCTTATGAAATCTTATAGTATAAGCTCTTTTTGATATCTCCTATTACTTGCTTACACTTGTATTTTTTGTGCAAATTTTGTCTAAGAATTGTGTAGGATATGCATCTCATATTCATTGGCTATTTCGTCATCAAAGTTTATTAAACTATCGAGGTACGTTCACTCGTATTCACCTTAGAACTCGATATTATACTTATGTACATATCTTTCAAGATATTTCATTTTAACCCCTTAAGTGCCCCTAAATGATTGTGCAAATATTCTCTTAAAAGGGCACTACTTATTAAGTCTCGATTTTCTCGAGTATATGTTTTCCGAAACCCGTATTTGTTGGACTTTGTCCAAAATTATCTTTTTGCAAAGTTTTAAAACTTTTGGGGTGAAAAATCGAATTTTGGAAAATTCTGGAAAAGATAAAAATTACCTGGGACGGTCAAAGCAGGGGCGACCGGTCGCCCTGCACGTCGACCGGTCGCCCAGGTCATTTTTACAACATAAAATCGTTCTGTCCTAAGTTTTAAAACAGACGCAAGATTTTTCCTCAAAACCCTTAACAGCGAATTTTCATCCCCCTTCTTCAAAATCTTCAATTCTTCACCAATCCTTGTAATCTTTCTTGCTAATTCACTTCTTTTTGCAAGAACTTCACATATATGGCACCTCCAAGAAATTCTACCGAACGAAATCCTCAAAAGAGGAGAAGGAGGCAAAGGGGAGAATCTTCTTCCAATCCCCAACAAGATGATATTCTACAAGGAGACTATCAAAATCGGAAACTACGGAAGAGGAGATTGCCGAATTAAGAGTCGGGGGTTTCAAAATCGAGCATTCATTGGGACTCTAGTAAGTTATCACTCCTCTACGAGCCTCCCTCTAGAGCTAATAGATTTCGATTTTTAAATAAACTTGCGGAGGAACATTATGAGAATATTGGATTGAATGATAAGAAAATTGCGTGCACCCGTATGATTCGTTTTCAAGCATTTCATGATGAATTTCCGGATATTAGAGCTTATTTTGAAATTCAAGGATGGGTTTCACTTTGGGATAATTCGTGTTTGCACTATGATGACGAGCTTATAAAACTTTTCTATGCAAATATGTGGATTGTTGATGCTACGATAGATAATCCTTTGGAACTTCACACATTTGTTAATGGTAGGCATTTTTCATGGACATTGGCCGATATTTGTAATCACTTTAACGTGCCAAATGATGGAGTGGTCAATGTGGATTGCGCTCATTGGGATGATAACGTTTTCGGAGTTTCACTAGATGATGTGAAAACCTTTTTAGGAGTATATCCCGAAGTGACATACTCGGCAATGCCGCCAAATTATCGGATTATATCTATCATTTGCTCCTATTGTGTTTGTGAAAAGGAAGTA
This sequence comes from Rehmannia glutinosa, assembly GCA_016081115.2. NCBI lineage: Eukaryota > Viridiplantae > Streptophyta > Magnoliopsida > Lamiales > Orobanchaceae > Rehmannia > Rehmannia glutinosa. Next base: position 491,132 of record JABTTQ020001574.1, read on the forward strand.
AAACTTCCAAGTAATCTTGAACTCTTTCTCACCTATAAAATTGTTCAAGGAGAAAGAGTAAATTATGGGGCAATTTTTGTATATTGCTTATTGGAATCTGGAAAGCTTACCAAGAAAAAATATACCTTGGGAAATTTGATTTGCCGACTCTTATACTTATCGGGATACCCGGAAAATGAAATGAATACCGAAATTCGTCACAATGATTTTGATAATGCCAACATTCTACAAATGGTAAGAATGCGACGACATTTACCACGGGTTCCTACCAAAGTCGCTGGGGGCGTGCGACATCAACAACAACCTCGGGGTGATTTCTTTAATGACAATGAGGTTGAAAATATTGGAAGAGGTGAGTTTGACGAACAAAGAGATGATGAAGAGGAAAATGAAGAAGAAAATGTGGGAAATGAACAAGAAATAAGGGAGGAAGAAAATGAGGAAGGAGATGAAGACGAGTTGGATGTTGAAGATCTAAATCTCAAAGAGAGAATGGCCAAAGTGGAAAGAGAAACATTTAGAGATGTGGCCTCTCTTAGAAAAGAGCTCCGGGGTGTGAAAAAGGAAAATTCTAGTTTGAAAAAGTCAATTGGCAAATTGAAGAAATTCATCAAGGACCTTATTCCCGGAACTTGCTTCTCCTCGGATGAGGATTGATGTCCCCACCCCCTTTACTTTCTAGCATTTTCATTATTGTTGCTTTGTATTTTGATAAACTTTTGTAAAACTCATTTGAACTAATGATATTTGCTTGTTTTCTTAAAGGGTTAATATTGCAAGTTGATAATGACTTGTGGATGATCATGATTTTGATGGAGTATTTGATGGTAAAAATACTCTAATTTAAGCATTGTTTGATAATTGGTATGAAGTACTTGATGGTAAAAGTGCTTCTCTTAATGCTTTGGTCTTTATGCTTAGATGGATATGTTGGGACATTTGTACATGTATTGTTTAAAGCATGACTTATTACTTGATGGATGCTCTAATTTTTTGGCATTTGTAATGCCTTGATCATTCTTAGCTTGTCTCAAATGGGTTGAACCCTTGAGAATCTACTTTGAGCTTCCTATTTGATGAACAAATTGTTGCATTTGGTGCATATGATCTTTTTGAGATTTGGAATGAGGTTGATTGATGATATGAAAATTTTTGGCTTGAACCATTTACAAAGGTTATATACAACCTCTTCTATTTTTAACGCACACAAAGTGTTTGTTGAAATGTCACTATGAAACTTTCAACTTCTACATGATTCTCTTGCTTCTAAATGTCTTAAAATCTTTTTGAAATCATGTTTTTAGCTTACTAATGAGCTTATGGATCTCTCATGTTTCAATTCTCCCATTTTCCTTGGAGTATTATGCTTTAATTGCTCAACGGTTATTAAACCGTTCCTTTGGCACGCTTTGATATTATTGTATGGTGTTTTCACCATCCTAACATTCTTTTTTATGATTCCAAAGGGGGAGAAAAACAGGATATTGGCTCATTAGCTCAAAGAAGCTAATAAAAGCTTGTCATAAAAGCTATAAGCTATGGCTCATAAAAGCCATAAGTTGTGATTTGTTTTTAGTCCAATTGTTGCTTGATGGACTTATATAATTGTCTAATGATGTTTTGTGACAGGGGGAGCTTATAAGCTCTTGAACAAATTGTAAAAGCTAAAGCATTTAGCTTGTGGATAATTGCTTTTACATTATTCTTGATATGCTTGTTGATAGGGGGAGCTTGTGCTTATTATTGGAATATATTTACTTCCTACTTGGTTGCTTGAATATTTTTGGAAATTTTGGTTGCTTCCAAACGGTCAAATGTTTTTACCGGAAAATCATTTCTAAAATTGCTCTCTTAGTTTGTGTAAAAATTGTTTTGGTTTGTAATCATCAAAAAGGGGAGATTGTTTGATACATGTTTTTATCTTAATTTTGATGATTTTATTTTATCACCAAAACAATGTTTTTAAGGTTGTCCAAATACTCCTAAATGATTTAAAATAGTTTTAATATTTTAGGAGTATTTCCTCAAGTTTATTTTTGATAAAAATGGACAACACTTTTAATGATTTTATATCAATGGGTTTTTACTCCTATAACAGTTCCTAAATGTTGTCTAAATACTCTCGATCGGTTTAAAATGCTTTTACTAAATTTTCGGAGTATTTCTTGAGTTTTATTTTCGACAAAAATTGGACAACATTTCATCTCGTGGTCGGCCTGGGTCGCCCCTATAGGGCAACCCGTACCAAGATGTTTTTAAAAGAAAATGAGACGGAAGGAAAAACAAGCGAAGTCGGCGGCCGCTCAAGGCCGTCGTCGGTCGATCGGCCGTCGCAATGGTCGACCGTACACTGCAAGTTTCATTTTGAAAACAGAACAAAATCTCTTCATTTTTTGATTAGGGGACGAGTTGAGGCGAGTGGGTCGACCGGTCGAAGCTACGTCGACCGATCGCCTGTTGTAATTTTCAAAGTGTTCTTCTTTTCTCTTATTTCGTGCGGCGACCGGCCGCATGTGTATTGTAATGTAAAAATATGACCGTTTGACAATGAGACACACATTTCCTTAAATTGTGGGATTGATTTCTAAATGACTATATTCTTGATTTTAATTGTATTTTTTCAGTAGATTTTCAATCCCCAAGAGGAGCCTATGCTTGATCAATCATCTCCTATAAATAGAGGAAGTTTTGGAGCAACCAATACAACATTTGAGATACAACACAACAAGATACACTTCAAGCAAACATTTGGTCTTTCATTGTTATTATTCTTGTTGTAAAATTGCCTAGCTTATCACTTTCACATCTTTGAGGTCTAGGCTATTCTTGATTACACCTTGCACTCAAATTGTATTATTCATTATTGAGTTGTAATCTTGATTTTTGGTTATCATTCAAACACAAGATATCCTGTGAGTGTTCTTGTGGTAAGAGCACACTTGGATGATCTAGGTGATAGGTGCAAGAAGATTGTGGTAATCTTCTTATTGAGGTGTTGAAGAATTTGGTATTCTTCAAGGGTGAAGATTGTGGTAATCTTCACAAGGTGTGTGAAGGAAGATTGTGGTAATCTTCAAATGGAGATTGTGGTAATCTCCAAAGGTGGTGTTGAAGAAGAGTGTGGTGCTCTTCAAGGTGTTGTAAGTTGAATTTGTATTAATTTTGGTAATTAATAAAATTCTTTTTCTTTCGAAATCCATCCGGATATCTTGGGGTGGTAGAGGATTAGGCCCTAGGTGGGTTGAACCTCTTTAAATCGGCGTGTGTTGTTTATATTCCGCACCTTTATTATTGTAATTGAGCATTCGGTTATAAAAAGAGGGCTAAATCGAAAAGATGGAGATAATCTATTCACCCCCCCACTAGATTATCGTAGCCGCTTGGACTTACAACTATGTCCTAAACGGACTTAGTGATGCACTTTACTGATGTGTATTATCTTTGTGAAATCCTCCAAAGAATTGTGGGATTCTTTGGAGAAGAAGTACAAAACCGAGGATCTTTGCACAAAAAGAAATTTGTTGTCGGTAAGTTCTTGGATTTTGCGATGGTTGATTCTAAAACCGTGATGGAACAAGTTGAAGTTCGATTGATCCTACATGAAATCTCTGCCCGAGGGAATGGCTTTGGAAGCATTCCAAGTGGCCGCCTTGATTGAGAAATTGCCCCCAAGTTGGAGGGATTTCAAGAATTATCTCAAACATAAGCGAAAGGAGATGGGACTAGAGGATCGATTGTCAAACTCGGGAATTGAGGAAGGCAATAGGAGGATTGACTCTAATTCCAAGCTTGTCCCTATGGAGTCAAAAGCCAACTTGATGGAGCACGGCTCGTCAAGTAACACGAAGAAAAGGCCTAACGATAAAAAGGCAAGAAACCGGGTGGAAAATTCGAGTGGTGCTTGCTACAATCGTGGCGAACCGAACCATATGGCAAAATTTTGCCGTCCAAAGAAAAAGAAAACCAAACCGCATGATCCCAATGCCAATGTGGTTGAAGAAAGGGAGTGAGAAGTTGACATGTCGGCGGTGGTGTTTGAAGCAATTTGGTGGATAACCGAAATAATGGTTTGTGGATCTTGGTGCCACTTGCCATGTCCTGTTCGATAAGGATGCATTCTCTTCTTACATCCCATCGAAAGGAAGGAAGCTCCATATGGGGAATCACGCCTCTTCGATGTTGTTGGCGTTGGAACGGTGGTGCTAAAGCTTACTTCGGGAAAGGAGTTGAAGGCGAAGGATGTGTTGCATGTCCCGGACATCCTTAAAAATTTGGTTTCGGGTTATTTCTGGTCGACCATGGGTTTAGACTAGTTTTTGAGTCCGAAAAGTTTGTCTTAGCAAATTTAGACAGAGTTCCTTGGTAGGGTTATCTAGACAAAGGACTGTTCAAAATGAATGTAATGGTGTACGCCGTTTTGGCGAGAATATGAATAAGAATGAATCTTCCTCTGTTTATATTGCTGAGTGCTCTAATTTATGGCATATTAGATTAGGACATGTAAATCTGAATGCTATAAAAAGATTGGTAAATTTAGAATTGATTAATTTACGAAGTAAACTCACAAAGAAAATGTGAAGTTTGCGTTGAAGCTAAAATGGCTAAATTACCGTTTCATTCGGTTGAAAGGAGCACTTCACCTTTAGAGTTGATACACACTGATGTGTGAGATCTAAAATTTGTGCAAACTAAAGGTGGTAAAAAATATTTCATCACATTTATTGATTATTGCACAAGATTTTGCTACTTATACTTGTTAAGAAGCAAAGATGAAGCATTGGAGGCTTTTAAGAATTATAAAAATGAAGTTGAAAATCAACTTGGCAGCTGGATTAAAATAATTCGGAGTGATAGAGGTGGCGAATATGTTGCACCATTTGAAGAACTATGTACCCCGTCGGGCATAATTCATCAAACAACGACACCATATTCACCACGATCTAACTGTGTTCTTTGAACATAAAAATCGGACTCTAAAAGAGATGATGAATGTCATGTTGATAAGTTAGGATTACCCAGAATATGTGGAGGAAGTTGTTTTAACGACCAACCACATATTGAATAAAATACCACTTAAAGGGAAAGATAAGACACCTTACGAATTGTGGAAAAATCGTAAGCCTTCTTATAAATACCTTAAAGTTTGGGGTGTTTGGCTAAGGTAGCAATACTGAACCAAAACAAGTTAAAATTGGACCAAAGACAGTTGATTGTGTCTTTGTGGGATATGCATACCAAAGTAGTGCATATAGGTTTATGATACATAAGTCAGAAAATCCGGAAATGATGAAGGTACCATAATCGAATCAAGGAATGTTGTATTCTTTGAGGATTTCTACCCTTGTAGAGAAAAATTAGAAGTGAGTACTAATAAAAGAACTCACGAAACGCAAGTGGTTCAACACCAATTAGTGAAGAAGCGAGACGCGAAGAAGAGGTCTAAGACGGCTAAGTCTTTTGGGCGATTACATAACATTTATGTTAGATGGTGAGCCAAACTCGATTAAAGAGTCTCTAAGCGATCCAGATGCTCCGCTCGGCAAGAAGCTATCAATAGTGAAATCGAGTCCATTACGAGAACCATACTTGGGAGTTGGTTGATCTCCTCTTGGTCATAAACCTTTAGGATGTAAATGGATCCTAAAGAAGAAGTATAAAGCGAGATGGAACTATTGATAAGTATAAAGCACGCTTGTAGCCAAAGACTTTAAACAAAAAGAAGGATATGACTTTTTGACACCTATTCTCGATGCGAGGATTGCGTCTATTCGGGTGCTTCTTGCGATTCTTTGCTTTGCACAATCTAGAGATTCATCATATGGACGTCAAGACGGGCGTTTACGAATGGAGAGATAGATCTTTGAAATATACATGAAACAACCTGAAGGGTTTGTTGCACCAGTCGAAAAGAAGGTGTGCAAGTTAATAAGATCCTATGTACGGTGAAACAAGCTCCAAAACAATGGAATCTTAAGTTTGACAATACGATGTTGTCAAATGGATTTAAAATCAACGAGTGTGATAAATGCGTATATGTCAAAGGGACATCGAAGCATTTGTCATAGTTTGTCTATCGTAGACGCGATTTGTTAATCATGGGCGAGTCATGATACTATCATGGAGACCAAAAGAATGTTAAAGAGGAACTTTGACATGAAAGATATGGGGACTCGATGTAATCTTTGGGATAAAAATGAGCGAGAACTCCTAATGGAATTATCTTGTCACAATCCCACTATGTAGAGAAAGTGCTCAAGAAATTCAATGCTTTTTGATTTCGTCAAAGACGCCCATTGATTTAAGTATAAATCGGTTGCTAATAAAAGCAGAACCCGAGTGGCTCGAGATGGAATACTCACGTATAATAGGCGATCGATGTACATCACAAATTGTACACGCCCGGACTTGGCCTACCCAGTAAATATGTTGAGTAGGTTCACGAGCAATCCAAGCCGTGAGCATTGGAAAGCGTTAACGGTGTTAAAATACTTGAAGTATACCTTGGATTACGGGCTATACTACTCAAGATATCCATCCATACTTGAAGGATATAGTGATGCTAGTTGGATTTCAGATTCGAAATATTCTTATTCAACTAGTGGATACATATTCACCATTGGAGGTGGTGTGGTATCGTGGAAGTCCACGAAGCAAACATGTATAGCTCGGTCCACCATGGAATGCGAGTTTATAGCTTTGGATAAAGCTGGTGAAGAAGCGAGTGGCTTGAAACTTTCGGAAGATATTCCATGTTGGAGGAAGCTTGTGCCTTCTGTGATGATTCACTGTGTTAGCCAAGCGGCTATAGGAAGGGCACAGAGCAATATGTATAACGGTAAGTCTAGACATATTCGTCGGATACACAATACCGTTAGACAATTGATCTCAAATGGTGTGATGTCAATTGACTACGTAAAGTCAAAAGACAATTTGGTAGATCCTTTGACAAAAGGACTGAATCGAGATCAACTGGATAAATTGCTAGAGGGAATGTGCTTGAAGTCCACAAAGTAAAAATAACTATCATAGTGGTAACCCAACCATGATGACTGGAGATCCCAAGAACTTGGTTCAATGGGAAAACTAAACTATGAAGGTTATGTTGTAACACTTGGAAACAATGTTATAACCCATCCCTAGAAAGCAAAACCAAGTGTTGAAACACCTGCAAAGTTGTGGTGAGGCTAAGTCATTTGACTTTTAATGATTCATACACCTCGTTGAGGTTAAGTATGGCAGGATACTCGGATAGGAGATCACCTATATAAGTGAGAAGTGCGGGCCGCTTCAAAGTATCACTTATGAATCCAAAGTGGTGTCCATGGCCGAAACGGACACAAAACGTGAGAACGAGAAGGTGTTGAGACCTTATTGTGTTAATCTTGTTGACTCGGTATACAAGTGGAGAAATTGTTGGCATTCGTCCACTAAGCCAACGGTGTACCCGATGGTATTGACTCGAAGGTTCAAAGCCATAAGCTACCTTTCCGAATGCAATATTGTCTCTTGAGAATTTGGTTTTGCGTGTCCGCATTCATGCAGACATTAATTTCCACTCATGTGGGGGATTGTTGGAAATTTTGGTTTTGATAAAGTGGGTGTCGACCCGACTTTGACCAATTTTTCGATGGCTAAATATTTAATTCGGAGGAATTAAATTATATATTATTAATCTACGTTCGAGTAGATGTTCGTAGTATTTTTATTTCTCAAAACCGAATTTCGGTGAGTGAGAAATTAATATCTGGTAGCCACATAAATGGGCATTATGTAAAGATTATTTAAAGGGAGATGAAAGCATACGCCTTATCCCACATGGAATACAAATCATAGTTTATCCTAGTTTATTTACTAGAAGGTGTTATTTATGTATAAACTATAACACAAGTGGATGATCACAAGTGGGTGGGCATGGGGCCGGGCCAGGCATGGGCACTGGATCGGCTTGGGCGGGCGGCCCAGCCTGTGGGTCGGTCCAGGTCCACTAAAGTTTTGCCACTCGAAAATGGGCTTGGCCGGATTCGAGTATTGTTGACCTGCTGTTGGAGCCAATGAATCCGGGACATTGTAGGTGTCGGATTCGTGTGATCTGTTGGAGTTGTAACTCCCGCAATGGTGGTCACTGAAGTTAGCCCACTACATGATCATGTTATGCGGTAGTGGGGTGTAACACCTTAGTTGTTACAAGTGATTAATGCCCACTACCAGTTTTTTTCTCCCCGGCAGTAGATTGGTTGACTATATATATCATTTTGTGCATTGCGATTTGAGCTACAAAATTCTTACTCCATAAAAACATACACTCATATATTCTCGCATTCTCGCACTAAGTCCAAAGAACTGAGTCTTCAAAGACATTTCTAGTTCGCAGTGCTTCGTGTTAGTGGTGCTCTTACTACGAGAAAAGGCGTAAAGCCGTTTCATCTTTGGAAGAATACGTCAAACCGTGAGCACTAGCGGGGCGTAATTGCTTTGCGGAAAGAGATTCATCTCGACTCGACTTCCACGGAAGTTCTATTAACCGATTGTAATAGTTAGTTCAATTTCTGTAATTTTCTGCTTCTGTAATTTGCCATTTTGAAGGCATTCCCTATTCTGTAACATTGTATTCTACAGAAGGTAAGTTTGCACTATAATATATTTCAGTTGATAAATATTAGTTAAAACTAAATAAATGGTTTCCTTTTAATTTTACATCCCTTATTCTTAAAATAATTCTTCATGATACCTTTCGGTAGGGAAAAAAAAATCTCGCCAACAAAAAAGCTTTCTCCTGATAATATTTGAAGTCCCTTAAGGTTGGAAAGCTTTTAATTTCAATTGATATATATTTCAACCTCTTAAGGGTCTGTTTGTTTATGTTTCCATGGTCCATTTCCAGTTTCTGGAGTTGAAAATAGAATTTTGAGAATTTATTGGTTTTCGTGTGAAAATTGGGATTGTGTTTGGATGAATGAATTGAAATGTGTTTTATGTAGGGTTGGAAATGAGATTGTGTTTGGTATGAGTAGTTTTGAAATATTATTTTATGTATATAATAATTGAAAAGTTGGTAATGGTGGGGTCCACTTCAATATTTTAATTTGAATATATAATATTATATTTGTAAGATTATAGTTGGTGGGTCCCATTAGATATTTATAATTTAAAATAGTAATATTTTAAGTAGATAAAGTTGATAATGGCGGGTCCCACATATATAATTGGGTTAAAATATGAAAATAGTGATTGATAAGTAATTATGAGTGATGTAGGGTAGTGTATAGGTTTGAGAATAGAAATTATAGGTTTGAGATGTTGTTTTATGTGAAAAATAGAAAATGAAAATGATGATTTTCATTGGAAATTTTATAAACAAACATGATTCCACTTTTATCTATAGTTGGAAACTGAAAAAAGAAAATTGGAAAGATAAACAAACAAGGCCTATAGTTTTTCTTTTTTGAAATTTTGAGATTCCTAACAGAATTTGTTATTCAAAACAGATCCTTGATAGATATTGGTGGACGATTGTGAAGGAGTGTCCTTTTCTTTGTTCTTGGAATTTGGATTCTGTGATTCCAAATAGGTCCTCGATATAGATATTATATTTCATAAATATGAATAATCAAGGGAATATTATTTCTTTTTATTTTAGTGGAGGAGTGTCGTGGGAGGATAAATGGTATATAATTTTCTTCGCCTAAAATGAGGAATTTCTTAAGAAAAGAGGTTTTATTGATTAGAGATAGAAGGGTTTAATAAATTATTCATTCATCTTTGAATGTGACTACTTATTCAAGTGTTTTTCTGTTCCTTTTCTTTTCCTTTAATTACTAAAATTTTGGATCTTTATCAATGACTTCGCAGCCCTAGGATATATAATAATAATAATAATAATAATAATAATAATAATAATAATAATAATAATAATAATAATAACGTAATGCCAATACAAGTAATGTTTGGTCAGTATTTGAGAGAAATTAAGGAAATGTGTATAGGGACGACAATTTTGAATAAAAATATGTTTGATTTGAGTTTTGGGGGGGACAATGTCTAATGTAATTTTGTACAATATTTTGTTGGTTTGGTGATATAACACCAGGCTTTAATTTAATTATATATAGTAATTTTTAATATAAGAGAAAAAAAAATAGTAATATTGATGCTACATGACTTCAATTAACGAGTCTTTAAATTGGATGTCAATTATTGTACCCTAAAAGTTGACTTTTTTGCGCTATTTTCCTTACAAATTCAATAAATAGTTTTCATTTTTTCCTTTGGGAAAAACAAAGTTTAAACCATGATTTAACCAGATAATCAGTGTTATTTCGAACCTATTTTGGGTTGTTCCTTTTCAGGTTGTATGATCGTTAGGGATGGGGTTCAAGTATTTTAATGTGAGTAACGTGAAAACACAAATAGTTGAATTCGTTGGGTCCCCACCAAATTAAGATTGATCTTCATCGGTTGATTAGTGGAATAATCAAAGGAAGTGAAGTGGACATATCAAGTTGAAATTTCTTACCTTTTCATAATGAACTGTACCTATTTATAGTTTTCGGTATTCATGTCTATACAACTCTTGCCACATGTCTCAATCCTCTTCAATCTATGAGGGTACCCACAATGGTACACTTCATTTTCAATGTCTTGAACATAAATTACAGTTTTACCTTTATGGAGATGATTAGGGATGGCAAAATGACCCACCCTGCCACGTGACCCGTGGAAGGGTGGGACATCTGATATCATCTTCGCAGTCGTCGCCGTGCTTTTTTTATTTAATGTATATTTTACATATATTTTATATAAAATTATATTGTTTTATTTATTTAATATTATATTTAACATATATAATGACAAATTTTATAAACAATATGATTTATAATACAAAGTACAATATTAAAAAATTATTAATAATATAAAATATAAGATAAAAATATAAAAAAATAAAAAAAAATCAACATGGAGCGACCCGCCCCGTCCCATCTCGCGACCCGTGACGGGTCGCCCCCTGGAGGGGACGCTGGGTATTGATATACCTGCCCCATTGCCATTCCTATAAATGATTCATAATTCATTCTTTAATTTTGTGCAAGATATTGAGCATGTTCAACAATTGAGGGGGAAAAGATTTGTGGGTAGTATGAGAGGATTTGTGAGACCATTTTCACTTGTTAATCTTGAGCAAGCCATTTTGGCTAGACGGAGATGATTTGTTCAATTTGATGTGGCACTATTGAGTCCATAAAAAATATGAATTTGAGCATACCATTATAGAATGCTCTCAATAATCCAAATATTACGGGTTGGCCCGAATACATTCTGGTCAGATTAGGACCCATGTAAAAAATGTGGATCCTAGTAAAAAGAGGCCATTTTCAATATAAAATGAGCAAAATTGTAAGCTCCTTTTAGGGTATATCACAAAATGGGCAAAATTGTAAGCTCCTTTTAGGGTATATCACATCAAACAATTTTTTTTGCTATTGAATCTCAATCAAGAACGAAACACTCTCTCTTTTCCTCGTATTCTCTCTGTCTTCTCTCCTTCAAAAATTTGCTTTCTTTTCTCTCATTCCTCCATTGGAGAAGATGAGGAATCACCTAAATTAGTTTTATTGCTTGTTTTCTTAGTTTTCCTTCATGGGAATGATTTTTCCTCTTATGGGACTTCAGTCTCCTTTTATGGGAGTGTTTAGTTTCCCTTTGTGGGTTCTTTGTTTTTCTTTTTTTCTTCTTCTTCTTTTTCAGGTCTGATTATTTTGGCAACGTACCTAATTCAGGCGTAATGAAGAAAAGACGAAAAGATTGTCAAAAAATTTGGAACTATTATCCATTTGATGGAGTTTAAGTTTCTGTCACCTGTAACAAAATTTCTCCTTCTTCTTCTTTTTTCCAATTCCTATGTATTTTCTTATTTGTATGTTTTTTTCTCGTTGTTGTAGCTTGTTATCTTGAGAATGTTGAATATTGACGTGGGTTAGAATTAGTTTAGTCAATTCTCTATTTGACTCTTCTGTAGTTAATGTGGTCTTGATCAAATTGGCTCCGTTGTATTTTGGTAGTTTGATTAAGTTTCATTAATAATAGTGAAAAAATCACATCAAACAAACTAATTTACCCACTTTTCCAAAGACTCCCACCAACAAATTTGGCCCAAAATATCACGTCATAAATACCCAGTATCCACCTATGTCACCAATAAGAAGACGAAAAAGCAAAGTTTCTTGGAAAGTTCATATATTCACTTTGGAAGAGTCAATTTTGCAGATGCTTTAAATAAAAGCAAATAGAATTAATGCATCGGTGGGACATCACATTAGACATTAGTGCGGCCAAGACTTCTAAAAGATTGGTCGGTTGACTTAAAAATCTAGTCATTTGTGTTGTAAATTTTTGACTAGTCTTTCTTATTTGAATATAGCATATACTCACTCCGTCCCAATTATATAGTCCAGTTGGACTTTTCACACAGATTAAGAAAAAGTATTGAAAATTACAAATATATAAAACAATTACTTGATTTGCCCCTATTTAATGAACAATGTAAATTAGATAATGCATATTAAATAGGGTTATAATAGTAAAAGAATGAAAAAAATACTATTAAATATAGAAATTAGACTATATATTTGGGACAACCCAAAAAGAAATAGTGGACTATATTGGGACGGAGGGAGTACAATTTTCTCAAAAAAAAAAATAGATAAAAATATAACATATATTTGGGACGGAGGGAGTACAATTTTCTCCCACTTGTTTGTAATTACTAATTAGTGCCTTAAAAGTTTTCAAGTAAGTCGATCAGACATAATTTCATGTAAAAAGTTTAGTTTATTGAAAATTTTGTAATTAATAGAAAGAAAACAATTTTACACGTATTTCACAATCCTACATCTAAACATAATATATATTTATGCGCGCATTATTATATAAGTTTGATACTTGAGAAGTTAAATGAATTTATATTAGTAACATCACCTTTTTTATTGTGTGTAATTGAGTGACTTGAGTCTGATTACTATGTAATTATAATTCCATATGAATGTTCAAATAAATTTGTTATAAGTGGTTGCTCCTAAAATACTCCGCTCCCGTGAACTTGCTTTCCGACCGAACTCCGCTGTGAACCTGCACAAAAGGGGGTTTGGAGGGGTGCTCCGGCGTGCCCTCTCCGATGCTTAAGTCAGAAGAGTATTGGACAAGAAAGAGGCAAAAATATGTAAAATATGAGAAAAATGTGATTAGGTTAAGAATGAACCTGGACCTAGGCTTTAAAAGCTTAGCCCGGATTAGGGTTTTCCGTAAAATCGGGAATTCTATTACGATTTGGTAACAAAATCATAATTAAGATAGGATCGGATCTTCAAAACCCTAATTTGCCTTCTGAGGACTTCGGACTGGTGACTGTACTTTTCGGGTCATCCTATCGACTGCTTTCATGCCTGTTCTTGATGAATTTCCCCTGATCTAAAATCACCCCTGCTTGACTTACCAACACGTCGGACTAAGTTAAAGGACTTAATGCTTTAACCGGACCCTTAGCCCTTGTCTATCTATACAGCCTAACAGATCACCCATTCTTTACTCGAGAACCTCCTCATTTCCAAATGAATAAGGCGTAATAACTCATTGATGAATGAGACGCGGATCGGCCCAATAAGTGAAGCTTAACAAATCGGCCCAATGGTCAATCCTTTAAATCAGCTTAGCGATAGAGTGTCAGATCAACTCCATCGATGAAGGCTCATCAGGTCAGCCCAATGCTGAAGGTCCATCAGCTCGGCCCACTTGCACAGGCTAATTAGATCGGCCCCATGTTGAAGGTCCATCAATTCGGCCCAACTGCATAGGCTAATTAGATCGGCCCTATGCTAAAGGCCCATCAGCTCACTGTCTATATTAAAACCTCATTAGGCTAATTACTATATAATTGAGTGATTTGAGTCTGTTCCTGATTACTATGTAATTATAATTCCATATAATTGTTCAAATAAATTTGTTATAAGATATTAAATACAAACCTAACTCTTTGATACTTTTACTTAAATATCACAAACTCAAAATACAAATTAGTTAATAAATTCTGGATTTTACGTCCATAATTTCATATCAAATAGATTTTTTTTATGAATTTTCATTAAGACTTTATCAAGCACAACCATGAATTGTTGTCCATGTGTATTTGTTTGTGCTTGGAATTTGTAAGTCTTTTGTAGTCAGTAACGGGACACTACCATTATTTTCTTGACGAAATTACACAAAATACCCTGATTTTTAGAAAAAAGATAAAAATACCCACCCATCACAAAAATACCCCACCCACTCTATCACATGACAAAAATATCCTACATTTGGTTTCATCACAAGTTTGGATTAAGAACTTTTATTAAGTTTTTTCCAGTTCTTGTTAAGGCTTCTTATTACGACTTCTTCCTCCTTTTTTCACAAACCCTAGCTCCCTCAAAAATCAAAATCTGAAATCCTATTCTCTTTCCACCTCCCACTCCGCCGCACGGTTGCACCTCTTCGTTTTGGCGCGCCGCCATATTCTCCTAAGTCTGTTTTTCTCTCTCTCTTTTTTTTTAATTTCGAATTTGGGTTTTTTTAGTTAGAGAAAGAGACTTTTATAGAGATCGAGAGCACGTATTCGTTCTTATGAGAGGAGTTGGCGCGCGTTTTTATTTCAATATTTTCTTCATCGATTTTTCTTTGTATATTAGGGGATTAAAATTTTAAAAGGCGTCGACCTTTTGCAATTAATTGTAAATTAAAGCATCTCCTTTTTGGTTTGTCCCGCTTCGTATTTTGAATCTGAATTCATATCATGATAGCTATAATGAAGATAATATCTTTATGTGATCTTGTTATCTTATGTGAGTTGTCATATATTTTCGGAAGCGTGACGGATGCAAAGAGGAAAGCATTTGGTTTTTGTTTTAACGGGGCGGCACAGTGCATGTTGAATGCAAATTTGAATGATTTGTTGATTTTGTGTTCTTTGATGCATGATTTTTTCGTGTTCTTTTATTATTTTGTGATTTGAAGTTTTTCGTTTGTTTCGATGTTATTTCGAAGTTGTTTCTTTTATGTTTCTTTTGTTCTTTTATGTATTTTCCATTTATTTTGTTCTTTTTTTATTGTTTTTGATTTGTTGTGTTATCTATCTGACTGTGTATCTTTTTTTTTATTTCTTTTGTAGTGAATGTGGGATTTTTTGTTGCTTGTTATGCCAAGCACTTTATTGTTGGGAAGGCTATGGACGTCGAAGCATTCGAGATAGAGAAGTAACAAGCAAGGCTCAGTCATCTGCTTCACAATCATGCTAAGTTGAAGCTGCAAAATGGTGATGATGATGACAACGACATTGAGATTCTACCTCCACTTCCTAATGATTTTAGAGAATTATTGTTACGTAAATCTTTAATGATGGTGTAATCAGTTGAAACATGTAAGAAACATAAATGAAACATGTAAGAAACAATTGTGAAACAGGGGATCATGTGATAAAAGTTTGTAGTAAATTAGCACAGTCTAATGAGTCGTGTGTTTTGGAGTGAGCTTGTATGCATTCGAAACTCGGAAATGTTGAAATTTTTAAGAACTCATATTTAAACTCAATTCAATCTTAGACTCGGTCATAGAACCATTAATTCCATTAATTAACTTATTTTATAACTTTTGAAAAACATTATTAAAAAAAAACACTATTAGAAACATATTTTTAATTAACAAAAATATATCTTATATCCTAGAATCTGAGGGAGTAATTGTCAATCCAAGGATGAGTAATTGATGAAAGCAAAACCTGATTTACATGGGTTTTTTCAGTCTTCACGTGAATAAACTCAACATGTTGATGAAATTAAAGAAAGTAGCAAGATGTAGTGATCATAAGCACAATTGAGCAAAGTATAAGCAGGCTTACAAATGATAACAAACTAGTGTATCTGAAAAATTAAATCAATTTGTATTGTATATCCATCTCCTGGGAAGATACTTTACTTATTTGATTAGAGACTCAAAAAGTTTGCAGATAGCATAAATCTTTATCCCAAAGCTAAAGTAAACGGAAATATTCACCAACTCCCTAGAACAAAGTTGGTATACTCTCTATTTTCTTCCTATTGTCCATTGTGGCATACCACCTGAGATTTTCTCCATGCAACTGTGGAATTCAATGAAAAGTTGGCTAAGTGAAACATATAAGAAACATGAATGAAACAGGTATGAAACAACAAAGAAACAACAATCATGTTTGAAACAACAAAGAAACTACAAAGAAACCAACGCAAAAAATCAGCGGAAAATGGGTATTTTTGTCAAAAATCAGCAGAAAATTGGTATTTTTGTCCAAAATCAGCGAAAAATGGGTATTTTTGTCAAAATTTAGCGGAAAATGGTATTTTTGTCCAAAATCAGCAGAAAATGGGTATTGTGCAGGAATTGTGTATGAAAAATGGGGTATTAATGTCATTTTCCCTTCTATTTTCTGTATCCAATCATTTCAATCTTAAATAATAAAAAGCCTACTTAGACTTAATTAAAGCCCAGCCCATTTCCAACCTCATATTCTCAAAATGATTTGGGTTTAACACTGGCCCAATTCCCATTCCAGAACAACTGTCGCTCGACCACTTAATAAATAAGAACCATAATAGTTGATCGATTTTATTTTGAAAATAAGTTAAAATCCTCCACCCATTTTAAAAATAGTTTATAAGTTTCTGACATTTTAGTTCTGAAACTTATAAGATCTTTTTCTAAAAAATTTATCAAACACTTTTAAAGAACTCATAAACTTAGCTGAACACTCTCTAAGAGGTAATCTGGAATATAAATCATACTTAAATCTAAGGTTGTTATAAATTTGCATCTAAGGATTAAATTTATAATAAGAAATTTTAGTTGAATATATTTGAAGTCTAGTATTTGTCATTTTACTAGAAGTTAAGTATCAATGTTATTAATTTTTCATGTGTTTTTTTTTTTTGGCGGAACAATGTTTTCTAGTGTTATTATCAATACTCTTTAGAATCCCTTCAAAAAAAAAAATCAATACTCTTTAGAAAGGAAAGCCCCTACCAATTTTGAAGTCTGGTTTTCCATACCAATACCAACTTTTTCTGTTGCAAGTTAAACTATCCCAGTTTGAAATAAGATGATGCCCAAATGATGATTTCTTAGTTAAATCATTTGTTGTTGGGCTGGTTGTTAATTTTGATGGTCTTGTTCTCCATTTGGGCCTTTGAATTGGACTCCAACGTCATGGGTTCTGATTCAAGGCTCATATGCTGTGCATTTCCACCTCTTTTCGATTCTCAAATCTTAATATGAATTATTTTGAGACTGCCTTTTAATGGATGGCTTCATTGACTTTGGTTTCACACTTGGCTGACCCTGCTACCTTTTTGAACCTGTTTGGGAATGGTTATATTGGAGCCCTAGTCCCTTTTGGACTGGTCGGATCCCCTTCTCCAAATTGTAAATTTTGATGTTATCTCTCGCCACCCTTGCTTGAGGCACTCTTGGGAGCATTAGGTCGTGACCGCCTACTCCCTTTTGTCCTCAAGTAATTGGTTGGAGATCTTTTGTTGTTTTTAGTAAAACTTCTATTGAGGTTTTGATAGGATTGTTGTTGATTTCTTCACTTCTCATCTAGATGCAATTTTGGTGTATAATGGGCCTGTCCATTTTACACTATGATCCATCACTGGGGTATGCCCATTTTAACTTGTAATTTTACCTTTTTTAATGAAATTTTCACATTTTCATCAAAAAAAAAAAAATACCAACTTTTTCTTTTTTCTATCCACATCAATACAATTCTCTATTTTTTATATTGTCAATCATTTTTTTTGTATTGAATCTGTAGTACCCAAGAAATTGGGGGAAAATCGAAATTATGGCTTGATTGTTTAATAATTAGGGATTTTAAAATTTTGGGGTAAATTCGAAAAATATTATTATATTGGGCCTAATAGATTAGTTTAGACCTTATTTTATATTTTATACATTGGCCCACTAGAAATAATCTTAAACCCAAGCCCAAGCCAAGCCCATGTCATCTATCCATAAATGGTATAAAACATAAATTATCCTAAAAATCTTGAATTAATATTTTATTAACAATCAAATTAATTAACAATAAATTCCAACAAATATCCCTATGAATCAGCAATTTATTTTAGTCAACTAATTTATTATTATAATTAATATAATTCCAATTGTTTTATATAACTTTGTACTAATTTAAGCTTGACAAAAAAAACTATAGCAAATAAACTGGAAACCTGCCGTTAGAAATGAAAAATATCAAAATCCCTATTAATAAGCAGATTTAAGGTCAAATACACTACTAATTTATCAACAAAATAATCATATCAATTTCCTCAATCAATTAGAAACAAAATTCTGGCTAAAATTTCTAACTTTCCAAACTCCAAACCAATAGCTACTGCCTATATATATACTCTTTCTGAAAATATTGAAACACACAAGCTAATAATATGTAAATTTAAGAATTCTTTGTTTCTCTTCTCACCTTTCACTGTCCAAACCAACAATTCAAAAAAAAAAAATACAGAGAGAGAATGGAAAAAATCGGGACGATAGGCAGAAAGATAACCTCGATTCTCCAATCGCCGCCGTCCGCCGTTGTACGCAGCAGAAGTGTGGTGGTGTGTGTGGTGGGGGTATGGGTGTTGGTGTGTGACAGTGTGAGAGGAGTTGAGAAGAAGAAGAAAAAAAGGGGTAGGGAGGTGTTCACCTTATTTTTTTAGCTTCACCGCAAGTATACGGTGCAATTTATAGAATAGGGTTAGCAAGGTCGAATGCACATGGACTAATAAATTAATGTACTAATTACTGGATTATAATAGCCTTATTTTTATCTTGACTATCGAATTTGAGATGGATTGGTTTAATTAAAACTAAAGCAGAAATTATCCTAGAATAACAAAGCAAAGAGTGGATTAAAAGACCAAGTATGAAAGAATGGACTCGTGTGTTGTGGTTTCAGTTAATATCCCCTTTTATTATCAGATTAATCAAACCAAAGTTAAACGCATTCTTCCCTATAAACCAATCACAAAAGTAATTTACCCTCTCTCTCGAGATGCATGTAAAAGCGTTGATTGGAATATCTATGCTAAAGCATCGTACTCAACATGAGATATCCAACTCCCAAAAGATCAAAAGATTAAAAGGCCTCACGAATATTCACGGACTTCTCAATCATGCAAGCTATTCATGTCAAGTACTCATAGATCTAATATTGAAACTCATCATTGAATTATGAATCAATATATCAAAACAAGTTAAACCAATAGTTTTTTGATAAAACAAGAATTAAAGCAAAGTACTTGGATAGGGTTGGAAAACATTAACTTTGATTGCAATGAAACATCAAATAAAAGTATCCATTAACCTACTCCCAAACCCGGGAATCACAAAGTGTTTAGCCAGACATAGAAACGAAATAATCCATAGACAAATTATTAAAGTTCATGTCTAAACTAATTGAAAATAATGATACTATGGAATGAGTGAACTCGGGGATGATGACGATCTCTCAATCTATCTTCAATCCTCGAAGGTGTGGTTGCGGTCTTGATCGATCTCTCCGAATCTCCGGTGGGGAATTGCTCTTTTCTCTGGTTTCTAGGGCAAAAATCAGTGTCCCTTTGTTTGTGGTCGTCCCGTCTCTATTTGTACTTCGTTTTGGGTCAAAACCTAGTTGGAAATCTGTTAAACTCTGTTTTCCCGCACAAACGCACGGGCCGTGCACCTAGTGCACGCCCAGCCCGTGCTAGGTGCTGCAGGAAGTTGTCTTTTGCTTACGGGTGCACGGGCCGTGCGCATACGCACGACCGGCCCGTGCGTCACCCAAACATCTGAATTTACTTATGGGGTCTTCATAAGAGTTGTATCCCTCTCTCTTAGCTTTCCGTAGCCACTTGAATCAGCTCAATATCAATTTTGTAGAGAGAGTTATGACCAAAATACTAAACCCTGCCAGTGTTGGAAATTCCAGACGCGTTTGGACGTTCCTTGAGATAAATCCCTTCGTTGTTTGATCATACATGCTTCTTTTGACACACGAATCATTACTATGACTCTAGACTCAATATAATTGGCTTCCAATTAGGTGTAATCGCTCGATTCTTGATGTTTCTAGGTCGCAATGCTCGTATTTGTCACAAAATCACTCCAAATATTGTTAAATTCCTACAAAACGAGCAAAGAGTAATATATTTTCCACTAAGAGTGAATATATACCATTTCATATGAGTTATTGCATGTTTATAAACAATTATAGCCATAAATATGCCCTAAAAGACATGCAAAACTCACACTAAACAGGAAGGGGGGCGTGGGGTTGGGCCTTGAAGGGAAATGAGTTTATTGTAGAAGGAAGGAGATGAAGAGAAGAATTACAGAGAGAGAGAGTTGTAGAAGGAAGGAGATGAAGAGAAGAATTACAGAGAGAGAGAGAGAGAGAGAGAGAGAGAGAGAGAGATGGTAGGTGGGGGGAAAGTGACAGGAAAAAGAAGAAAGAAGAAAGAAGTGGGACCTCGGGGTAGGTTGGGGGCGCTGGGGCTGGGGGTTGGGGGTTGGGGTTGAGGTGAGGAACAGGGAAAGAAATGTGGGTTTATTAGGAGATTCCTAAATTTTTATCCAATTAATTTTTAGCTAATTTAATTCCTGTTATATATATAAATTTTATACAAAAGTTACAAAATATTAATAATAGTTTTTTTTTTGAAACGAATATTAATAATAGTTTTAAACTTACTATTCGGGCATAAAAATTTTCATCTTCGACACACTCTATTCTACGCTACTTTTTTGAGGTAGAAATTTTTCCGCTTTTATTTGTCCATGTTAAATGCTCTTTATATGTTGCTTGATAATATTGTTCCTACGTACTACGTGTCTATAGTCGCGTGGGACCAAACAGAGGTCCCGGGCAAAAAGTTCCCTCCGGTGAAATCCCGGCAGTGCGAGCCATATTTTAATATCTATAGTCGTGTGGGACCATCAGAGGTGCGGGGCATAAAAGTTCCCTCCGGTGAAATTCCGATAGTGCGAGCCATGTTTCAATGCCATAGCTACAGTTACAATTTCAATTTTAAGCAAGTTATTGTGTAATGTGTATTTAGCTTGGACAAACATGCTCATACTAAGCCATTGAATGCTCACCCCAAAATATATTTCTATTTCAGATGAATGATGGAGTTGGCGGGATACGTGGAGGCGGTGACCCGAATAATAAAATTTAAATAATAATTTTTTTTATATTTTTCATCCATGAATATTTCTAATGTTTAGTATTGAAAATTTGTTTCTGGAATAACTCTTGGAATTTTTATCTAGCATTTTTTTTATATTATTATTTTAAATGGTAAATGATCTTTAGAAAATTCACGTTTTATTATAAATCGCACTATCACTTTATAAGTCGTGTTTTATTGTGAAAACTGGGTGTTACAGAATCACATAACAATTATGGTTTTAATGAAACTAGCAATTCCGCGCGTGCGTTGCACGTGCACTATTATTTTAATATTATTAATTTATAATGAAACTATCTATTAACATGGGTTGATATTTATTACTTTATTTTAATAATAATATTCATATAAGGTAAATTAAAACAAATAATTTTATCTGGAAAGTTTATTAGAAATGCAATGTAAAAGCGAATTTTGAGTTTGGTAAATATTTCATTAAGATTTTCTTTCTTATTTGTCGTCCTTTTGGAGTTGTATAAAGTTTTGAAAAATTCTCTCGTTGACCAAATTATTGACCTTTTTTCTAAGGTAATATATTTCTAGATTGATAAATCATTAATATTAAGGTGAGATTTTCTCATTTTTTCCTAAAGGTATTGTCAATTATCCGATCGCATAACATCGTCAAATTCAATTAAAAATATAAATAAATACTGCAATTTTTTTTAGTTATACGTGTATTTGGTTCCTTCCATATTTTCTTATCTTTTCAATTGGTATCTTTAGTAAAATCAAACCAAAAGATTTTGGTATATATATTGACTTCTATTAATTATTTTTATCTATATTATAATAATGGATTTGGCTAGCCTATCAAGATTTTTTTTTTAAAGTTGGGGTTATTTCCACCGATTTATTTTTTTCTTTATTTTATTTTCTTTTTTCCTTTTTTCCATTATGAGTTTGATGGTAAACACAAATAAAAAAGAAGCCAATAAATTATAGGAATAAAAAAAAAAGAGCATTAAATTACTTCTCCCTATATTTTTGTCATTTAATGTGACAAAAAATTTGCACATTTAAAAACTTTGTAAATGATAATACTATATTTTACTAGAAACAAAAGTAAATTGTAAAAATATTAGCAGAATAACCAATGTGCTCTTTTTTATTATTTGTAATTAAAGGATAATTATCTATTTAGCTCCACTCAGCGAGTTTTTGATCGAAGAATGTGTACGTCAATTTTTTATTGTATTTTCTGATATAAATATAGTTATATATTTTATAATAGAATATAAGTTGTTTCTTTAAGATGTGTTGGTTGGTATCAAAGATATATTATCAGTTATAATTAAATTAGCATTTGATATTTGATAGATACATGACACAATGAATTTAACAAAATAAATATATTAAAAAAGAAAATAAATCAAAATATTCTAATTTTTGTTACAAAATTGTATATTGCGAACAACAATATCGAACTCCAAATTTTAATTTTAAATACCTCTTTTGATTATTAAATCAATAGTTTTAAATTTAGAAAAACATATATAATTTTAATTCAAGAATAAATTTTCCTATAATTTGGTAAATTGATTGATGATGATGAATTGACAAGAAATCATGGGTGATTTGCTGAGTTGCAGATCGTGCGAGATTTGATTTATATTATGTATTTTTTTAGGATATTAGACATAAATTAATATCAATATTAATGTTTAAGATTTTCATTAATATTGATAGCAAGCTATGATTAGTATTTTGTAGTAAAATAATATCTAAATGTAGCAAGTGGAAGTGGACAGGAAAAAATATTTAGCTAATAAATTATATTCGTTACTAAAAATATTGCCATTGACTTACCAAAATAAAGCACAACTAATTTTGGGTAACTCCAAAATATGCATTGGTTAGGAGAATCTTCAAACTGATTGGCCCAATTTTTTCTATCTTATTTTTATCTTGTATTTTATTTTTTATTTCACTCTCAATTAAGTCATCCTGAATGATATCTTATACTAAATTGTTATTTTAGGAATAAAAAAACAAAAAATTATTTATTAAACTAACTAAAAAATGTTCATGCAGATCCACAAAATAGATCCTAAAAAAATATTGTTTAGTGCATAATCGGGTTCAATCATGTTGATATTGGTGAGACATTTGACGAAAAAGCCATATTTGGTGGTTCTGCTTCGACTTTAGGATCAACAATTTTGAAGCGACTCTTTAAAGCAATTGAAGTAGTACAAATACGAGAGGATTCTATATATAATTTATTTAAGTTAACATAAATAATAAGTTGGCAAAAATATCTTTGAACAAAACATTGACTATAAAATATATAGTTATGGTAATTCGTGTTCATTCTCAGTGTACACAATGAGCAACATTAGCTATACATAATTATTTGTTAATCTATGTATCTAACCTTTGTCAACTTTTGATGTAATAATAAGCTGGAATACAATTATAATATTTTTCGAATTTCTAAAATATTGGCTTTAAATATTTTGTTATGGTAATATGTGTATCATTGTCTTTGTACATAATGAGCAATATTGGCTACAATAATTGTTATGGTAATTCGTGTATCTAATCTTTGGCTATACAATATGTTTATGTATTCATATATGTATATATTAATATCAATATTAATGTTTTGGATTTTGCAAGATCTACGTTTATGATTTTGTAGTAAATTAATTCCCGAATTTAGCAAGTGAAAATGAGCGGGAAAATTTTAGTTCCAGACTTCTGCTATTAATTATTGTCAATTTATTAATTGTATATGGCAATTATAGGATTGATTATAGAATTTTCAGATTTTCAAATCCATAAAACTACTACTACAATGATCATGAGTGGAAAATAAATAGTCAATAAAATATTTTCATTAATAAAAAAATTGACATTGACTTACGAAAGCAAATAACAACTAATTTCGGATGATTCCAAAATATGCATTGGTTGAGATATTTTCCTATTGATTTTTGGAAAAACGTACCTTAAGATTAATGATTTCTCAATCTAGAAAACTTACAATGTATTACCTTAAAAATTATATTTAAAAACACATTAATTGGTCATCGGAAAATTTCAGTATTCATTTGCTAAGGAATACTAATTAGATAAGCAAAAAATCTATATATATTATTAAAGCAAAAACTATGCTTAGAAATTTACTATATCTAAACTAATTATGTGAATATTCAGATCGTTATGAACTTACCAAAATTAAAGAACAATTGTTAGTTAATGATATTTGATTAAAAGATTTACAAAATTCAAAATGGTAACAAATATTTGATTGCTCAAAAGCACTATATATATTTGTTTTATAATTTAGATACCAAAACTATGTAAACTAACAACAATAATTAATTTTAAAGTGGTCCAATCTATATATAGATAATTTATAAATTAGATGCCAAGTATATGAGTATATTAATAAGGAAAAAAATACTAACAAAAATAATTATAGATAGATTTAGATGCCAAAAATATGACCACATTGATAAGGGGAAAAAACTGACAAAAATAATTACAGATAACATTAGTACCATTTAGGCGGAAAAATATTTCACCAAAGTTCTGCTATTATATATATATATATATAGATTATGTGGCCAATTATATAATGTCACATTAAATATATTGCAGTTATTATTGCATGATCTCTAGGTGCATAAAACATTTTTTAGTTATTTTATCTTACCTCAAGATTAAAAAAAAAATGAAAACAAATCCAAATAGAAGAAAATGAAAAATTAAAGAAAAACCATATCACTTTTAAGTGGGACCAATTTGATCCAACTTATCTCAAAAAAGAAAAAAAAATATTCTTATTAACTAAAAAAGCCATAAATTAGAGACTGACAATTGACAAACAATTGAAGGCCACAAATTTTTTATACAGAAAAAAGGAAAATAAAAAGAAAAGGCAAAAAGCGCCAGTGATAACTGAAACACGAAACATTCTTTGGCGCTTATAAATTGTGGCTGGAAAATAAGCACTTATCAAATGGAAGTGATTCTCGGAAGCTCTGCTACTTTTGCTTCTCCCCCATCTTTCGTCTTCAGCAACTCTCCCCGGAATTCTACTTTTTTCTCTCCGGAGGTACACTTTTTTAGCTCGTTTCTTCAATTATATTTATTTGCTTTGTGAGGTTCCGATTGCCTTCTTCTTCCTCTTGGAAATTAATGTAATTTTAGGTAGCAAAAGGGTTTTGCTGAGGGAAAGGTGTATTGGATTATTATCATAATTTTGATAGATTTGTACAATTCGAAGTGTGGGGAATTTTTTTTACATTATAGAATGAGCTGTGTCTGGCTTAATTTCTCTGATAGCAAGATCAACTTGTTAAATTGGCATTTGAAATATTTATGTTTGAAAATGTGATTAACCACCGCACGTCAATAGAACACTAATTCATCCCTTTATAATACGTGATGATACGAAGGGAGGAAGTGTTAGAAATTGATTTCATCCTATGAGGAAAGATTTTGTGTAATTTTAGCATTAATTTATGATAAATGAAGTCCTAAATTTTTTAATTGAACACCTTCAGGTTCTTCTTTTGAATCAGTTTCCAGTGAAGAAAAGTGGAAATCGATTATGCTGTTCTTTGCCCAGTAAAGAACAAAACACCAGAAATTGTTTCCCAGCTCAGTCTCCAGATAAAAGAAAAGAATACAAAAATTTTCTCCAGTCGTTTGCGTGGCTTGACAAGAGATTTATTTCAAATTGTGGTTTCTTTGTGCTAAAGACTGAATGCATTCCCGGGTTCCGAAAATTTGCCATCAGTCTTCAGAAACGACTACAATGTACAGAAAGGTTTAACAATCTTGTTCCTGCTTTTTCTCTGCATATTATTGTCGGAGTGATGTTTTTCATGACGTTGGGTGCCACCGTCACCAAAACTCCTTCCTGTAAGTTTTTTTAATAGGTTCTGCAAATTGACTTCCATTCAATTAGATTTTTGTATCCTTTTTTTGTTTTCTTCCTGCTCTAAGACTTTGCTTTTGCACTATGTAGTGGCCCTTAGTGAAGAAAATCTTCTATTCTTGGAGGCATGGAGAACAATTGACCGTGCTTATATTGATAAGACTTTCAACGGCCAGAGTTGGTTTAGGTATAGAGAAAATGCACTACGCAGTGAGCCTATGAACACAAGAGAAGAGACTTGTAAGTGTCCTATCTTGCAACTCAGATGTTATGCTATTTATTTTAGCAGGAATTTTGTAGGACGGAACTTTCATATCATTATAAGCTTTGTACTATCAGTATGTCAACTAATAACCTTAAGAAAATGCTTTGAGAACATCTATTATCTTGTAGCTTCTCGGAATACTATGAAATGAAGAAAGAATGAATAGATAAATAAATAGACTCAATCGATAAGTAAGTATTTTTTCAGGAATAAGCATCCATCTTAACCTGACTATTATGATGCCGAATCGTTTCTATTTTGTTATTAAATGAGTGATTATAGTTATTACTTGGCTGTACATTCTTCATATTCAATTTAAATTAACTTCTTAGGAATGTAATTAACAGATGGACTCATTCTGATTATGTGTTTATTTCTATGTGCGTGCATTCTTGTGTATGTGAGAGCAGAAGGATCCTATTTAATCAACAGATACTAAAAAAGAAAAAGAAAAATGGTTAGTTAACTTGTGAATGCTTTTGTCAAAAAGGTAAGACTTCTTTCCCACCTTCTATAGAATATATTAGACTTTTCTTTATTGACAAAAACTTCCTCTTTAACTAGTGAAGAAATAGAGTGATATCTTCGTCTATAATGCTTTTTTTCAATGGTTAATCTGTACTTTACTTCTCATTTTCTCTTAATGAAAATTAAATAAAAAGGAGATAAGAAAAGATAATTTGGTTCACCAACTCCTGCTTCCAAACTCTACTATTCCAAAGCCCTGCATAACCACCAAATTGCAAGTTACTTGGAGTTCAACTTTTCTAGAAAATTTATTCCAAATCCTTAATTATTATTTGTCCGTCTGTTCTTGGCTGCCATGTGCACAATTTTAAACTTCTTGTTGGAGACATGCTTACATACTGGCTCAGGAGAGCCCCTCCAACTTTCTTCAGAAATACTCTACAGTATAGCTGCTATGAGATTTTTCCAGTAGTCAACTGTTCTATAGTAATGATTGGTGGCTGTAATTCCATTTAATACATAAATTTTTTTAATAAGGCTATGAGTTTTTCAAGAACAATCGAACAGACAATCGTGTATTGTTAAATTTTTGTTTCTCTTCCAGCCACTCCTATAGTTCTTTTTGAAAGTTTGTCCAGCATGTAATTTTTGAGATTTCTGAGACTTAATTCTAATGTTCTTAATAGTTATTTTATGGATCTTTGCCTCAAGTTTTACTTTTGTTGATAGTCCCTCTAGTAAAATCTCTGTGGTGCCTGCCCTTGATTTTAAAGGACTAGATAGATTTTCTATTGGGTGCAGCCAGAGATTTTAAGAAATTAAAAGAGAAGCATAGAACACGGAAATGCTAAATGCCCAAAGCTACTCTATTCATTTGGATAGAAATGAAGCCTCTACTTGTAATGTGGATTTGTTTGTTGGTTAAAAAAGTTCCTTGTGTCCTGAGTTTTGAAACCAGTACTCTGTAATGTAATTATTGAGGTGCTAATATCTGCATCTTTGAGCTTCAATCATGATTGTGGGCTTAAGTCAAATTTTTGCGAGAGACAGTTCAGCAATCATGTAACTGATAGGTCTTATCATAGTTGCACATCAATTTTTAAGTATTTACCTTTGGCCTTTTGGCATTAGCTGAACCATTTTACTTACTGTAGATGCGGCTATAAGAAAGATGGTTGCTACTCTTGATGACCCTTTCACTCGGTTCTTGGAGCCTCAGAAATTTAAGAGTCTGCGGGTACAGGCTTCTTCTCATATCTTTCTGCACTAATGTATCTGTATTGAGGAGCATCCTCAAACTCTGCATTAATCTTGAATGGAGGTTTTTTAGTTTAATCACAAGGTAATGGTTTTTATTGATTTCTAAAACTCGTTGATATTTCCTTTGAAGGCAGTCAGGAACACGAAATACTCTTACTGGAGTAGGGCTGTCTATTGGATACCCTACTGGAAAAGATAAATCAACCTCTGGACTGGTGGTTGTTTCAGCTACTCCAGGAGGTCCAGCAAATAAGGCTGGAGTTTTATCTGGGGATTTAATCCTTGCAATTGATGATACGAATACAGAAAGCATGGGAATATACGATGCCGCTGATCGCTTGCAGTGAGTTTCTTTTAACACAAACTAGCAATTGATGAACAACGGGAGTGAGATGCTATTTTACTTTGGCTTTGTTATCCCTTCATCTTTTCAAACCAACTTTTTCTAACCAATTAAGTACTACTAATTCTTTGTTTGGTTTGAAAGGAAAACAAAAAGACAAAGCTTATATAATTTTAATTATGAGTGGCATTTGTCAGTCTATTTATTTGTTTGATTTTCTTTTTAAGATATTCAGTTACATTGGGAAAGCTGTTTTGGTTAAAGGGAAAGTGTGGGTTTGAATGGAAAATTCAAGAAACATCCATTTTCATAGAATTTCCTTTTCCTTGTCACATTTCTTTGATTAAAATTTAAATCCCAGACTGAAGGAAAGAATAAAAGTCCCAAACCAAAGTTCCCTCACACGTGTAATATTACCAGTAGATTAAAGAACACATCAATTTCTCAAAACCCTATAATGTTTCTTTCCATCTCTTCCCTTCTGATAGCTGAAAAAGAAAGAAAAAATGGTTTGTTTTACCATACATCCTCTCTAAAAAGCACAATTCCACTTTCCCCAAGTTTTGTGGCCTGTTTTAGATTTTGAAATCCTTTATATTTGAGTCCACAATGTTCCGACCGTAAATATTCTATTCTTCATCGTGTTTCTTCCTATATACAGTCTAAATCTTTATGGTTCTCACTTATGTGACTGCTATGTTTTTTCTTTGCTTTTCTTCCTTTTAAAGTTTATGATATGATGACTAGAGTTGGATCATTCCATTCATGTCATTATCATGCCTGGTCTTCTATTTTTGAATACTTTCAATTAATTGATTATAATTTTATAGAGCAGAAAAATATTTATATATGTATTCTTTATTTAAGCCCAGACATCTTTGCATTTTTCACCTTTGGACAAGCATAACACCTGACCTCACGCGTTGACCTTTAAATTATGAATGGACTAAATTGAAGGTATTTCTGCTATTGCCAGTTAAAGTATGAAACATTACTTTCCTGGGTTTGAGCATGACGAAGGGTGGGCTAGTAGAGGATCCAATCAAATACTTAATGTTGGTATTTGTTAATTAAACTTAGTGGAATTCAGCTGATAGGGATGAACTATTGCTCAAGAATCTCATCTCAATGATGCCAATTTGAAGCTGCAATATTTGTAGTAATACTCATAGTGAAGTAGAATCTGAGGCTCCTCATCAACCTGGGAACCATGTCTCTTATTATTTTATTTTCTTTGATTGTGAAAGGTTTCAAAGCATTTACTCTATGTTCTATCCATGGTTACTATGATATAACGAGATGCATATATATTTATATATGTGCGTGTTTCATTCGATGGATGTGTGGTTTTCTTAAGTTGAGAACTGTATATGACTAGATGCTATGAATGATTGACAGGGGGGCTGAAGGAAGTAGAGTCGAGCTAATTGTACGTCATGGTTCTGAGACAAGGCACCTGTCACTAGTGTATGCAAATCATTCCTTGTTTAAGAATATTTATGTCCTTTACATTTTTATTGATTTTTGTTTCAGCTTACAGGTTATAATATTCACTTGTGTTTATGGACATTCAATTTGAACGGGGTTTTTAAGAGTGGTTAAAATATACTTTTGGAATTTAGTACTTTTCCTTAGGGCTGTATGTATTTAAGTGTTGAGACAATGGTATATTTTGAATGTTCAAACTGTAACTATCAGTTAGCTGTTGCATTTCAGACGAGAGAAAGTTTCCCTGAATCCAGTGAGGTCGCGAGTATGCAGAACGTCTGGTTTGGGAGAGGATGGTCCTCTGGTTGGATATATCAAACTAACATCATTCAACCAAAATGCTTCTGGTACTCTTTGCTACTTTTCATGAATTAAGCTGGCCCTTTTGTATTCTCTTTGATATGCTTATCTGAATTTTGATCCATTGACATCACGCATTATATATATTCACTACTCTTGTTATTTTTCCTTTTTGCTTACTTATCAATACCTCTGCCCATATGATCGAAGTCCTTTTCTCTTTTGGCGATCATAAAAAATCTTTCTTCAATTGTCTTGTACTTTTGTTGCATATGACAAACATAAGTTGGGCATGATGTTGTGGATAAATTGTGGTATCTGTTATTGATATTGTTGCATCATTCCTTTTTACACTGATCAGTCTGGTAGCTGAATGATCTTGCTAGTTTCATTTTCTCAAGTTCTCATCTCCTTTTTAGGTGCTGTGAGGGAAGCAATTGAAACATTGAGGGGAAACAATGTAAACGCCTTCATATTGGACCTCCGGGATAATAGGTAACTTGCTTTACACATTCTTAAACCATAACATTTTTCAAGCTGGATTTCTGAATTGCCAAGTTTGTTGCAGCGGTGGCCTCTTCCCTGAAGGAGTTGAAATTGCTAAAATTTGGTAAGTTGTCTTGGCAGATTTTAGTATTTTCGTAGGTGGATTGCGAATCATGTTATTGTGGTATTGGTAGTAAAAAAAATCCTTTGGATTCTTATCTTGTTCTTTTGTGGTTCTTAGTAGCATACGGCATATTAAATTGTTTTAAAACTCGGACGGTTGTCAATCACAAATGTCTGAAATTTTGCTGATTTAACAAGCATTTTGTTCCTTCATGTGTGAACAAAATAAATTTCAATATCTGCTCATGATATATTAGGTTTCTCTGCCAAATGTGCTCATACAAAGATTGTGGTGTTAATAAAAAAAAAAAGAAAATTTATATGTTAAAAGCTCCACCGAATGTAATGCTCAGAACCGATCTTCAGATGCAATTCCATCTTAAATTTAGTTTCAATTCACTCATGTTACCTCATCTGTCCAGATCATTGTTAATTCATAGAAGCTAAAATATTACTGATGCTATTGTAATCAGGTTGGACAAGGGTGTGATTGTATACATTTGTGATAGCCGAGGTGTTAGAGATATATATGACACAGATGGAAGCAATGCTGCAGCAGCTTCAGAACCCCTGGTGGTGCTGGTATGCCAAGTTCACTTTTGTACAATTCTATAATCCTATCTTTGCATAACAGCTTGAATAATGCCTTATGCCCTGGCAGACATTTCCTCTCAATCCATGGCAGAGAGCGCATGATTTGATGTTTAACATTTTTAGACTGTTAAGCTTCTACAACTCTCAGTATATTTGTATTTTCATGTTACCATGCCTTTGTAGCGCCATATTTTGCAAATATCCAGCCGAGTGTCTAGTCATTGAACTTTCGATGATTGTAAAGGATCAACTGTGTTCAATGTTCATAATCGGGATTGGATAAAAGAGTCACATACAAAATAAAGCAGAAGTGCTCAACTAGTAGAGCCTGTACCATATCCTAATATATAGAAGAATAATGATGCCAAGTACTTTCCTACAATTAATTCAAAATCCCTCTAGACATTCCTAAATGGCACGTGATCTTTACCACTATCAAGTTGATACTTCAAATTTGTTGGAAGAAATATTCTTTTGTTTCAAACCATGCATTATCTGCAGGCAAACTTTTGATTTTTACTGGAGTTATATGCATCATCATATAGCTCGTCTTGGCAAAAATGCCTCTGTAGGTCAATAAAGGAACAGCGAGTGCAAGTGAAATATTAGCTGGTGCTCTCAAGGACAACAAGCGTGCTGTCCTACTTGGAGAACCTACCTACGGAAAAGGGTGACTTTCACATCTTCCTTTGTATTAGTTCTGCTCTGTAAAAACCGTATTGTAAACATTGATCAATTAGCCCCACTACTACTGTGCAGCAAAATTCAATCAGTTTTTGAGCTGTCTGACGGCTCTGGATTGGCTGTTACTGTTGCTCGTTACGAAACACCCGCCCACACAGATATCGATAAGGTATCTCTCTCTCTCTCTCTCTCTCTCTCTCTCTCTCTCTTTTGATTTATTCTTTATTTTCTTTTCATATGAAGGTTGGCGTAATTCCGGACCATCCCCTGCCAGTTTCATTTCCGAAAGACGAAGATAGTTTATGTGGCTGTCTTCAAGATCGTGCTTCTGCTTGCTATCTCAATAGAGTCGAGTTATTCTCCAGATGATACTTTCTGAGCAGTTTCTGAGGATTCTTTATTCTTTCGACATTAATACCAGATGAGCTTGCAGGACAGAGTTTTGATTTGGACATGAAATTCGAAGCTCTTAGATATCGTTAAACAATTTTTTAGGAAGATTATCCTAGTTACAGTCTGTATGTAATCTTATCAAGAACACAATCAACAGATTTTTTTGGCTATCAAGTACCCACTCGACTGTTTTAACTGAGGTGATATTGTCAAAACTTTTTTAAAAAAATAATCTTAACAAGGAAACGGGAAGTTCGATGCTACCCAATTGGTTGTCTACGTTGTTTTTTTTTTTTTTTTCACCATAAGGTACTTTGTATGGCTTTCTAGTCTAGTTACCTTGTGTGGGTAAATTGGTTTTCTACATTTAACAGGTTGGCAAGATTTTGGTTTCAAAAAAAAAAAAAAGGGGGTTGGCAAGATTTTAATGGGCCTATGGGCCTCAAATTGATGGGCTTCCATCTTGAAGTCTTCGTCGTCTTTGATATGTGTAAGAAACATAGCATCAATCACCAATTGAAACCCTAACTGAATAACAAAATCTGATATTAATCCCTGTTTACTATATCGCAAAATATTCAAGCAATCTTTTCCCACGTTATAAAATCGCAACTTAAAAGATTACCAGATCATAATATATCAGTAGTAAAAAGATTACAAGACAAGAATTTGCATTGCTCAACTTATAACAAAAATCATGAATTAATTTTTTTCCCTAAATCCTCCATGAATTTACATTACAAACCTGAATCTCCCACAACTATTCTCTCTGACTACAACCTAAAAACTAAGAAAAACAAACACGAAACAAAATCCAACAAAAAATTCGATCTACAGACGATGATCATGAGGAACATTAATCCAAAAAGGAGGTGGTACAATTCTCTGTTGTTGGCACTCCAAAACAGGGCCAATACACCCATCTTCCATGTTGTAAATCCCTATATCATGCCCTCCGTAACTGTAATCTTCATCCATTCTATCCCAATAATCATCCGTAAAATAAATCACATTCCCTTTCAATTCTGCTGCATGCTCTTTAGTAGACACCATCATGGACTGACTCCCTCCCAAAAACATCGCATAATTGCCCAACGACTCGACTTCAATCCACTTCTTTTCACAAAAACAATACTTAAACACATGAAAATCAACTGTTTTATATGGGCAAACCAAAGGCTCGGACGCATCATCCGTGAGCGTATCCCCTTCGCACACAACTTCACCATCGTACCTCACAAATTCCCCGATATACCTCACAACAAGAAACATCTGTCCGGATTTTGACAGAGCCAAGTACCATTGAGTAGAATAAAGATCAACAGGAAAAATCTTATTGGATTGTGCCAATTTTCCCGGACAAGAATCTTGAATCATCATCTTCTTCTTCGGAAACATGGTCTCACTCATGTCCCATATTTCGACCACCGGCCCCGGCCCTAGTACGAATACCGTATTCGTCTCATCACAACAGACAACGTCGTAAAACGTCTCGATTTCAGATTCAAGATGGGTCCATTTTTCATCTCCGTGCCTACAAAAGGCGAGCGACGTGCGACACCAAATACTATGCATCGCTACTACGACGTAGTTTTCGTTGTTTGATGGATTTTTACACAAGACAACTTTATTGATCTTGGAAGAGGAGTAGGCAGAATGAATGGTTGGGAGGGTTTGTGATTTAGGAAGACGAATTTGGGTTTTTGAGAAGGGATTAAGGAGAAAAGGGTTGTCTTTTTCATCCAAGAACGCAAGCCATCCATGAGAAGAGCCAACGCATTGTGAATCATCAAGGTTTTGATCAACAAGATTGATTTTGTACGCATGGTTTTTTTCTTTGAGGCTGAAAAGGCTAAGATTATGAGTTTCTTGGGTTTTTTCTTCAAGCATTAGGAGAGGGGGAGCCATTTTTGCAGTAGTAAGATTATAGTAGTTTGCGGTAAATTGATGAGTTAGATTTGCACGTTTATATAGACTTTGGGAGGAGAATTAATGTAAATCCTAGTAGGATACGAAGGCTTAGTTCTTGTCCTAGTTGGAATAGGAATTTAGGAGAATAAAATAAACTTACCATGTATGTGTAACTTTTACATGGGAGTTTTTTTAGGAAAGAAAAATAAGGGATGTGAACATAATCGAACTTGTTGCATTTAATGGATAATTAATTGATAAATCAAGAAAGTGTTGGGATTGGTCTTTATGTTGAATAATGTGTATTTATCTGGCATCAAACTCCAATTTACAGCTATGTGTTCGCACGTGTTCATATCTCACTTTTTTTTTCAATCATATTTTAACCTAATCTTTAGGGCAATCTTCAAGGAAACTTATCGTACAAGTATGTTTTTTAATTAATTCAACATAATTACCTTAAATACAAAAGGTTATGATTGGTCAATATATTTAAGGTAATTACCTTAAATATCTTTAATAGCCATACAAAACGAATAAATATGCAAATCACATAATTGTACGATTAAACTATGAATTTTTATTTTTTTTTTTTGAGGAAGATTAAACTATGAATTTTGATTATAAATCAAAACGAAAGGGGGAAAAAGGGAGTTGATTTTATGTCTTTTTGTTTCAAGTTTACTAGTTAAGCAAACCCTATTTGTTAATTATTTAGCGAGAATGAAATGACCTCTGAATTTACTGTGAAGTTTGCCTTGTTCGTACAACAATTTCACATACAAGGACTAATTTTTCACTCGCGATAAATATTGCTTGGGGAAATTGCAAATTTAGTCCTGTATTTATATGAGTATTTCAAAATTAGTCTTGTAACTTTTAAAATTGTAATTTTAGTCCTGTGATAATTTGCCCCTCAACAAAAATAACAATTTTAATCCTATCATTTTTAGAATTTGACAATTTTATTCTTATACATTTTAGTTGTGGCAATTTCTATCCTATTAGTAAAAGAAAAACCAAACTTTGCCAAAGTTGTACGTTTTTTATATTTTCATACTTAAGAAATATAACACGTAGAACTCGTATCTCGGATTTTGATCTAGATTCATAATTCTAAAATTTTTCTCTCATTAGGTTGAATATAGTATAAATGATAAATAAATTCCACTCATAAGAAATAAAACATAGGCTCTATTATCATTTTCTGCTTAATTTTAAGTATATCAAATATTTTGTCTACAAGGGCATTTTAGTAATAAGTGAAATATTAAAATAGTTCTTAGGACTAAATTTGCACCAGACTTAAAACTTACATTAACAAATTGCACAATTCCAAAACTTACAGGACCAAAATTGCAAAAAAATAAAACAAAATATACAGGACTAAAATAGCAATTTCGATAGTTACATGACTAATATTGCAAAACCCCTATAGATACATGACTAATTTTGCAATTTTCCCATATTGCCTCATGTCTCATCACTTCCCAAGTAGTTGAACTATCCGAACGTGAATTGCTAACTAGGTGCAAAGACCGACTCTCAAGTTAGTTCCAAAATAGAGAAAAAAATATGGAAACTTGAGTGCTAGTAATTATAAAATGAGTTGTGTACCTTTAATCAATTGTATTTATAGGTAAATAAGTGGGTCTTCTCGGATTTTTTGGCCTAAGGGCCTTAACAAGCTTAATTTATATTCAAACTAATTTAATAACAAGTTGCGAATACAATTAATTTTATTCGGCCTTTGTTTATCTTTCCATAATTTATATAATTTCCTTGGACTTGGCATATTGGGCCTATCTGAATTATAGCCCATCAATATTCTAAGACGATTGGGAAGGTGTGCTCTATATTATAGTGTTGTAATTATGGCATATTTTTTCGATAAATATTGCTTAAACATTTTACCGTTTCATGTACAGTTAAATCTCTATAAAATATAATTTATTGATTTAGCAAGATATTAAATTAGCGAATTATTAATTTTGCTTGTTGTCCCCCAGTTGGGACCGACCAAAAATATTATTTAAATGAAATTATTAATTAATCGAATATTAAATTATCGAGGTTATATTGTATTATGTTGATTTACGTACTCCCACCTATGAAATTCGAATCAAAATTTAAAAGCGTTCTACAAAAGATAAATTCATATTATAAAATTGTTATCAAAATAAAGTATTTTTCTTTGAGTTTTAATGCAAGAAATATAAATAAAAATATGTACTATTTTTTTTTTTTTTGAAATATTACACGATTTTAAGTTCAAAAAAGAGTATGCAAATTATGAAAGTCGCAAGTATATAAGCAAAATAGTTGAGGAGCATCAAACTTATTTTTACTAGACACAGTTATTCAAACATTGTAAATCAATGTTTGATACCATGTGAAGTACATAAACTGATAATGCTAACATAAGCATCCCATAACTTCCACTCCACTGATAAAAAAGAAAAGGTGGTCTTACATGAGACTGTCTCATGGACTTGAGTTCATGAGACGGATCCTACAATACACAAAAAAATGTGGATTATTTTTATGGATTTAGGTTAGGGTTGGAATTCCAATTATATATAGGACCTGTCTCATGAATTGTGTCCATGAGACCGTCTCATATAAGTTTTTGCCAAAAAAGAAAACCTACCCTGAACTAAAAACTTGTGTTTTAGGAATCAAGTATAGAGAAAACGAATCTTGCTATCTGCATCTGTTCAACCGATCGAATCGGTCCAATCGATTTGATAAATATTAATATGACTTATATTATATTATATAAAATTATAATATAATACACTAATTATTATGTAATACATTTTAAATATAGAATATATAAATAACAAGCTAAAAATTACCTAACACAGCCTAAAATCCAAATAATCACATAAATATAACAAAATACCAAGTTTAAAAACTTCAAGTTATTAATTTACTAAAATATAAAATGAAAAGAAAATTAATTCGGCCCCTTTTGACCGATTAATTTTTCACCGGTTCAGTCACCAAAATCCCAAAATCGAGTTTAGCCACCACTGATTTGTGTCCAGACCGACCGATCTGATCCGATTTTTAACAGTGGTAAGAAAAAATGACCATATCCACTAAGGACGAAAAAGTAAAACGTTCCCATTTACCGATTTCCAGGGTTTCAGAGAACAGTTTAATTTAAGAAAACGTGAACATGTCCATTATCTTGACATGAATCTGACTACACTCTCAAACAGAGAAGACAAACACCACAAACTACCATTTAAAACATGAACATGTATTTTTTTTCTATTTAAAGAAAAAAAAAAGAAAGTTTCTTTCAAATGGGAACAGAGTAATGGCAATATACAACAAGGTCTACAACAAGGCCATCCACGACGAAAGAAAGGCCGAAGAAACTAGCTAGTTCCCCATTTATAACCAATTAAACCGAAAAAAGTGAAGCATTTTTCGCATAATTATTAGCTATCTCTCACTGTCGTCCATCAGTTCACGCATCCAACCAGCAATCACCTATTTGCAAGTTAGCACTGGGAATGGTAGCAGCAAAGACCTGTACACAGCTCACTGAAGAAAATGTTGAAAAGTAAAACCTCCGATAAATACCCAAACTTCATAATTCGTTTTTCAATTCGTTGCCAGGACGATATAACTCAACTTGATATTATGCTAGCAAAGTGCATTTGTCAATTAATGTGCAGTTACACACCACCCTGGAGAAACAGAAAGATGTCATCAAGCTCACGTGAGAAAATCGAAACCTTAATGTTACACATATTTCATGTTTGGTAACCAAATGAGAGATGAATTTGCTCAAGATATCCAACATTTGGTGTGACCTCCGTCAACATAATTTAAGTGCAACCACGAACTTCCTTATAATATGTTTTTTAGAGCTTATAAAATCTTAGATCTTATTTGAAAATAAGTTGCTGAAGTGTTTGGATAAAATAAGATGGTTGAGCTTATAAAATGTTAGTAATAGCAATTTTGTAATTAAAAGGTCAAAATCAAAGGAGCTTGTTAAAATAAGATCTTATTTTGTAAATAAGTTGGGATCCCCCACCTTTTTCAAAAACAGCTTACCAGCTCCTAACATGTAATTAAAACATTTTTAGAGAGCTTATAAGCTCAGCCCACACACCCTCTTAGTTGGACCACTGATTTCACTATTTGCTAGGTTCCCATTCCCATAGATGCCCCGTATAACTTGCAAATTTAAGTATCACATGGATAGATGACCTAAAATCAGCAATGAAAAGCTGAAATGCCACAAGCAAACAACCAAAACAGTTAAGAAAAAACTGAAAAGACCAACCTCATCAACCTGTGAAGTGCCTAATGTATTGCCTTTGCTCGACAGTAATCAGCCTCCAATAGCAAATGTCTGAACCTTCAACCAATAAACCATAAGTTGATAAGTGATCGAGTAAAATATACAGCAAAGGGCAATTATAATCAAAATCACGCATACGGTGACTACCCTACAATACCATGCCATGTATACTGAGCCCAATATTTTGATGAACTTGCAAACAATGCCTGTGCTCATAGGCTCAGGCATGATGCCAGCAGAGAGCTAAACAGAACAAGATAATTAATAATATCATTACTTTTTTATTATATATACATTTAATTTGCATTTTTCTTTTTTCGTTCTTCTTTTTATTTAGCTGTGGAAACATATTTTAGCAGCTGTCCCTCAACACTCTGTTTACACTGTAAATATTACCATGTATTCAAATCATAAAGAATTAACATCTTCAGTGAGCTTAATGCAATAATTTAGACTTAACTTAATTAATAGAATAAATATGTAAAACCAGCATTACAACAGCAAATTTAATCCTATACCTCAGACATGTTGTCATCAGAACCACTGGAACCCTCATTTTTAAAGCCATGAGATGCATCACACTGAAGAATCCTAAGCTTTCCTTCCTGGCATTATTACAAGAAAACAATCATTAACAGAGAAAAATGATGCATGAGATTAGAAAAAGAAAAAAAATGGAATTTGCTTACCTTGGTTCCATATACAAAGCCACCACCCACTGAAGGATGGAAAGAAGCTACATTAATCTCATCTTCTGCACTGGGAAGAACTCTCACAAGTTCCATATCAGAAACTCTGTAGATCTGCGAAAAAATATAGATCCTGAGCAGATAATTGAAGATCAATTAAAAACAAAATAGCATTGTATGCAGTGTTCCATATGTACTTCATAAATCTTGAAGCAGGCTACAATTTTCTGAAGGAATATTATGTTGCACCTGGAGGTTCCTCATGAGCTAAAGGTACTACTAGTGAAATCTTAAATTGGATCATGCCCTAATAAAAAACCATAGGAAAACTGATAGTCCTTGTCTCAATACCTTCAAATTTTCTTTTTCTTTTTCTTTTTTAACTCTAATTTATGCCACACAAGTGTCAAACTTGATAATTGTGACTGCACTTGCACTTAAATACACACACGTTTAATACCTACCATGTCCAGATTTCCAATACCAGTTTTAAGAAATGAGCTATCATGATCCTGGATTGTGGTCAAGGACTTTAGAATGCTAAATCGCCTGTGAACTACAGTGGCCAAAA
The DNA here is from genome assembly GCA_016081115.2 of Rehmannia glutinosa. Taxonomy (NCBI): domain Eukaryota; kingdom Viridiplantae; phylum Streptophyta; class Magnoliopsida; order Lamiales; family Orobanchaceae; genus Rehmannia; species Rehmannia glutinosa. The sequence goes on from JABTTQ020001574.1 coordinate 531,215, forward strand.
TGATCGGATGACTTCTAATTCACTGCTAACTAAACAATTAATTAACTGATGAGCAGCTTCTCAACTATGTGGGGATGATTTCTTCAAATGAATATCACCTCAACCTTCCTAATCAAGGTCAAGAACCTTTGCAGGATATTAGTGAAGGATAGGGCATGCAGATCCTAAATTAAAGCAAGATTGATATACTTTTCCACTTTGAAGAAATAACTCCAGAGTACACACCCATGCATTACGAAATGATATGTAAACCTCCAAATTATCTTCCTTTGAATGAAAAATTAAAGATTTTCATTACACTAACTTAATTTTCATCTGGGTATTATAAGAAAAACAAATTTTGAAAAGACAAAATTCTGTTGACAAGCCATGTCATTTGTGTCCACATCAGTAAGGAGAAAAGAGAAAAACGCCTTCTCAGGTTTAATAACAGGTAAGGTTGCCCTACATGTCTCATAATTACTGGAGTAATCATTGTTTAATATACATGTTTGCCATTTTAACATTCTGCCACTAAATACGGAAAGATTCCTACGATGATTTGGTCTCAGTACTGAAATTTAAGTGACAAAACAAAACAAATAAATGAAAAGCACCAACGTGCTGATTTAACCAGAACAATGGATAGTGTGCACAAGAAAGCAATAAATTAAATTTTTTCCACACAAATCTCACCTCCAGAATTGTGTAAATTGATACTGTTGTATCTCCATCAATGACGACACTTTTCAGAAGTGAAGTATGGCGCCGACCATAGGCTAGTAACAGATGTTCAGAGGTAGGAGAGAACTGCAGTGGCAGAGGCAGAACATTGGATCAAGAGCATGTACATTAGAACTTACAACTATAATGATGATTTATGAAGTCTGAACAATCTATCACACAATATACCAGTTTTATCATTGATTACATAGGATTCAATTATCAAGCTACGCAGCAATTTTACCACCAGCATGCATGCCAAGAAAACAGTGTCATTTGTTGTCAGATATATTGTTATTTTAGCTTTTGCACATAAATTAATGTCATTCTCCCACATGGATGAGATACATCTTCTCCAAATAATAATCCTTTTTCTCATACCTCTAAGCAATCCCTAAATCTTTCTATGTGTACATATCACTAGTAATAATGCAGAGAGCCAGCCCCCAGAAGACCAAAAACAAAATGGGATAAGGATTCATAAGCCACTAACTGAGTGCCTGAAGAATGTACTAATATATTTACTTTATAATTTTGTCTTTTCTTACATTTATACAATTTCTGCAGAATCACCACCATTCCTTGTTAAAAGGCAACTTTATAAGAGGATAACTTGTTTGAGGATTAAAATGGGTCATTACCACTGATATAAGAGAATAAAACTAACAATATAATGTGAAAGAAGAAGGATATAACAAATTCACGAGAAGTAGTAGAATTCTCCAACTAGAATTTTCAAAGAAAATAAATATATCAGCATATGAACTTCTAAACTGAAAAGGAGTTCAATGAGAACAGCATCATATACTTAATGGTTACTTTCTTTTTCCTTTTGGCAAAAGAAAGAGCAATAATATAGACGACAAAAGAAGATCATACAATCACAAAAGAGGACTATGTCTATGTAGCAAACCAAAACAGAACATAGAGAAAGGCAATTCTCTACTTAATAGTTCGAATATTAATTTGGGAAATCCACACCACGTAGCCATGATTTCTGCAGTAAAAAAATTGCTCAATATTGATGCATGAATTCTTATCAACGGATTCTGCTGGGAAGTGTACGCAATTTCCTTCATAATTTTTGATAGGTAAAATTAGTTATTTAATCGAAGGAATTTCATCATAGATGACAGAAAGAATTCAAAACCTGATTCTTACAAATGATAAACATAGGAACTCAATTACCATCCAAATTTTCATTTTTTCGTCTATGAACCAACACATGTATGAAGTCTTCATAGCTATTATGCCCAAACCCAATAATGCAACTAACCTGTATCGAAGTCAAACAATGAGCAGCTCTGATAGCCCGAGATGCTAGGACAGAACCAAATCTACATAAAGAAAAACATCATCAGCTCAGGAAATATATCAGAATAGGAAAATCATGTAACTAACATTATAAAAATCTAAAAGTTTCAGGACTCACGTAGCCTCCTCGAGGGAATATATCCTTAGCTCATACATCATTTGGTGGGCTGAAATTGGATGTCTAGTTGGAGATGTTGACGCCCCTGTAACATCATGCTGAACCTGGCCTTGCAAACCTGGATCAGTGTCAATGTTTGGCAGGATACACGCTACACAAACTGCTAAAAATCTTCCGCATGGTGAAAAATGGGCACCCATTTCACTACAAAAGTATATATCACTTGTAAGCATCTCATGCAATTCAGCTAGGAGAAATGGCAAAAAGAGAACAGTTTTGGAGAATGAAGACATTGATAATGCACTTCCACTGTAACATCTTAACCAGGACCTTCGAATAACTGAATACTTTCAGGAAAGCATTGAAATCAACTCATTTTAGATAAACACCACTGACCAAGAACAGTTTTAGGTAGAAAAAGTATATATACCTACAGAGTACAGCATGCCGGATTGTTAAGCGACAGCGTTCTGTGTCAAGAGGTGCACAAGGATTTTTCACATCATGAGACCATATTCTAAGCTTCACGGTGCAAGGTAACTCAGCAGCTGCAGCTGCAGCCAGTGAGGTAGCTACCTCAGGTTGGACCTGGCTCATGAAAGGTTGTGAATTACCCTGCTCAGGTGGAATGCTGTTAAAAGCAGCACCCTCACTGGATCCAGTTGCTGGTCTTGTGCGGGAGCGTGAAGATCGGTGTCGCGAACCAGATCTTCCAGCAACTCCCGAATTACCAACATTAGGAATTACTGGAGGAACCGCCGTTGATGGGTTCCCTACCGTACTGTAGGAAGACAAACCTTCAGTAGGACCTCCATTTTGTGGCTGCATTGCGCGTTGGCCAGCTTGGCTTTGACCAATCAACCACCCTTGCAAAAACGGAAGCTCCCAGTATGCTGGGTCGCCAAATGGGAAAAACTGATTGCTTATTTCTTCAGCTTGCCCATCTGTCTCCATGGCATCCCCAGCAGGCTGAGGAATAGCATCATCTGTTTCCCTTGTTAAAGAATTATTTTGTGGCTCTTCTCGCGCAGGAGATTGGATCGGAGACAATACGAGTTCATACTGGCCAGATGGAGTTGAATATGTGAAGAGTCGCACAGAGGCAGAATTGTCCGCCCTCTGTTGTGAAACATTAGAGCTGATATCCACATCAGTCTGCTGGAGAGGTAAACTCGCATCACCTCTTCCAATTGAAGGCCAGATTAGAAATGGTATAGACATGATAGGCAACTCATTTCCTGAACTTGATTGATAACCGGAGTGAGCATCTGCCACATATATAGTAGGAGGGGGGTAGCGCAAGTACCCAGGGGAAGTTGCAAGCGTCATTGTAGGGTCTGATGAGTCAAGATCATTGACCTGAAAAGAGCACCACAATGAAACTGATACGTTGACAATTAAATTTCAAACAGCAGCAGAAAAGAATACCTCGGCAGTTAGAAGAAACGGCGCACCATGCGGGTGGAAATGAACTGCACGGAGAGAACGGGCGTGTCCTTAGTATAATTGTAGGTGAGGAAGCTTCCCCTCTCCTGCTGTAGTGCCATATATAAAGCTGCCACATAAGCCAGGTTAACAAACTCCAGCTATCTAATCTTAGTCAAAGCCAATCCTACATGCTAAAATTCTAACCTTGTGGCCTGAAGCTACCGCCAAAATTTCCCCTTGGGCATGGAAGGCAATTGAAGCTATTGACGATCTGCATGGAGGAATATTTATTAAAATTACGATTTGCCAAAAAAAAAAAAACAATTAATGTTTGCAGTCATTACAAAAATCACGCGACCCTATACACTCTGCCGTTTTTGCATCCCACAAGCGAACTTCATGGTCTAAACTTCCACTTGCCACAACTTCCGGAAAAAGTGGATGGAACCTAACCTGCAGAAATCTCATAACAAGTTCGACAGCTAAGCATGAATTACAAATATGGCTGATTTTGGCAACATCGCAAACAAGGAACTACCTTTCTACCAAAAAATAAATTTCCAGAACCCAGAACAAGCTAGCACAGCAGACATCTTTCACTAATTCATTCCCTTTCCTTCTTTTTTTTTTTTTTTTTTGAATAGTTAGATTAAATTTTGAGACATTAAATTCTATCAGATTATTTTTCCCAGCAGTAGGATTAATACAATGATAAGACAGCTTACCACCCACGGTGTCCTCCGATGACCACTAAGCACCTTTAAACATGTTCCCGTTTGACAATCAATTATCTTCACCGTGTGGTCCCCACTGACAGCATCGATAATGATGTAAGTTTAATAATATGAAACTGTTTTACATATGTAAGAGTGTGTGTGTGTGTGTGTGTGTGTGTGTGAGAGAGAGAGAGAGAGAGAGAGAGAGAGAGAGAGAGAGAGAGAGAGAGAGAGAGAGAGAGAGAGAGAGAGAGAGAGAGACTCACTGAGTAGAAGCAAGTGTCTTTCCATCAGGACTAAAGGCTGCTGCAATGGTCGACCTCGGTGGAGGCACTAGGGGACAATACTTGGCTGATAAATGTAGTAATGACTCTGCTTCAACCCTGTAGTTAGGATTTGAAAGATTAGTTATTCTTTATGATGGCTTATATTAAAATCAATACATCATAGAGAATAAGTAGGAATAATGAATACCATGATCGAAGTTCTTGTCTCGCATCTTTTGCTAATTCACTTTTCAGGCCGGAGGAATCAACATGGCCTCTGGATGCCTTTCCCCAAAATCTTTTGGGAGCTCTCTTCGTTTGAGGAGACAACTCTCTCTGAGCTAACAATTTATATACATTACTGCAAGCGGAATTTAGCATGTCAGACCTAATTAGTATATTTCCACGTACGTAAATGCAAAATCACATGACTATTTGGCTCCCCGATGCATTCATATAATAATACATAAAACTATCAATATAAAAAAAAATTATAGAAATCATCATAACCGAGAAGTACAAGCACACATAAGCAACACATGTACAATTAAAATGTACCGACAAAACACAGCCAAATATAAGCACAAACCAATCCTATGGAAGTCTCCCATCTGATTGCAAGTCTATTTCTCTCAACCTTTAGAATCAAACAAACAGTAATCACGCAACGCGCCTTTCAGGAAAAGGATGAAAGTATCCCTAACAAAATTTATAAGTTCCACATAAGCGAAAAAAGTCTTTCAAATTGCTTCCATCCAATAACATAATATATAAGTGTTCGTTAATAATCCCATAAACGGAACTCCACCGCGTGTAAAAAGCAATAAGAATATGCGTGCCTGATCAATGCACATTTAATTCAAGTGTTGGCACCATTGTACACGATTAATTAGAACTTTATAGAGGCTTATCCACAAAGTTTATAAAATGAGCAATGAACACAGCAATAATGCCTCACAATCCAAAAACAAAAGAAGTTAGAAGAAACCAACAGACAGAAAACTTAACACTGAGGTTACACGTGTAAACAACTCATTAAATTTGTTTCCGCCCAATAACATAATATACAAAAGTGTTCGTTAATAATAATCCCATAAACGGAAATCCACCACGTGTAAAAAGCAATAAGAATGCATGTGCCTGATCAATGGACATTCAATTCAAGTGTTGGTACCATTGTACGCGACAATTAGAACTTTCTAAAGGCTTATAACCAATGAACACAACAATGATGCCTAATTATCCAAAAACAAAAGAAGTTACACAAAAACAACAAACAAAAGTTAACACTGAGGTTACACGTGTAAACAAGTCATTATCCATTTCACGAAACGACACCTAAAAGTTTGTCATTTTTAAATCCCAAAACCTAGATCAGTTGAGATCCGATCATCAACAGCTCTTCAAAATTAAATCAAATTCAATTGAATTTCGCGCTTAATCTTCGTGTTCATGCATACCCAACATTGTATATATCTAAAACAAAAACTAAGAAACATCTTACACAAGCTGCATTCAGCAAAATTATAACCAGACAACCACAAATTTTACATGATCAGTTACTATTAAAATCTATTCTTTTCCAACCGCAAATCACAGTCATTCATCAAGAATACAAAGAAAAGTTCATAAATTCCAATTCCAAAATTTTTCAACTGAAAGAAGAAAAAGAGAAAACTGAAAATCGAAACAAAAGACTGAATTCCCATTACAAGCATGCAACTCGGCAACACGGATCAAATATTCAGTTCAACTGGATTCAACCATGCGCTCACCAAAAACCCCAAAAATACTCAGAAAATAAAATAAAATCACTCCAACACAATCAAATTCCGGATCGAAATGCAAGATTGAGGTGAAAATGGGGTAAAAAATTCAACCTTTGCCTCGAATTCGAGTCCTGAACGGGGTCCACAGGAGGAGGCGCCAGCTGCCGGGAATTCGACGGCGGCGACGGCGGAGCAGCGGCGGCAGAGGCGGAATTCTCCGGCCTCATTGACGATGACCTCATTTTAAGTTACAATTCACAAATTAAATGAACAATTCAATACAAAAATCCATTCAAATTAAATCCATACAGGACATCTGCAATTTTGAGAAATGATGGAAATTGGGGTTTATATAGAGCTGGATTCAGTTGAATTGTTCGGAAACTGCCCCTGGATTTCAAGAAATTTACGAGGAGGTGTGGAGAATGAGATCTCGGAGGCAGGGGTAAAATGGGGAGGAAATGGTGGGAGAAATGGGAGAGAAGAAAAACAGTGGGGCTGGAGGAGGGGGTTATGGATTTTTCCGGCTAATCGGACACTGATATACTTGATTTCGGGAATTTACAATATTAACCTTAGTTAAGGTTTTGATAGAATCACGTCCAGGTGAATAGTCTGGAGTCGGGTGTAGGAAATCTATATGACAATTAGGAATGTAAAAAAAAATCGGTATTTGAATTCGTATATTAATTTCGAATGGAAGAAATTAGAATACGATTTCAAATAAGAATATTTACTTTACTTATATTCATATATTATATTATGTAAATAAAAATATAAATATTATTATATTCGATTCGAGATTCGAAAAAATATTTGAATAATTATATATATATATTTATATTTGTATAAATCACTTGTACATAATCTTAATATATAAGCATATATTTATTTGTGCAAATCATGAATGTATAGATAAATATGTTAAATATAAACTTGATTTGAGGCTTGAAGAATATTGTAGTCATTAAATCATATAAATCATAGTCATTGGTTATTGAGTTGTCTTGGTATAAATAAATGTAGATCATTTTGTACCAAGCCTCACAAGGAAAAAAAAAACGTCTATTCTTCCTACCAAAAGGATATATCTTATTCCATAAATATAATTTCTAAATAACCAAATAATAAAGATAGAGTATAATTTGAATACCAATATTCGAATTGATTTGTATATATTAAAATTTATTCGTATATATTCGAATACAGTGGGGGATCCAGGATTTTAAAAATGGGGTATGACAAATATTAAAAAAGTGTGTATATAAATATTCTTTAAGATATAAATCCTACAACAAAACACTGCTTAAAATTTGCAAAAGTTGATCGTAAACCGTACATGAAAAATTAATACACATATATAAAATAAATAATTAGAGTAATCAAGAAAACAAGAGACAACATGATCGATATTATTACATTTTTTTTATATTTTTAGTTTTGTAGGTTTTGACTTTGTCATGATTTATTTATTCAAGTTGTTAACTCAATCTTTTAATTTTTGAAATATTATTGTGGGAATTTATATTGTTATATTCGAATTTTCTAATTTGTTTGTAAAAATAGAAGTACAAATTTATTATTATTACTAAAAAAATATTGTTGGATTTTTTTCAATTTGGGGTCTGATTGTTTGCACATAGATCCACCAGATTCGCATATATTTTCAAATAAAAATAAGAATTGACTTTTATATTCAAATATTAAAAGAATTTAAATAAGAATTTTCATGAGCCAAATACAATAGAATATCATTGTGTTTGACTCGATTCAATTCGTTTACACTCATAATGATAGATTAGAGTCAAAAAAAAATATTATAGTAATTTGTCACTCATAATATATGAAAATTTGCGGTGTCTATTATAGTAAATTTCATCGGAATTATGCAACTGGCATTTATGATGTACCTTTATTTTTTATTTATGTGTTTTTTTAAGCTTAATTATGTATTATGGTATAAATTATCTATTTTTCCTTGCATAAGAAGTGAATTAATTTTTAGTTTATTTGTTGTGCCAAGAAACTAATTGAATATGTTTTACCAAAAATAATATAAAGATATATCTTTTGTTTCTGCAATTAACTATTTAATTATGAAAATTATCCATTGGCCTAATTTGATTTTTTTTGTTTTGAAATAAGTTGTTTTTTAAGTTGTTCACTCGCTTATTTAAATTGAAACATTGCATTTTACCTGTCCATAAGAATGAATATATATATATATATATATATATATATATATATAGGGGGAGGATCAAGTGAGACCATGTCTCTAGGTGAGACACAATGGACTAATCTCAACCATCTCCCACTATTAATCAATGGGTATGATTTAATGGATAAAAAATATATTAAAATATTAATTTAATCAATATAAGGGTAGTAGGGTAAAATAACATAACAAGTTAATTACAAAAATGGAATCAAATCTCTTTCTCTCTCATACATCTCCCAATTTTCCCAATCTCACGTCTTTTCTCTCTCTCTCTCTCTCTCTCTCTCTCTCATTCCTCCATTAACGCAAATAAAAAAAAAACTGAAGAACTCGAAAATTACGAGTTCATGAAAATTACGAGATAAAAAACAAGAAAAATCGGTGCAATATTACAGAGAAATAACGAACAGTGAGTTCGAAAGCTAAATATGCAACAAAACTCAACTAAATATGCATTATCTGAAAACTATCTATGCAGCGTAAAAAAACTAATATGTAGTCCAGTATATCCAACTATGCCAGACATCATAAATTATGAAACAAAATCAACTAACTATGCATTATCTAGAAACTATCTATGCATTGTAGAATAAATAAATATGCAGTACATTATGTAACATCTCATTTTTATAATTTCCAAAAGCAACATCTCATTTTCATAACTAAATATATATTATATTGAACCTATTTATGCAGTGTAGTATAACTACATATGCAGTACGTTATATTCAATTATGTCTTGTTTTCGTAAAATAGTGCCAACAAAATAACTAAATATGCATTATTTGATGTCTAAATATGTAGTAGAAGAACCCTAACTATGCTGTAAAATAGAAATATTTGGAAAGAAAACGGGTTCCTTAAATTCCGCCACAAAAAAGAATGTCAATTTCAAACCCATAAAATCATTGGGACCACTAATTTGAACCTTAAAATCCGCTGGGACCACTAATTTGAATTATAAAATTACAATCTTACCCTTAAAATGGGTAAAAATTAGGAAATAATTAAAAAAAACTGAATTAATCACATCCCTTCATTTTTTAAGATCAATGGGTAAGATGAGTCCACACTGTCTCACCTAGGGAGGGTGGTCTCATTTGAACCAAATCCTATATATATATATATATATTGTTTTAAAGGGAAAAAATAGTTGGGATAGGGATAGCCAAACCGGCTGGCTACTCTACGCCCCAACATATTGTAACCTACCACTTAGTCATGCACACACAAAAAGGGGGGAAAAGGAATAAAAAAGAAAATATAAGAAAGTTGAATCATATCGATCCAAGTAACACCATATTAGTGTAGTGTGTGAGATTAATGTGTTTGTGTCATTGTATGCGTGAGAGAGAGAACTGTGGAAGCATGTTTTGTGGCTTTGGGTGATTTTTTTTTTTTTTTTTTTTGATGAAAATGTGAAAATTTCATTAAAAAAGTGAATAACTACAAATTAAAAGGGGCATACCCCAATTTTAACCTGAATGTCACATAGACAGACCCATTAACACTCAACAAGATAACAAAAGAAGCCTAACAACCTCACCAGAGGTTAACTAAAAACAAACTAGGATCTCCAACCAAATATTCGAGACAACAAAAAAGGAGTGGGCGGTCACGACCCAACGCTCCTAATTTGTGCTCAAATAAAGCGGCGAGAGATCTACAGGAAAAATTACACAATGGACATAGGGCATACCCTATTAACACCGTGCAGTAACCCTTGGTGAGATGGATAGCCAAGGTGGGTGGAGGATTAAGTAATTAAGTAATTCCCATCGGGAAGTAAGGAAGATCATAGAGGGGGACAAACCACGGGTTGCTTCAAAAAATAGGACAAGAAAGCCCAACATAGAACAAAACTGGATATTCACAAGGCATCTATAGTGGCCAGTCCAAGCAAAGTGGGGCAACCAGGAAGGCCACACAAACCACTAAGTCTCAAAGAAGCCATCCAATGGATGGTAAGTCCCAGAATTCAGCAAATTCCAAAGGAAAATTGCATCAGCTCCCAGAACAGGTAAATTTTTTTTTTTTTTAAGAAAAACAACAGCCCAAAAGAAAAAACTTCATCATTTGGGACAAAAATAATCCTGGGACCCACACAAGGCTATCCACCTGTAATAGAGATCAGATCTGGATAAGCAAAGTAGCAGTAGCAACCATGCAAAGAACAAACATAAAAAAGCAATCATCCACCATCGAGAACAGGAGAAAGGTAGGTCAAGAGGCGGGGCAATTAGGGGATTTCACTAATGATGGTTTATTACAAGTTACAAACCCAAAAGAAAAAGAAGACCCACACACGGGTCAAAAAAGAGAACCATAGCCCTAACAGAAGAGGACTAAAAATCAACCAGCTCAGCTGGGTAATGGTGGTAAACAACCTTATATACATCTTTTTGAATTTTAAAAAAGACGGCATCTTCAGAAAAAATCTGGCCCTCGAATACCTGACAATTACGGGCCTTCCAGATTTGATAAATAGTACAATGACAAAGAACATCACGTGTTTTTTTTTAAGAAGCGAGAAAGACTTTCTTTTTAGTCCATTTAAGGGCCCCAGCGATAGTACCCATTGAATGGCTATATCTCAACCATGTTTTAACACGATCCCAAAGTAACCTGGTGACAATACAATCAAAAAACAAATGAGGAGCATTTTCAAGGTAATTGCCACACAATTTGCAAGTAGGATCAACATCCAAGTATTTTAAGTTATTAATAGTAGCCAATCTATCATTAATAGCAAGCCACACACAAAAAGAATATTTGGGGGGAATGAAATTTTTCCAAATAGCAGAGTGCCAAAAGGTTTTAGGACCAGTTGTTCTAAAAAGGTCATACATTTTGGAGGAACAAAGGCCTTTTGGATTTGATAAAAGAGAAAGGTGGGATATAGCAGAGTCAGGAGAGCCAAAAATTGTTAAAATATCATTTCTGATATCACAAATCCTTTTCAAAAGGCAGGAATCAGATTTTTTTGGGTCCCAAATCCAGATAGACTGATCTTTTAAGTAGAATGAGTGGACCCATCTGACCCAAAGGGAATCAGCTTTGGAATGAATATTCCAGAGGATTTTAGCAAGTAGGGCTTTATTCCAAGTATGAACGTCTCTTAAACCCAAACCACCCTCATCAGAGGGAAGGCAGACTTTAGACCATTTAATGGGAGAGGAATTCTTCCCCCAAAGGAAGACTCTGCACAATCTTTTGATCTGTCTATACAGTGATAGGGAGTGGAAAAATTTGGAGCCAAAAACATTCCACTCCGCAACACTCGATTTAATAAGGAGAAGCCTACCAAAGATAAGAAAGGGAATTTGCGGTCCATTTATTGATATAGGCGGCAATTCTATCGTAGAGGGGGGCATAATGATTAACATTCAGCCTCTGAGCAGCCAAAGGAACCCCCAAATATCTGACAGGGAGAGTCCCAAGTGGGAAATTCAAGAGATTGAGGATATTGTCAAGTTTATCCCCAATAATCCCCCTTGAGAAAGAGATTAGATTTAAAAGAGTTGACATCAAGGCCAGAGGCATTTTTGAAGTCATTAAGACAATCAATCAAGATCTTGAGTGAAGGAAGATCACCCCTAGAGAACAACATGAGATCATCTGCAAAAGCAAGATGAGTGATTTTGAGAGCTTCACATCCGGGATGATATTTGAATGTCAAAGCATTAGTATTCACTTTAAGGAGGCGGGACAAATATTCCATACATAGGAGGAAAAAGGGGGAGACATAGGATCACCCCGCCTTAAACCTCTTTTGCGGAAATTTACCCTGAAGAGAACCATTGATACAAATGGAGTAAGCACTAGAGACACATTCCATGACCCAAGAGATGAAAATAGGAGGAAGCCCAGCCCATTTAAGACTTGTTCAAGAAACGACCAAGAAATGGTGTCATAGGCTTTCTTAAGATCAACTTTAATAGCACATCCGGGGAAATTTCGACTCTAAAGCATAATTTCGATAATTTCTTGAGCAGGAAAAATGTTATCGGTGATATTTCTACCACTAATGGTTGATTGAGTGGGTCAATCAATTTAGGAATCACGATTCAAGCTTAGAAGCAAGAATCTTAGTAATGACTTTATAGACCACATTGCAACAAGCAATAGGTCTATAATCAGCCACGGTAGGGGAATGATCAGTTTTGGGAATTAAGGCTATAGCAATGTGATTGATTTGTCTGAGTAATTTTGACGAATCAAAGAACTCGTTTCAAGAAATGACAATCACATCATTGCCAACAATATCCCAAGATTTTTTAAAAAAACCAGAGGAGAAACCATCTGGGCCCGGGGACCTCTCATCCTCAATATCAAAAAGAGTCAATTTAATAGCTTGGGGAGAAATAGGGCTAGAGAGCAAATTAAAATCATCCTCAACAATGCAAGGACCAGTTTGTAGAGTTTGAAGATCCACAGGGCAGGTTTGAATGCTAGTACCAAAGAGATTTTTAAAATAGTTCACAAAAGCTTTAGAAAGCTCATCAAAGGAGGAAGTTTTGGAACCATCCTCTAAAATAACAGAGTTCATCTGTTTTCTAAGAGAGTTCCTTTTAACAATACTGTGAAAAAACTTAGTGTTTCTGTCACTGTTGTTTAAAAAATCACATTTAGCTTTTTGGGACAGGAAGGATCTCTCAGCTTTGGCAAGAAAAGTTTCTTTAGCTTTGAGCTCTTTGACAAAATCACATAAGACAGAGTTAAGAGGATCGGCATGGAGTTGGATTTGAGTATTTTCAAGAAGCGAGTTTTCACTTGCTTAACTAGAGGATATATGACTAAAATGGAGATTATTGACTCTTTCGGGAGGGCTTAAGAGCTTTGAGCTTTTTACAAAGGATAAATTGAGCTTTACCCCAAAGGTTAAGATACCAAGCATTATGCACAATGGTGAGGAAGTCGGGTGCGAGGCCCACATGTTGAAGAACTTGAAAGGTTTAGCGGAACTAAGTTCGCTCAAAAAAGAGACAATAATTGGAGAGTGGTCGATACATTCCCGGGAACGGGGATGTCTAATGAGCATCTCAATTGCCGAATCGACCAAGCGAGTTAATCAAAGCTCTGTCTGAGTCTACACCAAATAGTATTATTGGTCCAAGTAAAGTAGCATCCCGTAGACTGCACCTCACTAAGACCAAGATAGGCACAAGTATCATGAAACTCTTCCACAGATTTGTTAGTAAAAGGAGCCCCATTGAGTTTTTCATCAGGGTTTTTAATAGTGTTAAAATCACCAAGTAAAAGCCAAGGAGAATCAGTAAGATCACCCAATTCCAACATTTTATTCCATAGTAAACGTCTTTCACCCACAGTATTAAGGCCGTAGATGAAAGATGTAATTATGGAGTTTTGAGAGATTTTGCAGGTCAAAAGACAATGAATCAGTTGAGGATCTGTATCAAGCACTTGGAGATCAACAGTAAAAGGATTCCAAAGGACCAAGATTCTGCCATTTTTTATAAGGTGAAAATTATTGGTGGCAAGCCAACCAGGAAATTGGTTTTGAATAATAAAATCACAACGATTGGAATGAGGGACAACCTCAGACTCAAGTTTGGTTTCCAAAAGACAAAGAACATCAACTTTCTTTTTTTTAACAAAAGAAATAATGTTTTTATGCTTAATGGGGTTATTAAACCCACGAATGTTCCAAGAGACGACTATCATTAAGGACTAAACCTGTTTCTAGTGACATTACAAGAAATAGATTTGGGGTCAGTAGATATGCTAGCACCCAAAGAAGAGTTTCTAGCACCAAAAATGGGCTGAGAAGAAACATTACCAGAGCCTGAAGGGTTGGGATATTCACCTTCAGGTTTACCTATTAAATCAGAAGATGAAGAACCGGCAGTAGCTTCATCTTTCTTGTTCTTTTTTTTTTTTTTTTTTTAACTTTTTCTTTGCACTTTTTGAAAGTACAGGGGAGAATTCCATTTCATCAACATGGGAAATTTGGACAGAGCAAACATCAGCAGATGAAGTCCCTGGATTCAATGCAGCCTGCTTTTCAGCACTTTGAGCTTTAGAAGTTTCAGGGTCAGCTACAGTCAATGTGTGATGTTTTTATGCTTAATGGGGTTATTAAACGTGATATGTATGGCTTTGGGTGATTCTTAATACACCATACATATCACGTTTTGTGTGATGTGTTCACTTGTTTGCATGCAAAGTGTGATACTTATTTGTTTTTTCATCTAATTTTTTATTTTGTTATTGTTATTTAAACCAAAACCAAATATCTCACGTATCTCGTGATTTTAACTGGAAATATATCTTTCATATTTGTCATTCTCTCCCTCTCTTATCTCTCTATCTACCCTATATAAAAAACAAAGTTGATATATGTCTTCACCTCATTAATATTGAACATTTGTCAATTTCTCATTTTTCGAATTCTACATGGCGTGTTCACATTTATCTATATAACAACTCTATGTACAAATTTAAAAGATAACAAATAATTCAAATAACAAATTTAAAAGATAACAATAACCGAAATATCAAGAATTTTTCTATCTATACTATATTTTAAATTTGTTATCTTTTAATTTATTATATCCTTTAAATTAATTATCTTTTAAGTTATTATATTATATTACACGTATCAAATAAAATGCTAGAAAAGAGAAACAAACACCTCATAACAAATAATGTAGTTTACAAAAACGTTTCTCGGAATTTGAAGTGTATTATTCGTATGATACTCTTCTGAATTTTGATTTTTTTCTAATATTGCTAGTTAGTATTTTGAATCTTTTATAACTAATTAAAACAAATTTGTGCCACTAAATTTTATCTTTGGAGAAATTATGTGATACACATTGGATGTTATTCTAATATATATATATACACACACATACACACACGCATATATATTACATCAATTTGTATTTATGATTAGGGGGTGATCGGTTGACTAAAACATTTAAATCCAGACCAGAGGTCTAGTCCATCGGCCCTCCCCAAATAGTGCATTGTTGGAGGACCAGTTATAGCGCCCAACGCTATTTTACATACATGCTGGAGAAGTTCTCAGAACACTAATTAATAGTCATGACCTAATAGAAAAATGAACTAAATACTATACAATACAATTTTATTATTTTTGAAATATTGACTTTATCATATTTATTTTATGCATAGACTAACAAAATTCAGAAAGAAAAAAAATAAAGGAATTTTATAAATAAATTCTTTAAATTATAAATAAGATTTTCTAAATTTAGAATAGACTAATGTAGGTCTTATTATAAAACACATGTTTGTTAACTTCGTTTCTATAAAGATGTGTGTATATATATATATATATATAGGATTTGGATCAAGTGAGTCCACATATCCTATGTGAGTACACGAGATTAAATCTGATGCTTTGATTTAATTTTTTAACAGTTGAGATTAAACATATTTTACCATCTTTTAATATATAATTTAATATAAAAAGGGCTATTTGGTAATTTTAATTAAAATCAGTTTTGGAGGGAAGTTATTTTTGGGGAGTGGCTATAATTTAGGAGCCGTTTTTGGAGATGTGTTTTATCTAAAATCTTTTCATATCCCGTGAACTTGGTAAACGAAGTCTCATAAAAGAGTTATTTTCCTTTCCTAACACAAAATTCTTCTCTGCAAAAAATAAACCACTGTAAGTAAACATTACTGATTACTCCATTGTTGATTCTTCAAGGGTTATACTCCCTGCAAAGCGTCTCCTAACTATAATCATCTATCTCTCGCAAAAGAATCCTATAATCATCTCCCCGGCAGCTTTTCTTCGAGGCGGCACCAACTCAATGGAAATTATTTGAGGTGGCACAACATATTCAAGTCGATTGTAGTCATCTTCTTAACCGAGTCGATGGTCAGATCGTTTGTGGAACAAGGTCTTTTTTCTCTTCATTTTTTGAATTTTTTTTGAGAAATTTTGTGTTAAGTCCTTTGCACAAGTATATGATCATGTATAATATTTCTGATTTTATAATAAATTTTCTTGTTATGTTCTTGATTTAGTTTGGGGTTTGGGTAAATTGTTTTTGATGTAACAGGGGTTAAATTATGTTATTATTATGTTTTTTTTAAGTCTGGCGGTTTGCTTACTGATGTTTTCCACTGCTTATGCTTTATATCCGGCTTTATATCCAAGCGGTTGGGTTTATGGTTTTTTTTTTTTTGGGATTTTTGTGCTCGTTTTTTGGAAGGTTTTTTTCTGGGGAGAAAAATCTGTTAGGTGTTTAATAAAAATTCTGGGGAAAAAAATCCCTTAGTTACTGTAGAGATTTTTTGCTTAATTTTTTTTTGGTGCTAGTTTTCTGAGAAAGATATTTTTTGTTTAATCATTGTTCTTTTTTTTTTGAGCAAATGTTTAATCATTGTTGCTCTGTAGAAGGTTGATTTTTTTTCATTATTGTTTAATAGTTGTTTTTCTTGAATAAGATGGTTTTTTTTCTTAGTGCCAGTGTTTGGGGGTTTATGAGAAGAATAGTTTTTGAGATATGTATATTTTTTTAATATTAAATGTCGCTTATTAAGGATATATGCACTGCTATCATAGACAAAAAATATTGCTTGTACGTTGCAGAGATTCATTTGTTTTTTAGTGTTACATGTTTGCTTATTAAGTAGAAAGATCTTGCTTACGTAGGCAGAAAATGTTGCTTATTTTGTTATAACTGTGATTTTTTGTTAGATGGTCGTATGGGTAGATGTATATGAGTTGCTTATGCTGCTAGTACAACTTACTTATGTGTGTAGTAAATATTGCTTATAATGATAAAAAAAAAAAAAACTTAGTACAAATATATTGCTTATTAAGACCAAATATTGATGATGTGCAGGAAATATACCATTGCGATTTGTGTGGATGATATGAATGAGCAGAGTGAATTGAATCTGGGAGAGGCAAAGAAGTTTGCTGGAACAACATAGGATTATAGAAAAACGATGTTGATGTTTTTTTATTTTGACCAAATGGTTGAACATTATATGTTGTTTTAGATTCTTAAATTTGTGATTGGGTTTGGTTTAAATTTTAGAGTAGTTAAGCAGGATGTAAATGCTATATAAGCAATATTATGGTATAACATATGCAATGTTATTTATACAAGCGATAAATTTTTGATGGCGATGTTTGCTTTGACACAGTTTATGATGAATTTTTGGTGTCCGAAATTTAAATTCCTGTTGGGCCTCAGAAATTGTTTGTACACTTTGCTCGGGCCTATTATTAATCCTCCCTTTACAATGTATTATTACTAAAATATATCAGGGTATATTTTAAACATCTATTGTGTAGTCAAGCATGGAATATAGAGTCAATAAATAAGCAACAATGTTCATGTTCATAAGCAACTTTATAAGAACAGTTAAGCAACACTTTATATATACCTAAGCAAATGATTGGTCTTAAAAATGGGAGGATCGCCAATATTAATTGCAAGTTTGACTGTGAAAGGAAAGAAAGAATTTCAGAGATACAGTTTCAAACATATAAAAAAGCAACATATTTGTCTTCAATAAGCAACATATTTCTCACAACGGATAAGGTCAGAGACATGGTTTCAAACAAATCCCAAAAAATTTGGAATGTGGGCATTACCAAAAATAGTTCCTCCCTTTTTTACTGATATTGAAACAAAATTTCCTACTTATCCTTAACAACAATTAATTAAATATAAACTAAAATAAAAATCAATTAATATTCAATAGATAAGCAAAAAAATATAGATAGTTAGCAAACTATTTCTTCGTAAATGCTAAGAGACACCATTTTGATATTTTGTCGTGCATATGCAACATATACTCGATGGACAAGCAATATGAGTCTGTTATGTAAGCAATTTTTTTTTGCATAAAAGGACAGTTCTTCAGCAGACAATTTTACTGTAAGAACGCAAATTAGAAGCAATAAATAAGCAACATTGTTCATGTTCATAAGTACATTTATTATAATAATAATTAAGCAACACTTTATATACCCTTAAGAAAATGGACGATTTATCGAGGTAGCAGGCGATTTTTTTTCCAGATTTTAATGGAACGGTTTACAGAGGTAGCAGACATCTTGGTGAAGAAGAAGACATTAATTGAGGCAATTTATTCGTGATTTTGATTTTGTTTTGGATGGTAAGATATATTGTGGGTAATTGCTCCTATTTTCATGAGATTTGATTGTTTGCTTTGGACTAATATACTCATATATCTATTTAATTAGGTTTTTTTATATATTTTATGCATCTTTAATATTAGCCATTGAAATTTGTTAATCTATGGTTCAGATTTGGTCCTACATACTTACATAAGGCATGAGTCTCATATAACCCTTCCCATATATATATATATATATATATATATATATATAGGGGAGGATCAAGTGAGACCATGTCTCTAGGTGAGACACAATGGACTAATCTCAACCATCCCCCACTATTAATCAATGGGTATGATTTAATGGATAAAAAATATATTAAAATATTAATTTAATCAATATAAGGGTAGTAGGGTAAAATAACATAACAAGTTAGTTACAAAAATGAAATCAAATCTCTTTCTCTCTCATACATCTCATTTTCCCAATCTCACGTCTCTTTCTCTCTCTCTCTCTCTCTCTCTCTCTCTCTCTCTCTCTCTCTCTCTCTCTCTCATTCCTCCATTAACGCAAATAAAAAAAAAGCGTGAAGAACTCGAAAATTACAGGTTCATGAAAATTACAGAGAAAAACACAAAAATTGGTGCAATATTACGGAGAAATAACGAACGGTGAGTTCGAAAACTAAATATGCAACAAAACTCAACTAAATATGCATTATCCGAAAACTATCTATGCAAACAGTAAAAAAACTAATATGTAGTACAAAGATAACCAACTATGCAAGATGTCATAAACTATGCAACAAAATCAACTAACTATGTATTATCTTGAAACTATCTATGCATTGTGGAATAACTAAATATGCAAAGACATTATGTAACATCTCATTTTTATAATTTCCAAAAGCAACATCTCATTTTCATAACTAAATATACATTATATTGAACATATTTATGCAAAGTGTAGTATAACTACATATGCAAAGACGTTATATTCAATTATGTCTTGTTTTTTGAAACAAAGGCAACAAAATAACTAAATATGCATTATTTGATGTCTAATTATGCGAGAGAAGAACCCTAACTATCTTCAGTAAAATAAAAATATTTGGAAAGAAAACAGTTCCTTAAATTCCGCACACAAAATTCTAAATGACTATTTCAACCTTAAAATCACATTTGGGACCACTAATTTGAACCATAAAAACTGGGACCACTAATTTGAATTACAAAATTACAATCTTACCCTTAAAATCAGCAAAAAAATAGAAATAATTAAAAACTGAATTAATCACATCACTTCATTTTTTAAGATCAATGGGTAAGATGAGTCCACACTGCCTCACCTAGGGAGGGTGGTCTCATTTGAACAAATCATATATATATATATATATATATATATATGTAGGAGGGGATCATATGAGCATAGTAACAAAATTCTCCGAATTTTTGAAAAATACTCGAATAAAACACGATATTTTCATACGACGTTCAAATCCCGTATATATCTTTTAAAAATAATAATGTGACAAAATCTCCCGAACTTTTTCGTTAATAAAATGATTTATTCCCGATTTTTTCCCATTTTAACAAAATTATACTATTTTAATTTATTTTCTAATTTTAAATACACTTTTATTAAATAATATAACTTGTACAAATAATTTATTGAGAACCTTCCCACTAAAATGTATAATTTTATATAGAATTATTAAATATTTATATCGATATATTCCCGAATTAATCGCATATTATACAGACGAATTTTGTCGTATAACCGAGATTTTGTCGAATTATTCACGAATTATCCCGAATAATACCCGAGACACAAATTTTAAGGGCTAACGAATTATTCCCGAATCAGAGATTTGTTACTATGCCTATGAGACCACCCTCCTAGGTAAGACCATAAGACCAAATCTACACCATCAAAAATATAAATCAATGGCCAAGATCTAAATAAATCTATACAACTTTTCATATGAAAATATATATATATTGTAGGGGGTAAAATAGGAATCCAGCAAATTATATATAGTAACCGCTTTTTAAAAATTAGGGACGTGATCTTGTATTGATCACGTCCCCATAATCAAGCGATTCACCTTTCCTTTCTCTCCCTTCCCATTCGAACCTGCAAATTATTCAAATATGTCAACGGAATCATGCAACAATTAATGAAAAGTATACAATTACACTATACTAACTATAAATTAAAACATTACTAAGTATACGTAAACAATTAACTAAGTATATAATTACACTAAACTACATGTACATTAAAATATTACTAAGTATACAAAAATATTTAACTAAGTATATAATTACATTGAACTAACTATACATTAAAATATTACAAAGTATACATAAACATTTAACTAAGTATATAATTATATTGAACTAACTATACATTAAAATATTACAAAGTATACATAAATATATAACTAACAATTAGACTGAACTAAATACACAATTCCACTGAATTACTTATATAACTAAGTATACAATTCCATTAAACTAAGTATACAAATCCACATAACTAAGTATACAAATTCACTAAACTACTTACTAAACTACTTATATAACTAAGAATATGATTCCACTGAACCAAATATACAAATCCACTGAACTAAATACACAATAAAAACATGACTAAGTATACAAGTCCATGGAACAAAGTATACAATAAAACGATTGTTCACAAATATGGCGGAATATCAATTTTGAAAAAACGCTTGAAGATGATGATTTTTCCTCCCTAAAAATCGGGTAACTGAAAATGTAGGATTATGTTTCCTTAAAAATAGCTAATAACCGTCCAATTAACAAAACTGATAAAATATAAAAGTATAATTATACCCTTATTAGCCTAAATTAACTAAAATGATCTACACCATCCAAAATTTTAAATCAAGAGTCCATAAGTGTTCTTATGGACCAACATAAAGGAATTGGTCTAATTTGAACCAATCTCTATATATAGATATGTTCTTATAGTGGAGGGACATGGAGCCTTCACTAGGCTCAAGCGGTCAAGCCCATGCACATTCTCAAGAAGTTCATGTTTTATTTATACTGTAAATTTTACATTATATATAATTAGCTCACCCCAAAACTTCACCCAAAACCAAAACACACCTTCTTATAGTTTTTAAAAATTACATCCCATTTTTTTTTTTTACTAAAAATCAAAACACAAATTCCAAACCCAACTCTACTATATATATTCATCGAAAAACTTGTTTATTTTGTTACATCTATGATATATATGTTATTTTTTTGTTATGAAATTTTTACTTTTTATCTCAGCCTACTAGATCTCAATTTCTAGATGTGCTAATGTATATATAAGGTGCTTGGATTTCGCACATATAAGACACATAAATCAAAATAGAGCTAACATCTAGGATAGTTACTTGACCTGTAATTATTGTTGGAATTGGTTTTATTAAATTGGGTTTTGACCCAGTTTTGACCAATTATTTAAGTGGGGTCGTTTATTCAAAGTATGAAATAAATGAGATAAACGTCATCTACGCCGCGGGTAGATGAGTTTAGCATTTTTAATTTCTCAAAACCAATATCGGGTGAATGAGAAATAAATGCATAAAGTTAGCACTTAAAATACTTTTATATATGGAATATATAAGGGTGGGAATATGGAAAGCCATATCCCACATAGGAAAACATATTAAATGTTTGACTAGTTAATAAAGAGCTTCACCACTAATAAGGAGTAATCATGTGGAACTCCTTACAGACACCCTAAAGTGGACCAAGTCAATTTTGACTAGCCTTTGGCTAGCTCAAAACTGTCGGCACCGAGGACGAAGCGAGCACCGTCGTCGAGCTGGAGGCGGCCCGCGCACGCCGCACATAGTCGCGTTAGGCGGCGCACGACGCATCGAGCTTTGAGCTGAGCGAGCCTTAAAGTTTTGGAAAATCGAACCAGGGTTCAATCCGGTGGCTCGGTGATGTGGCGAGGCGGCTCGGGTGGCGATGACTTGGCAGATCGCAAATGCAGTGGCGACACGTGACGCCGATTGAAAGCGTCTGTTCGCCGACGGCACCGCGATCGACGCTGGTCGTCGTCGGTGTGAATGGGTGCATGCTAATAGGTGTGTTCCTTCAGCAGATAGATCAGACCATCGGACGCAATCGCAACCACGGGCGCGATCCGACGGCCAAGACCGATCTGGACCGGGGGTTGCACCACACCGAGGAGGCACCGGGAGCTCTATATAAACCCGGCCCCAGGATTCATTTTTGATCACATACATTTCAAATTTCTCGCTTCGATTTTTCCGCATAACTTTGTCAAGAGAGTTCAAAAACATCTTAGTGTTCGCGTACAGATTTGCGATTTGTAGTGCAACTATCGCAAGTTGTTCGTCGTTGTATCTTGGGAGACGATTGCCGTATTCGTAAGCACCTTGAGCGGGGCAATCTCGTCTTAAAGAGAAAGAGTCCAACTCTTGCCTCGACGTCTCGATTTTTACCGATACTCGCTTCAATCAAGCTACCATTCTAAGATACACCAATCTGTGCTTTTTCCCAACAATTATAAATCAAATATAAGCGATAGAACATCAAATTTTGAAAAGAAAACTCCAACTGGCACACGACCTAGCATTAAAAAAGGGGTTATAGAAAACTAGCCACATATTTCATTTCTGGTACCTAGATAACCAATCCATAATATACCAATATTAATTTCAAACATTATCCCAATTAAAATCAATTAATCAAAGTTAAACAAGTGCAAGATTTAATGCACAATTTGGGTTGGGCTGAAGCCCAATCTTCTTGTACTCAATCTACAGCATATTTCTCTCTTAGAATGAGACAAGTGGGTGGGCCAATACCCCAACCTTCCTTGTTGCATTGCCCCCTGAACTTGTGGTTCAACAAATTTTGAATTTTTACCATAATTGCAATTTTGTGGATATATTGAAAAGTCAAATCATTGTTTCTCTTTAATAGGTTTGTAATTCTGAACCTCATTTCTCCTAAGTCTATTTTGGGCTCCCTTAATCAGTTCACAAAGTTGTGGTTGTGCCTGATTTTGAATTGAAGCATCTAATTCATTCACAAATCAAGTCTTAGTTTTTTTTTTGTTTTTTTTTTTTTTTTTGGGGGTTGGGGGCGGGTATGGTGGGCAGATTCATGTTAGAAGTTAGATTGTTAGAACCTATTCACATTTTTGAATTAGTTATATATTTTCCGAAAGTTACACTATGCTTTCTTTCAAAAAAAAAAAAGAAAAAAAGAAAGAAAGTAAGTTAGATGGTGATTGGATATATTTTCATTTTGGAAAAAAAAATTCTGCTAGAGAACAATGATTGAAAAAAATATATTGGAAGAAGAAAGCTGAATTTTAAGAGTGAAATTTAATTTGAGGTTACCATGGATGTGTAAATAATAAAATAATGATTGATAGTTAGAAATGTGTGAGCGGATGAATAGTAAAATTTGTACGAAAATATATAATAATAATAATTGTAAATCAATTTTTTTAAAAAATTATTAGATGCGATTATGGAAGAAAAAATAAAAATAGGTGAATAATTTATTTTCTCAAAATTTTCACAGGAAAAAAATTCCTAATAGAATGAAAGTGAAAAGTTTCCGTATCTAATCGTGCCCATCTATGTTTTTTTTTTCATCTTTCAAAGAAACATTTCAAATATTATGAAACTTTTGTATTTTTCTTATCTTTTTAGCAAAACACTTATCATTTCGTTGTGGTGATTTAGATACGCGCGAGTTCTTGGTTCACATTTATTATTATTACTAGAACAACACCCGTGTGTTACACGGATTTGTCAAAAAATAAAATTTATGTCACAAACTCTGATAGTTATAAGATATCCAAAATAATAATTAAGAATACTAAAAAAGAAATTCAAAATTTAGAAGAGTTCCATACAATCGTTCACTTCAAATTCTAAAAAACTTTTTTGTAAACTACATTATTTGTTCTATTTGAAAGTGTAACATCATCGTCACAACAACGAATTTTCAAGCCGTATTAGTTTTAAATGGTTGAAAGAGTGCGATTTCAATCTTTGAATGTTTTCTGGAAAGGGAAAAAGTCTCTATAAAATTATTTATTTGTGTTAATTTCAAATACTTGGCTGTAGTTTGCTTTTGCACAAAAGCTAGTAAATTAGTTATGGTAAAAATAATGAATCCTTGACGTGCTTAAAAAAAATATTTAATATAATTGTTATACCCAAAAATGATTGAAATTACAATTAAAGTATAATAAGTATTAGAGATAATAATTGAATTATATCCTTGGTTTTTGTATAATAATAATATTTAAATCAGAAGTAATTTGCAAACTCAAAAATAACTTTCTACTTTTATATCCTTGATTTTTGGCATTATTTAATTTGCTGATTAAATGTTTGATTGGGTTTTAATAGTTATATACGGAAATGGGAAATTTAATTATTAAGTTGATGAAAATTGATATATTAAATTGATATAGTAAATCAATTTATAATTGGAAGAATAAGGTGGTGGCATGGTGTGCCACGTGGCTAAATATGAAGGTGACACATGGTTTTGGAAGAATAATGTATTGACATGTGTACCAAATTGCTCAGGTGAAGACATGTGGCAGCTTGTTTTTTCTTTTAGTATATAGGGTTGATAAGCACTATTTAATAGTAATTGGCATATTACTTGTTGTCACACATCTATCGTAAAAGAGCTAGTCTCCTGTCAGACCGTCTAACGGATCTAGATCCGTTAGACGGGTCTAAATATCCTACCCATCGCCCAATCCTGACCCGGATTCGCAAAAAAAAATTATGAGATGAAAATTTGCCGATAACCAACAGAAGAAGCATAATCTTCCAATCCTCCCGACCACCACTATTGGTTTCTTCCCTCAGACCATAGAACTCAGCAGATTTCGTCGTGAATACAAGGCCAAGAAGTGAGTGGTTTTTGCTTGCTCTTGACTTTTTAATCTATACAATCATTGAGATCTATATTCTAAATTTAACATTAAAGGGAAAAAAAAACAAGGAAACGTACAACAATGGAGTTTCTCATATGAAAGAGAAAGAAGCTACAAAACATAAAATGACTAAAATCCTCGTCAAAAACCGAAATCATAAATCGTTTTACCCTTCTCGACTAAAAGGGGCTTTGTTATTAAAATTACATTTTGCTGAGATCAATCCCAGCCTTCTTAGCCACCACATCGAGTCCATTCTTCTCTATGGTCTTAATAGCTTTTATTGACAAACGTAATTTGATGTAATAAAATAATTTTGGATGTTTGGATTCCGTGAGAAACGATATGGTTGAAATCTTGTGGTGAGCAATTGTCTGGTTTTGCCTTCACCGCAAATGGATGGGTGCCTTCACCAATTGAAAATCTGCAGATGTTTCGAGATGTTTTGGTGTTGGAGATGATACAAGTATTAGCATCAGCTAATACTTTTATGGAGAAATACTAATACATTTTATAAGAAAAACTAATACTTTGCAGAGCACTACTAAAATACTCTCTAGGAAATTACTAATACTTTTTCGAGAAACTACTAATACTTTTCCAAGGGACAACTAATACATTTCGGGAGAAAATATTAATTATATCAATGAAACTACTAAAATACTCTCCAAGGAATTACTAATACTTTTTCGAGGAACTACTAATACTTTTTCGAGGGAGACTAATACATTTCAGGAGTATATTCATAAAAAAATACTAAAATACTCTTCAGGGAACTACTAGTACATTTTAGAATAACTGCTAATACTTTTTAGGAGGACGGCTAATACTTTTCGTAAGAATCGTTAATACATTTCAAGAGAAAAATTTAATTATATTCAGGGGAACTACTAATACATTTCAGAAGAACTGCTAATACATTTTAGAAGGACGACTAATACTTTTAAGAAGGACTGTTAATACATTTCAGAAGAAAATTTTAATTATATTCAGGGGAACTACTAATACATTTCAGAAGAACTGCTAATACATTTTAGAAGGACGACTAATACTTTTCAGAAGGAATGTTAATACATTTCGGGAGAAAAATTTAATTTATTTCAAGGAACTACTAATACTTTTTCGAGGAACTACTAATATTTTTTTGAGGGATTGCCAATACATTTCAGGAGTATATTTAGGAGAAATACTAAAAAATTCTTCAGGGAACTACTAATACATTTCAAAAAAACTACTAATACTTTTTAGAAGGACGACTAATACATTTCAGAAGGACTGTTAATACATTTCGGGAGAAAAATTTAATTATATTCAGGGAAACTACTAAAATACTCTCCATGGAACTACTAATACTTTTTCGAGGAACTACTAATACTTTTTTGAGGGACTGCTAATACATTTTGGGAGTATATTCATACTAAAATACTTTTAGAACTATTAATACATTTCGTAAGAATCGCTAATACGTTTTAGAAGGACGGCTAATACATTTTTGGGAAACTACAATAATTTTTCGAAAAAAAAATAATACTTGTATTTTCAGGATCTTAGTGAAAATATTTAAAATATGTGTGTTTAGAAATACATTGATATGGCCTAAACTAAATTACTTTATCTAAATCATATATAAAATGAACAAGATAAATAACCACCAACATAAATGAGTAAAACTTGCAAAAAAAAGTCACATAATTAATGCAACAATCAGCACTTTCTCAAATTGAAAGCAGTGGGGCCCACCCCCAAGGCCCATGCCTATAGGAGGCATCCTGTTAATGACGTGCGGAATCCCGCATGCATCTAATATTGAATTATTTGAATTTGGGTTGGATCCGTCTGACGGTTTTTGACCCGTCAAACGGTCTGACAGAAGTTTTTGTCATCGTAAAATAATCTAAATTTTTCAACGGAAATAGTCAAATACAATAAACGACTATTTAAGTTTTCAGGCATTTATCTTTTATTATTTTACAAATTTCCCATTACGTTTCTAACATATGTTCAAATTATTTACTAACAGTTTATATTGAAACTTTAAAAGTTGACCGTCCACGCTGAAATTAAAGGATCATAACTATTTTTAATTCTTGATTCTGTCAAAAATAGGGCTGCAAATGAATCAAGCCGCTCGTGAGCTATTCGGAGTTCGATTCGATAAAAGTTCGTTCGAATTCGTTTAATGAGGCTCGTTAAAATAAACAAATCAAACTCAAACTTAGAGATATTCAGTTCGTTAGCTCGTGAACAGGCTCGTTAGTAAGTTCGTGAATAAGCTCGATAGTAAGCTCGTATAAATTAAACTAATAACTTAACTTTAATTTTCATATTGTTACTGATGATAATAAAAAATATTTTAATAAATTTATAAGTTTTAATAAATATATTATGCGTTTCAGATATATATAATTTTAGTTTTGTAATAAATTTAAGAATAATTTAATTTATAATTAGTTTTTACTAAGCTCGTTTAGGTTCGATTAAGCTCGAAAAAGTTCGTGAGCCATCAAAATATTCGATAAATTCAGGCTCGAGTTTGACTCGATAATAAACGAGCTAAACTCAAATACTCAAAAGTTCGGTTTGATTCGGTTCGATTGCAGCCTAGTAAAATATCATCGGCTATTCGGCTGTGTCATTAAAATAAATCACACGAACATTTCCGAAATTTCAGCCATAATAAAATGTTAAAGTGATCAGCTCACGTGTCACAAACTCTCCTTCTATATTAAGCTGATTGCCGACTTTAGAAATAGTTTTGGTTTATTATTGTAATTGGTATATAGTTTTCTATTAATACATGATATTGGTGATAATATTATTTTGTCCACTTAATGTGAGTTTTTAGTGTTGTAATGAAAGATGAATTACTATTTTTTATATAGAAAATATAAATTTGTCATTGTGATGCGTGAGCAGATCGACGACCTTTTTATTGAAAAGATATATATAAAAAAGTTTTAAAAAAGGAATAACCATAAAATGAAACCAATTTACACTTCAAAAACGAAAAAAAAAATGAAACCTCATTTTGCATTGTTTTAAAACTAAAATCGATCGGTCATTTGGCTCAATTGAGAATTTGTGATGAGATGGTGCTTGCTCATAAGGTCTCATTGAAGTCCAGTTAAACTAGAGTTGTCAAATAATCCGAACTGACAACATGGCGCTTGCCCACAAGGTCAATGGAAAAATTTAGGTTGGGTCAGGCTAGCCCAAGCCCGATGACCTTTAAGTTAAACTAGTAAGAACAAGTAAAATCATTCAAAATTAATTTTCTTTAAAAAAAAAAAAAAACTACATTGGTTATACATGTGTATTTATATGTGCATTTTCAGTTGTGCTATTAACCAATTATTTTGTTATTTTTACCTTTATAATTTATAAAATAATAATTAATAATATCCTATTTGATGTAACATAGTGCCTAGCATCCATCCAAAAGGTAATGTTCACTTTGGTTTGCCTCACGAATTTATCTTAAAATTACATTTTTTTAGATATAAACATTTGGCCCTTACTTATAAAACACGTTTCATTGGTCTAATGTGCTCGCGGTCTTGTCCATGCCACTCACTTGGGTGCCACCCAAGTGGGTGGATCCACCCTTACATGGGTGTGTGTGGATTTAAGGGTGGATCCACCCAAGTGGGTGGCACCCAAGTGGGTGGCATGGACACACACTGTGCTCGCCCATATTATCTTTTGGGTTATTTTTCTGTTTATGGCAAATGCCACGAACAATTTCGTTTTTGGGGTGAAAATGGGACCTTTTGAAGTTTGAAGTGTAGGCGCTCTTACAAAGGCGCCACCGCAGACGCCCATAATGGGGCGTCACGATCGTATCTTCTCTTTTTTTTTTCGTCCCTGCCACGTATGCATCAATTTTTGACTGGCGCCTACAACTTGAATATTTTTTTATTATTTTCGAAATTAAAATTTTAAATATAAAAACACAATTTTCGGATAATACTGAATCAAAATATTACTCAATCGAAACACGATTACATAATAAAGTTTACACCACATAATTAAAAAAAATAAGAAAATTACATATTAAAACACTGAAATAAGATACATCATGCCATTACAACATAAGTACGCGAAACCGGTACGCAAACAACATGAACACTGCACGATCAATCTTGGCATGAAGAAAAACTTCCTTACTCATCATTAGATTTTGATGGCAAGTAGTGTTTAGGGTGAACGGCAAGTTGCTTGAGCCTTGTGTTTCTGGCTCTGGAATATTAAACAATATTTCGAGCTTATCAAATAAAGGTTCTCCCTCCATCATATAAGCATGCTGAGTAACAGTGTCATCATCCTAAAAATTAAAGAAATGAATGATTAATATACTTACATTACATAATGATATTTAATACAACTCGCATGATGAAAATAAGAATATTTAACTTACCGAACGCCAAGTGACTCAGTCAGTTGCCGCTGCGTGCACGAAATTTGAGTTTGCGATCCCAATATACACCCGGCGTACTTAGCATTTTGGCGAACAAAGTATAACGGGCTTGAAGATGTTTAACTCGTTGATTTACCTCGGCGAACTTAAAATTGCATTGGAATGTAAATTTAAGCTGAATCGGCCTCAAAATGGACCAACTACCCAGCTGGCTTTACTCTTCTCGTTTAGTAGTACATCAACGAAAATGAATCTTTTTTGGGAAACGTGCAGTGAAAATAGAAATAATATGATTTTTTTGGGTTGCTAGAGGGGACCAGTTCAAGTTGCAACCAAATGAAATTTTTAGCATGTATTTATAGGCGGTGTGAAGTATTACTAATGGCATTTTGTAAATCTGTTAAGTTATTCAAACAAGACCCAACAACTAATACAACTATGTTGACAAGATGTATCACTGGATAAAGCTGACATCTGGATAAAACTGATATCTGATAAAGATATTATAGACAAGACTAGACATGTGTATAAAGCTTACACCTGATAAAGTTAATGCAGACGAGACCATATGTTAAGTTGGTTTTATACCAATGTATTGAGTGTTCTAGACTAGGATTTTGCGTTGATTTCGGGTATTTTAGTGTCGTTTGAGTCGAGTTTATGTTATTTGTTGTCGTTTGAGAGTCGGGACTAATCTTGGAAGCCGAAATTGGTTAAAAACGATGAAAAACGTGTTTGGGATGTGAAGATCGCATCTTAGAAGCAAAAAAATAGAAAAATATCGAGCAAGACGGAGCCATAGCACGCAAAGCCCCGCGCCGCTGGGCCGAAAAAACAGGGGCTGATTCATTGGTGGTGAGCAGCTGGCATACACAAGTGGCGCAACGCCCAAATATATAGCAAAGCAGGGACGTGTGAAGTTAGGCGCCTTTCCGGGCCATTCATTCGGCCGATGACTGCGGGTGCGAACAAGAAGTGGCGGGACGTGTAGCAAAGCAAGCGGATGTGCTGGCAGAGCCTGGACGCTGTCGGCAACAAAGATCAAGTGATTTGTGGAGCAGCAAACATGCGATAGCCTGGACGATGTGCAGCAAAATGCAAGCAACAAACAACGATGGGCAACAGACGTGCAGCGCCCATTCCAAGGGCCGCAGCGCGCGACCGGGCAGCAGGTTGGTGATCTCTAGGCGCGCTGCAGCGCCCATTTCAAGGGTTGTAGCGCGCGGTCCGGACTGAACATGGGCTGTGAAATTGTTTGGGCCTTTTGACGCGATTTCGAGGGTTTCGAGCCTATAAATATGAGAAGTGACGTACAAACAA
Source organism: Rehmannia glutinosa (assembly GCA_016081115.2). NCBI lineage: Eukaryota > Viridiplantae > Streptophyta > Magnoliopsida > Lamiales > Orobanchaceae > Rehmannia > Rehmannia glutinosa. The sequence continues at coordinate 562,557 of JABTTQ020001574.1, forward strand.
GGGGTCGGACATTATTTTGAGCACAACGCAAGGCAAGAGACACGAAACAAGGGTTCGAGACGGCAATTAGAGGCACTTCTCGTCTGGACACAGAGAGAATTCCTTCTCTTTTCTTCTCAATTCTTTCTTTGTTTTTCTTTGTCGATTTCTTGAGATGTATAATTATTTCTTCATGAGTTTCTGTACATCCAATATGAGCTAAACCCATATTTCTAGGGGATTGATGTAACTTATGTTTGAACCTATGTTTTGATTTCCAGTTTATGAAACTCGCATATTATTTAATCTATTTGTGCTATTTGATTTGATTGCATCTGGATTATCTGATCAATAATTTAGATTGTTTGGCGTGTTTGATTTGACGCTCGAGAGAGGTAATTGAACGCCTGGCCATAGAATAGCACAACCTAGAGTTTCATAGAATCGAGAGGTTTATAAATATTTTGAAGCCTGTGATAGAATATTCATTGAGCGCATTAGGGTTTAATTTATGATTTTTATAGAGATATCGAAATCAGAAATTGGAACCTCGAATCACTTGGCACTCGAGAGAGGAAGTGATAAACGGTAGAATATTGGCTTATAGATTAATAACTTGTGATTAATAAACTGGATTGAAAACATAGGGGATAACTAGGTGAAATCAACCCTCTAGAATTCATCTTCTATGTGTTTGAATAATTATCTGAACCAATTTCTTAGTTTAATTTTAGTTTTATTTTTAGTTTAATAACCATCATCTCTTTTTCCAAAACCTATACTAAATCTTGACACCGTACGCTTGCGGTAAGAATTTCGCGATCAAGTTTTGGGCGCCGTTGCCGGGGATTGTTTTATCCTATTTTAAACTAATACTATTACCACGTAGTCTTAATCCTAATCTAGACTAGTATAGAATTTATTATTTCGTTTTTCTCATTTGACTTGTCTGTTTATGCGAGATTCCGAAGATAGTAATTTGCTTCCTTTTGATCCAGAGATTGAAAGGACACTTCGAGCAATCCGAGAAGCAAAGCGAGCAGAGAATCGAGCAATGGCAGAAGATGGGGACGATGAGAATAACAGAAATCGGGTCGTAAATGTGCCACCACAGCCTGAGGCACCAAAAAGGGCAATCTGGGATTACTTTCTGCCGACCGTGAACCAGAACTACTCCAAAATTGTGCGCAAAATTTGACCCATAAATGCGAATAATTTGAATTGAAACCGGGCCTCATAAGCATGGTTCAGCAGAATCAGTTTGGGGGGAGTCCAGTGGATGATCCGAATACACATCTGACCACATTCTTGGAAATTTGTGACACCATCAAGATGAATGGTGTGACTGATGAGGCCATTAGATTGAGGCTTTTCCCATTTTCACTCCGGGATAAGGCCAGACATTGGTTATAGACGTTCGCCCGTGGGAGTATTACGAGCTGGGATGATCTGACTCAAAAATTCTTAGCAAAATTTTTTCCTCCCAACAAGACACTCCAACTGAAGAGCGAGATAGCCCAATTCCAACAGATTGATTTTGAGCCGTTATACGAAGCTTGGGAGCGATTTAAAGATCTGTTGCGAAGATGCCCACATCATGGATATGCAGACTGGCAGAGGGTTCAATATTTCTACAATGGGCTGAATGGGCATACGAGGACGATACTAGATGCGGCATCAGGAGGTACATTGATGGCTAAAACACCGACTGAGGCCTTACTTCTACTTGAAGAAATGGCCACAAATAGCTATCAATGGCCCTCCGAGAGATCAACACCAAAGCCAGTTGCCGGTGTTCTTGAGCTTGATACAATGTCAGCTTTGGCAACTCAAATCTCGAGTCTGACAAAACAATTGGCAATCATGAATACTGGCAACACACCACAGCAAGCCGCGCTCCCACCCATGCCGATTAAATTCAGTAGCCACTCACGAGACCGAGCAAGCCAATTATGTGAATAACCGAGATTTTAATAACCGAGGTAATTCATTACCAACTCATTATCACCCGGGACTTCGCAATCATGAGAATATCTCTTATAGAAACAACAGAAATGTATTGAATCCACCGCCGGGTTATCCAAACCCATCCGGCCCAATGCACTCGGAGGTGAAAAAAGCGATCGCTTGAGGAGATGCTCGGCTCATTCATCGGAGAGACCAGGAATTGAATGAATAAGAGTGGCGCAGATTGATGGTCCGAATACTAAGATGAGCACAATGGAGACGCATATTAGGTCGATCGAGACACAAATGGGTCGATTAGCTACGTAGTGAATTCATTGTGAAGAAGGAAAGCTCCCAAGTGATACAGAGAGGTTAATCCGAGAGAGCATCGCAATGCAATTTACGCGAAAAAGGAAGCAAAAATTCAGCACCGCTCTCGAAGAATCACCTATTTATGCGAAACCAGTGGAATCCAAGAAAATAAAGTTGGAAGATTTTGAGACTGTCTATTTGACAGAGGAGTGTAGTGCAATAGTCCAGAGTAAACTACCTCAGAAAATGAAGGATCCAGGGAGTTTCACTATTCCTTGTACTATTGGAGGATTTTTCTTTGAGAAACACTTTGTGATCTTGGGTCCAGTGTGAATCTGATATCTCTTGCTGATGTGACGAGGTTTGGGCTCGGGGAGGTAAAGCCGTCCAACATCACTTTGCAGTTTGTTGATCGATCCATCGCCTATCCATGGGGAATCATTGAAGACGTGTTGGTAAGAATTAATAAATTTGTTTTTCCTGTGGATTTTGTAGTGTTGGACGTGAACAAGGACAAGAAAATACCCATAATCTTTGGGCGACCGTTTTTAGCTACATCACGGGCTTTGATCAATGTAGAAATATGGGAGCTAACATTGCGGGCAAATCAGGAGAAAGTTGTATTCACCATCCATTCAACCAACAAGCTAAAATCTGATATAAATAATGGTAAGCAGGTGGTTGGGAATATAACTGAAGACATTGGAGGTTGGGAAGTTTCTAAGGGCAATGTGGATAACATGCCTATTGGAGCCCCAACTTGAGGATAATCTGACATAGTCTGGCTGAAGACTGTAAACTTAGCGCTTCTTGGGAGGCAACCCAAGCCCCTTTTTATTGCTTTCTTAGTTTAATATTGTTATGATAATTGGCCCATTGTTGAGTTGGCCTATTACTTAATGATGAAGCCCATGTCCAGCAGCCAAATTAAGCCACCCAAGCCCGAGCCCACTTTTAGATTGTTCCTCGGGTCTCCTACTCGGACTGCGAGATCCGAATTGAGAGTCCGCGGATCATTCACATTTGATCTCAGACGTTCATTATGATTGGATTAATCTGAGTCGTTTGATTGCCCTATAAAAGGTCTAATACCCGAAACCCTAATTCATTCTGAAGGTTTTCTTTCTCTCTCATCTCTGATATCTCTCTCGTTGTGATCTGTGCTCTCGTTCCTTTCTCTCTCTAGAAATATCCAGATTCTCACTGGATCTTTGTGTTTTCCGTGGGCTGGGATACAAATCTGTGTGATACGAGTGTGTGTCCACCATTTCCTCGGTGTACAATCCTACTTCTGAGTGAGAATAGGGTTTGCTGGGTATCTGGGGTATTTTCTAGGGTTTTCTGAGTGAATATACTTTCGAGGGCTTGTTCGGCGGTTCTTTGTGTGGCAAGGTGTTCTTGGGTGATTTGGCTTGGTTCTCAGGGGTGATTCGTGGTGACTCTTGTGTAGGATTCGGTCCTCGAGCCGAATCTTTTAATATTCGGATGCTAGGGTTTTATCCCTTTTTTACAGTTGTTTTTATTCTTTTGTAACTTTCAGTTTCGTTATAACTTTCAGTTTATCTCTTGTACTTTAATTCCTCGCTGTCATGCAGAGTATAAACTTGTATAATAGGTTATTGAGTCGTATTTGGTATTTGGTACTTCGTGTATCAATCTTTAGAGGCAGATAGATACCCAACAGTGGTATCAGAGCACCTATCTGCCTCGTGGTGGGTTGGTGCTTCTGGTTATTGAGCTTCTTGGTGATCTGTTGGCTCCCAGACATTGCCTATGATGTTTTTTGCCTTAGTAGATTTATGTCTAATCCTTGTTTGGTGCATTGGAATGCTTTGAAGTGGTTATTGAGATATCTTAGACATTCATCTAATTATTGCCTTAAATTTTCTAAGTGTGAAAATGGTGTTGTTTTAAGAGGATTTGTGGATTCCAACTATGCAAATGATAAAGATAACAGAAAATCAACTACCTCTTATGTTTTCACTCTGTGTGGTTCTTGTATTAGTTGGAAATCCCAGTTACAACATATTGTGGCTCTGTCTACCACATAATCAGAATATGTGGTTGTAACTGAAGCTTTAAAAGAAGCCTTATGGCTAAAAGGACTTGTTTCTGAAATTGGTTTTCTAAAACAAAATGTTGTTGTGTTTTTCGACTCCCAACTCGGTATTGACTTTGTAAGAACCAGTTTTTTCATGATGTAACAAAACATATTGATGTTAGGTTTCATTTTATAAGGGATATTGTTTCTAAAGGTCTTATCTGTCTTGAAAAAGTGGCATCTGAATACAACCCTGATGATATGGGTACTAAGTGTCTACCCTTATCAAAGTTCAAAACTTGTTTGAAAATTCTGAATTTTGACACTGGTGATTGATTACCCGGTTAGTTACCTCTATGTTGGGTTTAACGATTCTTGTGTTTTGTTGAATCCAAAGCTGTTGAGTTAATGTTTGTTGTGTGCTTATATTAATTCAATGGGGGAACTTGACTTGCTGTGTGCTTGTTGAGATCTTCTTAAGTTACAGTTAGCTTTAGTGCTTCTGTAACATAAGTCCTTCTTGGCTTAAGTGCTATGAAGGCAATCGGCAATGATGATGACTGGAAATCTCTTTTAAATTGTCTAATTGAATTACAATGAGCCAAAGGTGGAGATTGTTATGATAATTGGCCCATTGTTGAGTTGGCCCATTACTTAATGATGAAGCCCAAGTCCAGCAGCCAAATTGAGCCACCCAAGCCCGAGCCCACTTCTAGATTGTTCCTCGGGTCTCCTACTCGGACTGCGGGATCCGAACTGAGAGTCCGCGGATCCTTCACATTTGATCTCAGACGTTCATTATGATTGGATTAATCTGAGTCGTTTGATTGCGCCTTATAAAAGGTCTGATACCCGAAACCCTAATTCATTCTGAAGGTTTTCTTTCTCTCTCATCTCTGATATCTCTCTCGCTGTGATCTGTGCTCTCGTTCCTTTCTCTCTCTAGAGATATCCAGATTCTCACTGGATCTTTGTGTTTTTCGTGGGCTGGGATACAGATCTGTGTGATACGAGTGTGTGTCCACCATTTTCTCGGTGTACAATCCTACTTCTGAGTGAGAATAGGGTTTGCTGGGTATCTGGGGTATTTTCTAGGGTTTTCTGAGTGAATATACTTTCGAGGGCTTGTTCGGCGGTTCTTTGTGTGGCAAGGCTGTTCTTGGGTGATTTGCCTTGGTTCTCTGGGTGATTCGTGGTGACTCTTGTGTAAGGATTCCAGTTCCTGAGCCGAATCTTTTAATATTCGGATCTTAGGGTTTTATCCCTTTTTTACAGTTGTTTTTATTCTTTTGTAACTTTCAATTTTGTTGTAACTTTCAGTTTATCTCTTGTACTTTAATTTCTGCTAAGTGTCTAGAGTATAAACTTGTATAATAGGTTATTGAGTATGTATTTGGTATTTGGGTACTTCGTGTATCAATCTTTAGAGGCAGATAGATACCCAACAAATATAATTTAGTAGTTGTTTTTATTTTTTCTGAATTATTTGCATTTTTAGGAGTAGTAAGTTGCATCATAACCCACCCCTCTTATTTGTGGAAATCCCACACATCCCACTCCATCATCACAAAGGAGCATTATAACACCACACACACCATCTTCATCTCATTCACTCATTTTTAGTAAGTTTGCAACTTCCAAACCCCACCCTATTTTCCCCATCTTGTGATTTTGGTGTGATTGGATTGTAGTAGTGCTAGGATAATTGTTGTTGATTTGTGGATTGTGGATTGGTTGATCATGTTAAGCTTAGGCTTGGTGTTGATTTTTTGGGATTGAATTGAGTTCTCCATTGCATTCACCATCCTTGCCCAAATTCTTGCATATGAGGTGTTTGATAAAATGCCCCAATGACAATTTCATATTGTTTAGTGCCATCTTGCATATCTATGCTTATCTTTTTGACATGACACTATATTTGCTACTTGGGTGCATTATATGTGCTTTGCTTGTCGATTTCTCACCCATAACCGAATTCCATGGTTCCACGAGTTTTGTTTTCTTGTCTACCTTGCTAGGTTTACAAAGATGCGAAACCAAAGAGGACCCGGGCCAAGGCGAATGGGAAGAACAAGACCACACCTCGGAAGCATACAACACCCACGGGCTTGTGCGCTATGATGCATTGTGAGCTTATAAGAGACACCTCCTACATGTAGTAGTACCACATGACTTAAGGAGCCTTCGCTCCTCGGCTACCAGGAAAGTCCTTTTTCCTACCTCTCCATTGGGGATAATATCGCTTTAAGTTTAGGGGGTGCAGTCTGTTTTTTATTCTTCGAGTCGAGTCTTGAGTAAAAAAAAACAAAAAAAAAAGAGTCGAGAGTCGAGTCGGGGTGTTAGTAAAACTGAATGACTAAGCGAATTTGTTGAATATGAGTTGAACGGTCAAAAGAGCATGTGTTTGAACTGTGATTTATTCTTCTTTCCATTAATTTCATCTATGTGCTTAACTCTGTTGAATTATTCGGGGATGATTTATGCGATTGAGTGTTTCTTTTATGATCCCACCATATTCTAGAACTTGTCTGATCACTAGTCGAGGCGAAATTCTAGGTGAAATAACATTAAGGAAGTGATTTAGGCCATGTTTGAACAAACCAGAGCCTAAAAGCCTACCTTTGTATTATATTTTCCCTAGTGTCCCCCTTTGAGTCGTATAAACTCGTTACTTTGGTAACCAATCTAATACCCAGAGCCTAAATGTGAAAATCCTAATTACCCATCACTGATACACACAAAGTATAGAAAAAATATTGAAGGTTGAGGAGGGTATGATGAAGGGTATGTATTTAATTGAATGAAGTTGCCCGAGAAAAGAAAATATGGAACCCCATGTATGCAAAATAATAAGTTTGGGGGTTCCGAAAAAGAAAAAAAATATATGAAAAAAATGAGAAAAATCAGCGGGATTGAAGGTTCATAAACATTGGGGAGGTCAAAAAGTGAGGGTAGTTGCTAATTGGTGATTTGAAGTTATAATTGTGTGTTTGAGTGATTTGAGCTACTTAATCCTATATTTTCCTACCTTACCCTAAGCCCACATTACAAGCTTTAAAAGTCATATTGATCCTTGTGTTACATTAGCCTACATTAGTGGAGATTAGTGTGAAAGACAAGCCTATGGAGTCCGGTAAGCATCTCATCTCTATATTCAAAAAGTAGATCATTTTGAAAACACTTGATTGCGTGAATCTATCTGGATAATGAAAACGGGGTTGGCATGAACATTCCATCTTCATGATCACATTGTGAAAATACGTGCTTGATTGATAGTAAAACGAAATTTGACGAATGAGTTTGGTTGTGAAGTTTGTGATTGGTTTGTTAGTCGATCGTCTTCATTTTAGTTTCCTTCATGTTTGTCGATTTTTAGAGTCTGTAATTGCTTGAGGACAAGCAAACATCTAAGTTTGGGGGTATTTGTTAAGTTGGTTTTATACCAATGTATTGAGTGCTCTAGACTAGGATTTTGCGTTGCTTTCAAGTATTTTAGTGTCGTTTGAGTTGAGTTTGTGTCATTTGTTGTCGTTTGAGAGTCGGGACTAATCTTGGAAGCCAAAATTGGTTAAAAACAATGAAAAACGTGTTTGGGATGTGAAGATCGCATTTTAGAAGCAGAAAAAGGAAAAATATCGAGCAATACGGAGCGCCGCAGCGCCAAAGCCCCCGCGCCGCAACGCGGGGGCTGAAATTGGTACAGGGGCTGATTCATTGGTGGGCGCTGCAACGCCCATACACAAGGACTGCATCACCCAAATATACAGCAACAGGGGACGTGTGAAGCTGGGCGCGCTGCAGCGCGCGATGACGTGCAGAAGCAGCCTATGTGCAGCAGGAGCACGGATGTCGTGCAGTAGGAGTCCGGACGCCGTGCAGCAGCAGCAGGACGACGTGCAAGCAGCAGCAGGTGATTTGTGGGGCAGCAAACATGCGACAGCCTGGACGATGTGCAGCAAAATGCAAGCAGCAAACAACGATGGGCAGCAGACATGCAACGCGCGCTGCAACGCCCATTCCGAGGGCCGCAACGCGCGACCGGGCAGCAAGTTGGTGATCTCTAGGCGCGCTACAGCGCCCATTTCAAGGGCTGCAGCACGCGGTCCGGACTGAACATGGGCTGTGAAATTGTTTGGCCTTTTGACGCGATTTCGAGAGTTTCGAGCCTATAAATATGAGAAGTGACGTACAAACAAGGGGTCGGACATTATTTTGAGCACAACGCAAGGCAAGAGACACGAAGCAAGGGTTCAGGACGGCAATTGGAGGCACTTCTTGTCTAGACACAGAGAGAATTCCTTCTCTTTTCTTCTCAATTCTTTCTTTGTTTTTCTTTGTCGATTTCTTGAGATGTATAATTATTTCTTCATGAGTTTCTGTACATCCAATATGAGCTAAACCCATATTTCTAGGGGATTGATGTAACTTATGTTTGAACTATGTTTTGATTTCGGTTTATGAAACTCGCATATTATTTAATCTATTTGTGCTATTTGATTTGATTGCATCCGGATTATCCGATCAATAATTTAGATTGTTTGGCGTTTTTGATTTGACGCTCGAGAGAGGTAATTGAACGCCTGGCCATAGAATAGCACAACCTAGGGTTTCATAGAATCGAGAGGTTTATAAATCTTTTGAAGCTTTGTGATAGAATATTCATTGAGCGCATTAGGGTTTAATTTATGATTTTTATAGAGATATCGAAATCGTAAATTGGAACCAGAATCACTTGGCACTCGAGAGAGGAAGTGATAAACGGTAGGAATATTGGCTTATAGATTAATAACTTGTGATTAATAAACTGGATTGAAAACATAGGGGATAACTAGGTGAAATCAACCCTCTAGAATTCATCTTCTACGTGTTTGAATAATTATCTGAACCAATTTCTTATATAAATTTTAGTTTTATTTTTAGTTTAATAACCATCATCTCTTTTCGATTTCTAGATAGAATTAAGCTATTTTAATTATAGTACTTAGTATAAAATTCGATAACAATCCATGTGGAGACGATAACCCTACTTCCAAAACATATACTAAAACTTGACACCGTACGATTGCGGTAAGAATTTCGCAATCACCATACATGTGTTTAAAGTTGACATCTGATAAAAGTATTGTAGATAAGACGTATCAATGCAAATGTAATAAATGTATGTTAGAAAATGTATAATAATAAATGTAATAAAAAAGATGCAGAGTTAATATAAAATAAGTTGATTCATTAGTTGTTTTACAATAAGCTCTATGAATAATCCTAAACTCTATGACCCCCAATGCCACACCACACTCAGGCGGTACCTGCATCAAGATTTTTTCTACGCCTACCAAAGATCCTGGGCCGGTCGTCATGTGCAGAATGTTGTGGAGCGTCCTCATTATCTTGATCATCTACAACTGATGATGTAGACTCTTTGGTCAAATCACGATATGCACTGAGTGTAGGCAGAAATAATACGGGCGATATGTTAAAATGCGGATGCTCGGACGTGGATGGATCATGGGGCGCCATGTAGAGTTCTCATATCACTATAATCTGTCTCTAGTAGTGATGAAAATGATGTCCACTGAGGGGCAAAATAACCCGGAGTGGATGTAGACGGACCTGACATATAAAATGGAAAATGATCAATTAAAAATAACTTTTGCTATTAAAACTATTTTTATGAATTTAATAAATTTCATACCATAGTGCATCTGAGGTGTATAAGTAGAAGGTCCACCTATGTCAATAGGAGGTCCAACTGAAGGAACATCATAAGTCCTGGAAGGTCCAGCTATGTTAATATGAGGTGCCGATGAAGGAACATCATGGGTCGTGATCCAAATCCGTAATTTCATTCAAAAGTCCTATTAAGTTTGATAGGTCGATACTACGGTCAATATGTGTTGCTCCAACAACTTGTCCTCCAAAATGCACAAATACTCCAATTTTGTCTAACATGTCTTCAAAATTTATACAAAATTATTATTTAGAAAATATCTAAACAGTAATCAATTAAAAAAAAAGCAGACATATTAATTAATTTAAAAAAATCAGACATATTATTCTACAAATTTTACTAACAATTTATAAAAGTACCTAAAAATAAACTCTTAACATTATATTTTTACTATATTATTGTTCTAACATTTTAAAAATACCTACAAATTACCAACAAACTATTTATTATTCTACAAATTATACTAATAATTTATAAAAGTATATAAAATTGCACAAAAATAAATAATTCTACAAATTACTAATAATTCTACAATTATTCACAATAAAATAAATAATTAACTAAATAAACTAGAAAAATTAAAATTTGCATAAAATGTTTGCAAATTACTTGAAATTTTTGGAAATGTGTTTCGACTCAACCGCAACGCGCCGCCGTGCCGCTACTGTCCACCACCACGAGCCGCCAGTCACCGCCACCACTCACCACCAGTCACCACCACTCACTACCACTCACCACCACAGACCACTCTTGTGCCAAGGAAGAAGAAGAAGCTGCCCACTGTGTGAAATGAGGAAGGGGGCGCCATTTTATAGAGGGTGGACGCCCTTCCTAATGGCGTCCCCCAGTGCAGATATTAGATATGGCAGGCGTCATTTTGACCGACGCTAAAAAATCTGCCAGGTGCAGTAAGCGTCCTTGGTAGTGGCGCCCTCCTAACAGGCGCCAACTCCAAGGGCGCCTACGCTTAAAATTTTAGCGACCCGTGTTTTACCCCATTTTTGAAATTGTTAAAAATAACCCTTATCTTCTACTCCATATAATATAATAAACCAATTTAGTAATTCAATTCACCACCCTGATAATAAATTAATAATCAAATCACGGGTCCGAATATGAAATCACATCAGTATTGTATGGCTTTCAATTTTTTTTTTTTTTTTTTGTTTTGAGCAAAATGGCTTTCAAATTTTGAATTTTATGAAATTCAAGTAATTTCACCCCTGTAAGCCTCTTTTCGTGGACTTCAAATCAGCCATAAAAAGCAAAACGCCAAACGCTCCCCTAACCCAACTTGTCCTCAATCCAAGAAAACTGGGACACATGGCCACACCTACCTTAATTACAAATTAAAAAGAGAAAAAAGCAAAAATTACTCTAGCGCGTCCACACCGGAACCTTCACGCGCAATCATATCTCACCGTCCCCCTCACGTGAACTCCAGTAAATCACAGCCGTCGCCTCCGGTCCCGCCCAAATCCCGCCACGTGTCATAGTGCCACTTGTCGCGTCCTCCACGGTCCACCATTTTTTAATATCTTATCTTTTCCCGAGTTTCTTCATCTCTATATATACCCCATCACTCCTCCTCACCCTAGCTACATTCTCTCTCTAACAGATTTCCAAACTGATTTTTTTTATTGCGACTACAGTTTTGAATACAATATTATTTTTTTGTGTATAATGGCAATGAGTTTGCCTCACCAGATCGGAGCGATTTCCGGGGCGTCATTGACGGCGGAATCCGGCGGAGTTTCCGGCGACGCGCCGTCGTCCGCCACCGTCAGTGCGGTGTGGAGATCTCCTGCGGCGACGAACTTGCGTGTTTCTGTGCAGAAAACCGGTACGGAGATAGACAGGGTTTCACCGTCTCCGCCGTTGAGCCCGGTCCGCGGCGGAGTGCGGCCGGACCTGTCGGTGGCGGCGCAAGCGCTGATGTCGGCCCCGGTGACTACCGAGGACGTGCAGGATAGGGAGTACGTAGTGGGCGGGAGTGCGCAGGATAAGGAGGGGAAAAAGGGGGTGCCGGTGTATGTTATGATGCCTCTAGACAGCGTGACGTGGAATCACACGGTGAATAGGAAGAAGGCGATGAACGCGAGTCTACACTCTACAGGCGCTGAAGAGCGCGGGCGTGGAGGGGATAATGATGGATGTATGGTGGGGATTGGTTGAGGGGGAGAAACCGGGCGAGTATAATTGGGGTGGGTATTCGGAGCTCATGGAGATGGCGAAGAAGCACGGGCTGAAAGTGCAGGCCGTGATGTCGTTTCACCAGTGTGGCGGAAATGTTGGGGATTCTTGCACGTAAGCTAACTGAACTTCGATTTTTGCGCGTTTTGCTTCATCACTAATTTTCCTTGACATGTAATATATAAATATGCACACATTTAATTTTATTGTATTAATGTTTTGTGAATTTGTTGATTTTGGGAACTTAAAAGTTCTGGGTAGAAATAGTTGGAAATGGTGTGGGTCAGATTTCGACGTTCTTTTCGATGTTTTCACGTGGGTTTTGAGATCAGCAGGCGGTGGACAAGTCGGAAATACTTTTTTTTTTTTTTTTTTATGAAAATGTGAAAATTTCATTAAAAAAAGGATAAAAATTACAAGTTAAAAGGGGCATACCCCAGTGATGGATCATAGTGTAAAATGGACAGGCCCATTATACACCAAAATTGCATTCAGATGAGAAGTGTTGGCAAAAGAAATCAACAGCAATCCTATACAAACCTCAACATAGGTTTTACTAAAAACAACAAAATATCTCCCACCAATTACTTTAGGACAAAAGGGAGTAGGCGGCTTCGACCTAACGCTCCCAAGAGTACCTCAAGCAAGGGTGGCGAGTGATTACATTAAAATTTACAATTTGGAGGGGCATATCCCATCAACATAAGGAGACTGATAAAACTTGAACATCCCAGCAGAGGCAAGATGAAATGAGCCCATCAGAATAAAAAACAACTCATAGATTACCTCAAGGTTGCTTCAATGAAATTCTCGAGAAAGAACACTACTGGGAACAGGATGGGATCCGTCCAGTCCAAAAGGGACTAGGGATCCAACATAACCATTCCCAAACAAGTTCAATGAAGTCGGAAATACTTTTGCTTATTGTATTGTTGAATTTTTTTATAGGATCTGGAATCGGTAGGTGAACCTTTTTGGTAATAATAAAGTGAGTGGGGTAGGAAAGGGAAAGGGATTGTTTTGAAATAAATTGAGTAAACGAGAGCATCTGTAATTTAATTGGATAAAACTTAACAGATAATAATTAACTGGCCTAATTAACTAGGAAAGGAATTTTTTATTTTCTTATATTATGTTATTCTAATTGCTGCAAATTTTTTGTGGATAAAATTGTATTGCCCTAATTGCGGCTACAATACGTTTTTCCGATACAATTTCCCAACAGTGGTGTGCTTTCGGATAGAATTTTACATCTGATGATGCATACTATAGAAAATGTGATGTGATGTACAACAGAAAATTCTACCAAGTTACCTAACCCAGACCATGAGGGTACTCGAAAGACTTAAAAAGATTATCAAAATCTGCAAATTTGTCCAAAATCCAAATTTATGATGAGCCAAGCATTGAATAGTAATGGACTTCTTGGTGGTCATATTTTGTCATTTCGTCCAGTACACGCCATAATTGTTCTTAACAATATGTTGATTTGTAATTCTTCAGGATTCCTCTGCCCAAATGGGTTGTGGACGAGATTGACAAAGACCCTGATCTTGCTTATACGGACCAGTGGGGTCGGAGAAATTATGAATACTTATCACTTGGTTGTGATACTCTCCCAGTGCTCAAGGGAAGAAGCCCTGTCCAGTGTTATTCTGATTTCATGCGCGCTTTCAGGGACACATTTGAGCATCTTCTAGGTGATACCATTGTGGTAAGTGTTTCTGTAATTTTGGGTTGCTGCAGTAATTTAAATCATGTTCAGATTGCTTGTGCAATCACCATAGATTAGTTACTGAAAAAGAATTCCCATATTTTAGGAAATTCAAGTTGGAATGGGTCCAGCAGGGGAGCTTCGCTATCCATCTTACCCGGAGCAAAATGGGACATGGAGGTTTCCTGGAATTGGAGCTTTTCAATGCTATGACAAGGTATTGTAATATTCTTCTGTGTTTCAAATCTGTGTTGGATTATCTTGCTTTCCTAGTAGGTCCTTGAACTTAGGCTGCATTTGGATTGAAGGATAATAATAAATTCATTGAGCTTGTTTGGGAGATTTCATAATGGGTTAATACACTTTGCAATCTGAAACATGCGAGTTTTTTTCATTTTGCCTCAACTTTTTTTTGTAACACTTTACCCTTTGAACTTAGTGTTTTCCACATACCATACATCACGTGTAGGTGATAAAGTGTACAAACATGTTAGGTTGAGGGTGTAAAATGTCTTTCACAATACGATGAGTTTCAAATTCTTATGTTCTACTATTTTGAGCTATTTACTTTTTCCGTCGTGGTGGTGATTTTTAAATCATATTATGTGGAGTCAATTGAAACCTATTCCTCGAATCTGCCCTTCATATTCAAATTCTTTCACCTGAATGCAATCTTAAATCGCAATTTTACCATTTTGCAGTACATGATAAGTAGCTTGAAAGCAGCAGCAGAGTCTATTGGTAAACCTGAATGGGGACACACTGGTCCAACAGATGCAGGCCACTACAATAACTGGCCAGAAGACACAAATTTCTTCCGAAAAGAAGGTGGTGGATGGGATGGTCCGTACGGGGAATTTTTCCTCTCTTGGTATTCTCAGATGCTTCTTGACCATGGCGAAAGAATACTACAATCAGCCAAGAGTGTTTTCGAAAACACGGGCATCAAGATTTCCGTCAAAATAGCAGGTATTCAAAGGCGGATCTATGATCCCCCACTATGGGGGCACGTACCCCTATAACTTTCTTTTACTATTTATGGATAATTACAAAAAGACCCTTAGATTTGTGCACAAAAAAACCAAGAGATTTTTTAAAATAACGGAAAAACCCTTGACATTTGATTGTTTCTTAAATTTAATTTAAGGTAAATTTAAGGGAGTAAACTGTAATATTTTGATAAACGTAAGGGGAACTTTTGAAATGTTTTTTTTACATATGAAGAGGGAAAATGTAAAACGGGTCAAACCAATAGGGTTTTTTGGAATTTCCGAACATCTCAGGGGTTTTTGGCAATTAGACCGAACCTTAGGTTTTTTTTTGTTGTAATTATCCCTACTATTTGTTATCATTTATAATTAAAGGCTGTATATTGATTAGGTTCCGAAAAAACAGACTGTGTCCCCATTGTAAAAAATTCTTGGATTTGTCCGTGCAGGTATCCACTGGCATTACGGCACCCGGTCCCACGCCCCTGAACTCACGGCCGGGTACTACAACACCCGTTTCCGAGACGGGTACCTTCCGATTGCCCAAATGCTAGCTCGCCACGGTGCGGTTTTCAACTTCACTTGTATCGAGATGAGAGATCACGAGCAACCTCAGGATGCTCTATGCGCACCCGAGAAACTGGTAAGGCAAGTGGCTTTAGCCACTCAAGAAGCTCAGGTCCCACTTGCTGGAGAAAACGCACTGCCGAGATACGATGACTATGCACACGAACAAATCTTGCGTGCCTCGGCTTTGGATGTAGACGGCAATTCAGCAGAGAGGGAGATGTGTGCGTTTACGTATTTGAGGATGAACCCGGATTTGTTTCAACCCGATAACTGGAGACGGTTCATTGCTTTCGTAAAGAAAATGAGGGAAGGGAAAGATGAGCAGAGGTGTTGGGAGCAAGTTGAACGTGAGGCTGAGCATTTTGTCCATGTAACTCAGCCGTTGGTGCAAGAAGCTGCTGTTGCTCTTATGCATTAGTGATATATATATTATGTAATTATATAGTATAAAATAACTTGCTGGAAGTAGCTACTGTATATGTTTGCAGTTTCTTGAACTTCTTGTATCCTTAAATGTAATATTAACGGAGGACTAATATTAATCTATATTTTTATAACATAATTTTTCATCCAGAGTTCTGATTGAAGTCTTATCGATATATTTATGTGTGCTAACTGTGTTGGGATAGATCCATGAATGTTGGGTTTTTGCGGGACATTTTCTTGAATGAAAATGGAGAATATAAAATCAAGATTACAGGCACTGATCATACTAACCAAAAAACTTGATGCTGATTACACCGAACTAGTATCATCACTTCGCTTAAATTGCTATCAATTCCAATTGAATGGATACTATAAGTTAGACAATTTTCTTCTTAATTTACATGAACTCTACTAAGAATTCCTTTTCTTCAAATAAGAATAAATTTTCTAAGTCAAATTAATTATGACAAACAAAAGAGGGAAATGCCAACAGGAATATTGAATTCTTAAGATTAATATGAGAAGCTCAAATAATCTCGTGCCTTATAACGTCAACAATAACAGTTCTATTAATAATTGAATAATCAAATAATTTTTAGTAGAAGAATAGTTAACATAAAAATAAAGAGAGGGAACTTACTTGTAGTTATTCTAAATCTGAAATTTTAAAAAGAAAGAAGTATGGTTCATTTTTTATTGTAAATTGATCAGAGTTTGAATGAACTATAATCTGAGCTGAGTACACATTAAACTCAAATAGCTTGATCTTTTTACACATATTTCATTACAATTCACTAATCAAGTCAATCTTGTTGAGTTTTAAATCTTATTGAGCAAAAAACATGTTCAAACTTCATTTGTTAAGTTAATCAATTGAACTCAAGCTAGTTTTTAACAATTTATCTCATTTTGAAATTTGAATTATCAAATATTGGATATGTATTCCAATCCTAAGGCGTTTTTGCTATGCCCACTTCTGAGCAAGGCTCTAAACACATCCCACACAAATGTCTTTTGAAATATTTAGTTTGTCCAACATTTTTCCAAAATTTTACCTAACCTATTAGAAAATGGCCTCTTATGTCGAAATACTTCAAGTCGTTGCATTCCCCATTGATGGGCAATGTCCAGGGGCGTAGACAAGGGGGGCTTCCATTGATGGGCAATGTCCAGGGGCGTAGACAAGGGGGGCCTCCCCGCCCCCCCGCGCACCCCAAAATTTTTTTGTCTCGTTTTTTCTATGGAAAAATAATAATAAAAAAATTATATAATTTTTTTAAGGGTAAAAAATAGTTGAGCTAGGGGAAAAAAAATTTGGGCTAGGGGTTACCATCAGGTCTGACTACGCCCCTGGCAATGTCTTAAATAATATGGCATTGTTTGGACAGCGAAGCCCATGTTAGCTAACTTCTACTAGCCCCAGAAACGAATTGTCTATTTATCTTGGTTTTCCAATTTACATGTTTCTAATGGTGGAATCTTGTGTTGTAAGAGCGATTGACCCGAGTTTAATCCCATACGAGTATATGTGTCCCTTCTCCTACTATCCCTCAATTGTACTCTATATATATTAATCTCATACGAGTACCCGTGTCACTTCCCTTAATATACCCCAATTGTACTATATATATATTATGCTTGCAAGTAATCAGGTTCTTGGAGTACTTTGTCAAAACAGGTATAGACTTTATTTGTACAGTATACTTGAACCTTACAAGTTGTGACAGAGAGAATATTGATTTGTTTTTTCAATAAGTTTGGCTACAATTATCACGATAATTTGCAAAAAATCAAAGATTATATTTAATTTATGGTTAATAAAGAACTACTAAAAATAGTTATATTAACAACGCGAGTGAAAATAGGATAAGAAATAGCAACTTTATAACGTGTGAGAAGCATATTTTACGCACAAAACTTGGATCCAACTTCCCATTGCACAGGTCAAAATGCAGCATGTCACTCATCACCAACAATTTATCAAATTAAAACGCCATTTGTCATTCTTTCATCGATCGACAACACTATATATATTCATCAAACTCAATTTTTTTTATCAAACACACTCAAATTGTTTTCTTTCCAAGCTATCTTACGTTCAAATTTAAATCTTTATATCTTCTTAGTTTTTTAAAAGTTTTAAAGAAAGATGTCGAGCGCTCAGTTCAATGCTGGACAAACTCACGGTCAGACTCAGGTATTCCAATCATTCCAAATACATATTCTATAATAATTAGTGATTGTTTGGGAGCACTTACGTAAAGTCCATTTAAAAAATAGATTTTTTAATAAGTGATTTCTCAAAAATTAAAGCTCCTGGTTCTAACTTCTCTAGAATGGACTTTTGTATGAGTGACTAATCCAAAAGTCCATTTTAGATCCAAAGTCCATCTAAAAAGTGCTCCCACTCAAGCACTTATACATTGCACTATCATTCAAGCGATTCATGAGAGAGTAAACTGTCGAAATAATAGAATTTATTTACTTAAATTAAAAAAAAGATAATAATAAATACATTATGCTAGGGCAAGACGGAGCAGTGGGTTGAATCCGCTAAGAGCACAGCGAGTCAGGCCCATGACAAAGCCTCTGAAGCAGTTGGGAAAACCCAAGAGCAGGCCCAACGTAGCAAGGAGGAAAATGTTGGATTCCTTCAGCAGGTTCTCAATTTCTAACTCTACAAAATAAATAAATATATAAATAATATATTTTTTTTTGTTATTTGATCATGAATTTCTATTAGCATAGATAAATATACTATTGAGAAAAAAATTCTTGTTCTTATATATTACATAAGATAATTTTTTTTTATTATATTGTAGACTGGAGAACAAATGGCTCACATGGCTCAGGGTGCGATTGATGGTGTGAAGAACACTCTTGGCATGAGCGAGAAGAAGTGAAATAAGTATATTGGCTTGCAACATTATAATGCCATTTTTATTTCTTAAGAATTTGTAGTGAAATTTGCTTTAGATTCATTGCTTCGAGATATCTTTAAGAAAGATAATCTCGAGATGTAATAAGTGCTTTTGTACACCAATGTCCGAGTAATAGAAATAATTTTTTAGGTGTTCGTTAGATATTTGGCTTTGTTATCTTTGAATTGAATTGTAATGAAAAGTCAGTTTGCAACGCTTTTCATGAGATGAAATAAAACAAAAAAATATCGAACCATGCGGATATCCAAATTTAAAAATATATATCTACTCTAACAAATCATGTGCATTTTAAATTATACATGTAAGTACATGATAGAATAAATATGAATTCATATAATTCCATATTTACACGTTTTGATATGCTAAACTTTTAAAAGAATATATTCAAACAAACAATTGTAGTGAGAGGAAACAACTTGTCCTTGATGTTGCATTATTGCATTATTATATTATATGCCAAATTAATCATCCATTTATTCAAAACAAAAGTCAATCAACCTAATTAATAGATGATTACGGCCAAATGAATTCAGAAATGAAATAACTATATGAAAGGAATGATATATATGACGATACCATTCCCATGCTTGATATGCGTAAGCAATGACGAAGCCAGGAATTTTGGGTAGGAGGGCCCAAATACTAATATTAATATAAAAAGAGTCAATCGAATGTTTGGCCACTTCTACATAATAAAAATAGTTTAACCATGTTGTTTAGCTATTTTTGAGTTCAAAATTTCCCTTTGTCCTTTTTTCTTTTCTCATTTCTAGGGACCGGTCCACGACTCGGTACCGGAAAATGTACAACATCAATTTTCTGAAATATAATTAAGTACCTCATATGAGAACACAAGAAGGGTATGACCGTGTCAAAATGACTAAAAAACATGTTTTCGGAAAATATGATTATTTTTCATTTTTAACAAACATAAGTGGACAATTGTCCACTACCACATATAAAAATTAAAAACAATACATTAAATTTAAAATAAGTAGAAGTTTTGATTAAGTCATTGTATTAATTCAATCACATCTTAATATTCAAAATAAATAACAAAATACAATTATATCAATATACCAAAAAGGACAATAGAGGCACAAGAAAATAATGCAAAAATTCAAGTTAATGATGCGTCAAAAAAAAAATTCAAGTTAATGTTTATGGCAGAGCTTAATATAATGTACAAAAGTTTAAGAAAAGGAAAAATGATCAAGCCTTATATTATTCAAGATTCAAAAATGAAAGTAGGAAAGAGGAAATCAATATAATTGATGTTTTTTTTTTCATTTTTCTATTTTTTTAAAATTAAAATATGAAATGACTAAAGTACCCCTACTTTTTTTCAAAATTTGAGGGGGGACTCAGTGCCCCCCTTGGCCCCCACATGGCTTCGTCCATGTGCATAAGGAATGTGGAAAGGAATGAAATTTTCTATTTGATTTAAATACCTTGATTGTAATTATAAATGAATAATAGTTATGAAGGACGGTAATTTAAATATCAAATTACTATTAAATATAATTTTTAGATAAAATTATATTAAATATATTATGCACAAGTAGATCTAAGATTACTTTAATGTGTGTTAAATGATATAAATATAATAATATATATTTATATTTATGATATCGAAAATACTTTATACTATTTTTTTTAGAAAATATAAAAAACAACAAAATAGTTTTATATCAAAGTTTTTTATTTTAAGTTTTAAAATTTCATGGAAATTTTCTGGAGCTATCAAATGCAATGGAGTAACTAAAATATTTTTACAAATGTAAGGGTATGTTTGAAATATTTTTGCATGAGGTAAAGTGTAATACAGATCAAACTTATGAGACTTTTTGTAATTTTAAAAAATTTGTGGGTTTTTTGTAATAATCCAAACCTCGGGTAGTTTTTGTAATTATTATTCTTAGGCCTCGTTTGGTTGGGCATTATGTTAGTGATATCACTCACTTTGTTATTATTTCCACTCCATTGTGTTGTTTGGTTGAATTGGACAAAGCTGTGAAAATAGGGTTGGCCCTGTAATTTATCCCCCTCAATAAGTTAATAGCTATCCCACCCCCTAGGTGGGATGAGCAATACATCCTTTTATCATCCATGCTCAAATTACCCACATACCCCTCATTTTTACAGTTGTCCAGAAGTTGCACGTTTCATCACTTCAACAATACATTACCTCTTACCCTAGCCCCATTTTTTCAGAAAGGAGAAACACATTGCCCTCGACTGGAGCAGTGTGCGATGCGGTAAGAATCAAAGTCTGATTTCATCTTTTTACCTACGCATTTTGCATTTTATTTATCTTATTTCATCCCCCTGTCTGATTCTGTTTTTTTTTTTTTTTGGTTTTTTCCACCAGGTTCTGAGGTTAAATGACAAAATAGTAGTGGTCGGGGTTGATTATGTCGTCGCCGAACGAGGTTAGAGTATTTGTAATCATTTTTTTGGTATATTTTGCGAACCATTTCCATGTATTTGAATGTTTTTATGCCTTGTTTGTAATCTTTTTTTTTTGTATTTTTACTGTAATGAATCTGAATAATTATGTTTTAAAGCTAGGGCATTTGTACTGATTCTGAATATTTTGAGTTTTAAATCTAGAGCATTTGTATTGATTATTGGGTGTATTTTGGTAGGGCATTTGTAATTTTTATTAATCTTGGTTGTTTCATTTAAAGCTACAATTTTACTGTTTGAAATCATTTTTTACAAATTTTCAGCATCATATTCTGATATCAGAAATCAGAATGAAATATATTGAGTTTGTCAAAATGCTTATAGTTTTCATGTATTCTATTACAGCTTCAATCAGAAAGATGTCTGAAATATCGAGAAGAAGAGCAAAGATCTTTCTTCTAGTTGAAGAAATAATGTTAGAAAGTGTTTTTATAGTTAATATGTTTGCAAGTATAATTCGTAAGTGTGCTCAAAGGCGACTAATACACCGTAAACAAGGAACAAAATATAAGATGACTGATAGAATACCCAAACAAATTGAGCATTTAGATGACTTGTGATAAGGGTCTTTTTATGCACGTTTTATGTGTATATTTGAGTAGAATTCGAGTTATTTTATTGTTAGTTTTGTAAATTTTTGATTGTACATAGTTCATATTACTCGAGTGTCTTTTATTGATGTAGATTGACCATTCGGGGCTAATTTTGGTGAATTTCGAACCATGGATTCATGTCAAAACTTACCGGGAGTTTAAGGATGCAAAAACGCTCGAAATTCCAAGCCAAACGCGTCATTTGGGGCCTTTTGGTCCAACACGGGCAGGTGGGTGTCGGGCAACACGGCCGTGTTCGCAGGGAGCTAAAAACTCGATTTTTTCGCACAAAAACGACCTCCGACACGGTCGGGCCGTGTTCCCCAACACGGCCGTGTCCAGAGACACGGCCTGGCCGTGTTGGGAAGCACGGCCATGTCTCCCTGGTTCCCTGTGTGATAAAACAGCACGGCTCGACCGTTCTGGGCGACACGGGCGTGTCCGGGACCTCTTTTTGCAACTTTTCTTTGCGAGAATTTGGGAAAACTCACCAACCAACCCATTTTGGCCACTTTTGTACACTTTTAACACCCTATTTTCTTTGAAACATGTCTCCATGTCCCCCCCTCATCACTTGAATACAAGAATTCACCAACCAACAAGGAAAATGGGGGTGATTGTTTAATAAAAGAGAGTACTATCAATGTATTGGTTGCCTATAAAAGCCAAGGGTTGAAATTGGGAGATGCATTCATTAGATACTCAGGAAATATTCATTGTATTCATTTCATTAAGTAGAATTGGGATCAAGAGGTCTTGGAGAAGAAAGCTTGGGGCAATATTGGAGAAGAAGGTTTGGAGCAACATCATCAATCAAGGAAGAAGTCCATTGAGGTTTTGAGAAAGATAAGTACACCATGTCTACAATACTTAAATCTTCTTGTGTAATTTACTCTTTCGTCAAAATCATGAGTAGCTAAAATCTTAGTGTTTGAGTGTAATGAACTCTAGAATGGATTTGTGATTAAGGTGTGTATGTTTTTAATAAAATCTTCATATTTTGTGTGATTCACCTATATTATGCTTCGTTCATTCGAATTGATATATGCGCAATATTGATTTGAAGTTTATTTTTCATCCGGAAATCGAGAGATTCATGGTGAAATAGAACCTATATAAGTGAAAAGAGTTGCATGCAATCCTAGATATAGACGACATAAATCTTCCGGATTAGGGTCAAACCTAATATGGGAATTCACAAATCGTTATAATGTTGTCTTGGGGTTTTAACTAGAAAGAGATTTCATTAATCAACTTGAGGTTAGAAGTTTTTCGCCTTGAGAAAGGGTTTAACTTAAATTGGGAATTTCTACGGTCCACAAGACATGAAATTTTATTAAAGAGGTTGGTTTTTGCTTAAGGGCTTATGGTTGAATCTTTTAACTTGTCAAATCACAAAAACATTCTAGAGGATTTACATTCAAACACACTTCTATCTCTTGATTTCTTATTCTACAAATTTTACTTCATTTTTACAATTTATAATTTGTTTTCCTTTTTCATCAAACAAAAACTCGAAAATTGTTAGATTAAATAACAAAAAGACGGTAATTATTAGTACTTACAATCCTCGTGGGAATGACACTCGGTACTCAATAATCTATACTATAAAACGATAGGTGCACTTGCCTACGGTTTTAAAGGTAGCTTTGGAGCCATCAAGTTTTTGGCGCGTTGCCGGGTTTTTGTAATGTTAAGAACGCTTTATTTTTGTTAATTTAATCATTTTTTTTTTTTTTTACCATTATCTTTCTTTTTATCTATCTTTGTAAGTCTTGGTTTATACTTATCCTCTTTGTTTACCGCAGTGTATGCCTACTCGTCGCCGAATTTGGAAGCGACGACGCTGAGAAGAACAACAGGAGGAAATCTAACACAAACCACGAAGAGGATACTAACGAAAGTAAAGATTTTGTCATGGAGGATGAACAAAGAACTATGTATGACTATGCCAAACCATCCATGGACGGCACGTCATCTAGCATCGTAAGTCCCGCCATTGCCGCCAATAATTTTGAAATCAAACCTAATGTCATTCAAATGGTGCAACAATTCGTTCAATTCGACGGCCTACCAGACGAAGATCCGAATAATCATATCGCGAATTTCCTCGAAATTTGCGATACATTCAAAATCAATGGGGTCTCTGATGATGCCATCCGTTTACGCCTATTCCCATTTACTCTTGGGGCGGGCTAAACAATGGCTAAATACTTTGCCAAAGGGAACGATTACAACGTGGAACATCATGGCGAAAAGTTCCTTTTGAAATATTTTCCACCGGCCAAAACTGCACGATTGAGGAATGAAATCTCTTCATTCACTCAAGAAGATGACGAGACCTTGTACGACACTTGGGAGAGATTCAAAGAATTGTTGCGGAAATGCCCACATCATGGTCTTCCTATTTGGATGCAAGTCCAAACATTTTACAATGGGCTACTCGTCAACAAGGCAAATGATTGATCGCGGTGGGGAACTTTGAACAATAAAACACCGAGGAAGGCGCCCAAGATCCGATAGAGGGAATGGCCATGAATGGCTATCAATGGCAATCCGTCACGAGGTAAACCTAATGAGCAGTGGGTGTTTATAATGCGATCGGTGGTTACACTAGGCATTTTCAGCTGCACATGTCGAAGCTTTGACCTAAAAGATCGACGATCTAGCGGCTCCTAAACCACCACCGCCGCATGTTTTATCTTGTGAAACTTGCGGAGGATTGCATAATCATCAGATCGCCAACACACAATACCTCAAAGTGAGCAGGCTAATTACGTTGGGAATCAAGGCATAAATTACCCAAGTAATCCTTACAAAGAACAACACATATAATATCGGGTGGAGACAACATCCTAATTTCGGTTGGGAAACCAAGGCCAACCACGACCTAATCCCAATCTTGATCTACACACGTCTCCGGATTTGACCAAATCAAGGTAAGCCTTAACTTGGAAGATCTTATAACAAAGTTTGTGCAATCATGGATACCCGATTCGAGCGGTGGAAACATCCTTGAGAAATCAATAGGCATCTATCCATAATCTGGAAAATCAAATAGGCGGATTGCGAAGATGATTTCGAAAGGCCACAAGGTAGTTTGCGGGTAATCTGAGCAAACCCAAGGGAGCACGTAAAGGCAATCACCATCGTTTTCCACATGAGCATGATTATGCCAATGTCGCCATGCGTAAATCGTGGAGGATGACATGCACAAAGAAAAGCTCATGAAAAAAGAGATTGCAGAATACAAGCCCAAGATCCCTTACCGGAGTTTAACTGAAGAAGATAAAAGGGAGGACAAATTTGGTAAGTATCTTGAGTCATTCAAGCAATTACATACTAATATTCCATTTGTTGACCCTCCTTCAAAGCATGTTAGGGATCTTAATGACATCATTCCTAGTGAAAATAAGCTTAACAAATTATCAAATGTGCAATTGAATGATAAATGTCCTTCCAATGAACTACCACAAAAATTTAATGATCCAGGAAGCTTTATTATTCCTTGCACAATTGATGGTTTACCTGTTGATAGGGCACTAGCCGACTTGGGAGCTAGTATCAACGTGATGTCTTATGAAACATTCAAGCATGCGGGATTAGGTGAACTTAAACCTATTAGGATGGACATTCAATTGGCCGATAAATCGATTAAACATCCTAGAGGTATTATTAATGATGTGTTAGTCAAGATTGATAAATTCATGTTCCCAGTTGATTTTGTTATTCTTGACATGCATGATGATATTGATGTTCCTGTAATTCTTGGGCGTCCTTTCTTGGCTACGGCGAAATCTATCATTGATGTGCATGAGGGAAAATTTACTTTGAGAGTAGGGGGTGAACAAGTTATCTTTAAAATTCCTTTGAGAAATCCTATAAATGATACTTGTTTTCCTATAAACTTGATTGAGACAAGGATAAATGATTTTTTGCTTGATATGTCTTCTAATAAATCCTTGAAAGTATGTGATGTTCAATGTGCAAAAGTTTCCACAGATGAATCCCATTTTGAGAATAACATGCAGAAAAATAGGACCATGAAGGTCAATTGTTCGAAAATCGATACGGGTGGCGATGTTGTTCAAAGAGATAAATTTTTCATAAGTTCAAGGCTCCGCCCGATTAAATCTTCACATTTAGGTGAAATGGTCCAGCTATACGACGTTAAAGCGCTACCCGGAGGCAACCCGATGTTTGTGTGCAATTGTTTTCTTTTTTTTATTTTTTTATTTTATTTTCTTTCAAAATAATCACAAGTCCTTAGAGTCATTTTCAAATCAAAAAAAAACTCTTGAACATCTTCTTGGTTGTCCTAATTGGGAATATTTGAGATTTCACGGTATTCGAGTTGTTTGTTGCTTGACTTTGATTAGGTATGAAGATGCGGTTGAAGGTCCCGCACCAAAACAACCCAATGATCGCCAACAACGATTCCACTATTGTAGTAAGGTCGTATTTTTCTTTTCCACCTCTTTTATATCATTCTAATTTCTTTGCTTTTTGAGTGTTTGGTGTGTGTTTGTCCATTTCTTTGTTTCACATTGAGGACAATGTAAATTTTAAAAGTTGGAGGTGGGTACAATAACATTTTCGGAATGCTTGTATGCTTGTTTGTGAGAAATGTGTTTCTTATTTTTTATTTTTAACAAATTGAATGTTGCTAGTCAATAACTTGGCCCAATTATACCTACATTAACTTGTTAATTTGTGTTTTCAAGGTGAAGCAATTGATTGTCAGGATAGATTGGCGTGGATGCAGGCAAAATTTTGATGAGATTTCTAACACCATAAATACTTGATGTGTTAATGCATATCTGACGATACCTAGCGCTATGAACGCCTCGAGAACTCGTGATTTAGTAGTGGTTAACTAGTTGTTAAACCAAGCTTGCGAATAAAAAAAAAAAGAGAAAGCGAAAAATGAAAAAAAAAAGAAAAAGAAAAAAATGGACCAATCGAGGTTATACTCCTCTATTTGTTGTTGCTTAGTAACTAGGAGCATTCATGAGCCCCATGTTTGCCTTTTACGTAAAACGGCGACACAAATATGAGTATGGGAAACCACCCAGGAGGTTTGAGCAGAAATTCAAAATTTAAACCTAGTGGAAGCATGCTTGAAAGGTCCTAAAAAAAAACGAAAAAAAAAAAAGAGGAGAATGAATACTCCTTGACTTCTCATTCCAATAAAGTTCAAGAAGCTTGGTTATATGACTAGTAAGCTAACTACAATGATCTATTGAATTCTTGTATTTTCATGGCGTTATTGAATTGAAGTTGTTCATAACTATCAGTATTTGTGGAGTGATGATTTCAAGTTTGAATAATGCCTGCCGATATTACAGTCTTTCTTGACAGTCGATCGTTTTACTTAATGGTTAATTCGGGTTGAGAAGGCCAAGAACTTGACTACTTATGTTCAATATGTTGAAAAAAAAATCATCTTTGTATGTTGTGATTTATTGAATCCATCTTTTTGATATAATGTTTTGCTTGAGGACAAGCAAAGTTCAAAGTTGGAGGTGGTTAGATAAGGGTCTTTTTATGCACGTTTTATGTGTATATTTGAGTAGAATTCGAGTTATTTTATTGTTAGTTTTGTAAATTTTTGATTGTACATAGTTCATATTACTCCGAGGTGCTTTTATTGATGTAGATTGACCATTCGGGGCTAATTTTGGTGAATTTCGAACCATGGATTCATGTCAAAACTTACCGGGGAGTTTAAAGATGCAAAAACGCTCGAAATTCCAAGCCAAACGCGTCATTTCGGGGCCTTTTTGGTCCAACACAGGGGGGTGTCGGGCAACACGGCCGTGTTCGCGGAGCTAAAAACTCGATTTTTCGCACAAAACAGACCTCCCGACACGGCCAGGCCGTGTTCCCCAACACGGCCGTGTCCAGAGACATGGCCTGGCCGTGTTGGGAAGCACGGCCATGTCTCCCTGGTTCCCTGTGTGATAAAACAGCACGGCCCGGCCGTTCTGGGCGACACGGGCGTGTCCGGGACCTCTTTTTGCAACTTTTATTTGCGGAATTTGGGGAAAACTCACCAACCAACCCATTTTGGCCACTTTTGTACACTTTTAACACCCTATTTTTTGAAACATGTCTCCATGTCCCCTCCTCATCACTTGAATACAAGAATTCACCAACCAACAAGGAAAATGGGGGTGATTGTTTAATAAAAGAGAGTACTATCAATGTATTGGTTGCCTATAAAAGCCAAGGGTTGAAATTGGGAGATGCATTCATTAGATACTCAGGAAATATTCATTGTATTCATTTCATTAAGTAGAATTGGGATCAAGAGGTCTTGGAGAAGAAAGCTTGGGGCAATATTGGAGAAGAAGGCTTGGAGCAACATCATCAATCAAGGAAGAAGTCCATTGAGGTTTTGAGAAAGATAAGTACACCATGTCTACAATACTTAAATCTTCTTGTGTAATTTACTCTTTCGTCAAAATCATGAGTAGCTAAAATCTTAGTGTTTGAGTGTAATGAACTCTAGAATGGATTTGTGATTAAGGTGTGTATGTTTTTAATAAAATCTTCATATTTTGTGTGATTCACCTATATTATGCTTCGTTCATTCGAATTGATATATGCGCAATATTGATTTGAAGTTTATTTTTCATCCGGGAAATCGAGAGATTCATGGTGAAATAGAACCTATATAAGTGAAAAGAGTTGCATGCAATCCTAGATATGGGGACGACATAAATCTTCCGGATTAGGGTCAAACCTAATATGGGAATTCACAAATCGTTATAATGTTGTCTTGGGGGTTTTAACTAGAAAGAGATTTCAGTTAATCAACTTGAGATTAGAAGTTTTTCGCCTTGAGAAATGGTTTAACTTAAATTGGGAATTTCTACGGTCCACAAGACATGAAATTTTATTAAAAGAGGTTGGTTTTTGCTTAAGGGCTTATGGTTGAATCTTTTAACTTGTCAAATCACAAAAACATTCTAGAGGATTTACATTCAAACACACTTCTATCTCTTGATTTCTTATTCTACAAATTTACTTCATTTTTACAATTTATAATTTGTTTTCCTTTTTCATCAAACAAAAACTCTGAAAATTGTTAGATTAAATAACAAAAAGACGGTAATTATTAGTACTTACAATCCTCGTGGGAATGACACTTAAAGACTAATAATCTATACTATAAAACGAGTGCACTTGCTTACGGTTTTAAAGGTAACTTTTGAGCCATCAACTTGATTTTACATAATGACACCGATTGTCTAGACAATTTGAGGATGACACGTGGTGCCTTTGCTAAACTTTGCTACTTATTAAAGCATATGGGTGGCCTTAGAGACTCTAGATATGTGTCAATTAATGAGAAAGCCGCATTATTTCTTTCTGTGTTGGCACTCCATAAGAAAAATCGTATTGTGCAGTTTGATTTCAAAAGATCCGGACAAACGATAAGTAGACACTTCCATGATGTATTGTATTGACTAAAAAATGCTATTTTGAGGCTTCACAATTTACTTCTTGTAAATCACGAACGATTGATGACAAGCGCACAAATCTAGATGGAGTCCGCTCAAGGTAAATGTTTTTAAACTTAATGAACATATATTATGTTGGTCGTGCGTATAATGTAACTTAATATATTACCTATATAGGGTTGTCTAGGTGCATTAAATGGTACATACATCAAAGTGAAAGTTTCCGATACAGGAAAGGCAAGATATAGAACAAGGAAAGGAGACATTGCAGTTAATTGCCTCGGGGTGTGTGACACAAATATGAATTTTATTTACTTGCCGATTTGGTTGGGAAGGTTCGGTGATTGTAGAGTTTTGCGTGATGCAATTCATAGGCCTAAATCTCACAAGGTATTATTTCACGTATTAAAATTACGTAAAATCTTTCTATAAATTTGCAAGTCATCAATAAATATTCTCCTATAATTGATGCATGTTTTCAAAATTCATCAAATATGTGCGAGGTAAATTTGTGACAACGGTTATACCAACGGTCAAGGATTCCTCACTCCATATAAAGGGTTAGGTATCACCCGATGAATGGGGTGAAGGAAATTCAATTCCGCAAAATCCGAAAGAGTACTTCAATATGACACACTCAAAAGCTCGCGAATGTGATTGAAAGAGCTTTCGGTCTTTGAAAAACGATGGGCTATACTACGAGTCAATCATTTTACGATATTAAAGTCCAAAATCGGATTATAATGGCATGTGTACTTCTACATAACTTCATACGATTAGAGTTGCATGTTGATCCCATTGAAGAGTTGTCGAAAGTGACGATGATGAAGATGACCATGAAGATAATGAAAATGTGGACTTCATTGACACTGTAGAGCCATCACAATATTGGACAAACTGGAGAGACAACTTAGCACAATCTATGTTTAATGAATGGAGAGGTGTAGGATAGTCTAGAATTGATTAGTGTGATAGAATAGTGATGTAACTGACTTTAAATTATGATGTATGTTTATTGTTGTAATTGTTATTGATTTAATGGATGCTTTTTGGGAACATGTGATGGAATTTGTTGGTTATTCAATCTGTCAATGAGCTAGATGGTGGATAACTTGAATGGTTTACTAGTTTTCTAGTTTTTCGTTTGCTTTGTTAGTAAGCCCATTCTATGTTTAATGGTCTACTTTGGTTTAAATTTTTTACTTTTTCATGCTGCATATATTGGTAGTAGTTTATCATTTGGAGCAGAATATAGTCACATATGGTCAATGCTACATCATAATTTGTTTTTTTATCCAGTTACTGCTAGATGATTCCTACCTATTTTATTAACAGATTTCGTATGGATTTATTGACAGATTTCGTATGGATGTGTCAAGTGGCAATCTCATAAAACCAGTGCGAAAGAGGAATGACAAGGGTAGAAGGAGTTGGAGCAGGCGGGAAGAAGAGGCTTTGGTTGCAGCTCTGAAAGAGGTCATTGTAAATGGCTGGAAATCCGAAAACGGCTTCAAAATTGGCTATCTTCAAGCTTTGGAGCAAGAAATGCAAAAGATAATACCTGGGACAGATTTGAAAGGGATTTCGCACATCAACTCGAAGATACACGTGTGGAAGAAAGATTATGGCAGTCTTGTCACGATGTTATCACGTAGTGGAATAGGGTGGAATGTCACCACTAACATGATCGAGGCACCAGATGATGCATGGGCTGAATATGTGAAGGTAATGTGCAATAGTGTTGATAATGTATGTATAATGAAGTCCATTAATTAATATGTTCCGTAATTCCAATTGTAGGTATACGCAAATGCTCGTTTAATGAGGAACAAATCTTGGCCATTTTATAACGATTGGGTTATGATATTTGGGAAAGATCGAGCTACGGAGGAACACGCAGAAGACTTCACCAATGCATTGAACCATGTACTTAATGGACAGTCTAATCCACAAGATGACTACCACGTCAATTTAGAAAACCTGTCGGATAATCTGTGAGTATGAAAAAGAGGCCCATTCCAATTGTCGCCGAAAGCACTCCTCGGGATGTGCGCATCGGGGAAGAAAAGTGCGGGAGGTAAAAAAGGAAGTCATCGATGGTGTTGATCCTTTGTATGAAATCGTGAAGACCTTCGTCCAAAGCACGGACGCAAGGTTGGGTGACATAGCCAAAAGAATTGGCTATGAATATGATATATCAATTGCAAGGAATGAAGTCTTTGGGGTAGTTGGAAATATGCAAGGATTGAGTCTGCACGATAAATCGCTTGGTTTCAAGGCTCGCTTGTCAAGAATACGGAAGACTTAGAATTATTTTTCAGTTTACGGACGAGGCCAAAGCGGAGTTTGCGAGGATGAAGTTATCGGGGAGCTTATAAACAAGGCTGGAAATCTATAACTGAAATCTAAAATTATGGAGCACTTTGCTTCCTGTTTTGAACCTAAGGCCATAGGCGCGATTAGTGTATCTTGAATTCTTAAGGTCTTCTCGAGATAGTGAATTTGTAATTCACAAAACAATTTGCTTCCTGTTTTGAACTTTGGTATCTGAATTTGTAATTCACAAATTAAACTTGTGAAGTGTTTTGAGCTTAACACACTTGTAATTGACTATTGGCTTGTGATTCAAAGATTGTCAAGTGGCTTGTGAATGAATATTGATTATTGGCTTGTATCCCCTATTCTGTGTTGGGTAATTGAAATGAACTGTCTGATTTAATATGCTCTGTTTAGAGATGCAACGAATTAAGGTTCGAAAGTGTTATGACATTTGTTGGGGTCGTATGTTTACATATTGAAAGCGAGGTTATTTGGTTAATCACTTGGGGTGTTTGCATTTTTTGGGTCATCGTAATTTTGTAAAAATTACATAATGTCTGGTTATTTTGTATGAGTGTATGTTTGCATTTTTGGGGTGCAGGTGTAATTTCTTGTATACGATTTGCAATTTTGTAGTTGAAAATGTTGGCATATTTGGGGGTCTGTAATTTTGAAAAAATTACATAACATTTGTGGGTTATTTTGTACAGCATTGAAATTTGCATTTTTGGGAGTCCGGTTGTAATTTCTTGTAATCGACTTATTGTACCGGGGTTATGATGTAGTGAAAATGTTGGCATATTTGGGGTGGATTTGTAATTTTGAAAAAATTACATAACATTTGTGGGTTATTTTGTACCGCATTGAAATTTGCATTTTTGGGGTCCATTTGTAATTTCTTAATGACTAAATGTACAAGGGTTATGATGTAGCTGAAAATGTTGGCATATTTGGGGAGGATCGTAATTTTGAAATAATTACATAATGTTTGTGGGTTATTTTTACCACTTTGTGTGTTTGCATTTTTGGGGTCTTCCGTAATTTTTAAAACTTAACACATAAACAACTTCTCCAGTTCGTGTACATAAACAACTTTTTACACTTCTCAGCTTTTTTCACATAAACTAAACAACTTCTCAGCTTCTCAACTTCTTTTTTTTTCAAAAATTATAATCATAAATAGAAATTTTAGCCCCAAACAGATGAAACAAGTTAAAAACCAAAGAAAACACCATACTAGATTGAAATGAGATAATACATCCGTGAAGTGTTATGGAAAAGCCTTAATACTTCGAATATATTCGAACCAATAGAAGGGGAAATGGGTCCGAAACCTAGACAACAGATAATAGAAAACAAGTGAACTACATAAAACACAAAGGGCAGCAGTAAACACCCATTGAATAATGAGGGCAACAGTAAACGCCCATTGAACATGGAGGGCAGCAGTAAACGCCCACTCTTAACATGATATCAAATTTTTTTCATTGGGGAACAAGAGGCACTCGAGCTGTGTGCATGGTCAATGGGTTTCGCATGAGAGGTGGAACCATAACTAGCCCAATGCCTTTTCATTTTGCTCAAAACTTCATCAGTCGATGACAAATGAGAGGGTGGATTGGATGGATCTGGAGCAGAAGATACACTAGTGGAGTCAGAAGCATACCAAGCCAACTCGTCCCAAAACAAGTTGTTAGTGTCGTCCGAAATATTGTCAATCACTTCTTCCCACTGATTAGCAATCGAATTATTTCGATCATTGTCATCATCATGGTCACTTGAGATTTCAATGATTTATCTTTCAGGGCTGGATTTTTCAGAGCCGGTGACACGGTGAAACAAAGTCTTGAGAGCATTGAACTGTGATTCACCTTCGAGCATGTATGCCATTCCTAGTTTCTCCTCCTACAACAAAAACAAAAAAAAATAACCATTAATCAGTTATTCAGACAGTAAAACAGAATTTGAAATATACGAGTAAGCATTAAAAACGAAGAGATTCAACACGAAATTGGCAATGAATATTGGAATTATTCTTACCCGGACAATGTAGTCCCACACAAAACAGGGCAATCCACCTTATTCGAAATTGGATCATAAAATACGCCGCTGCGCAGGAGGATCCAATCAAACACTTGGTGGTGTTTACGAAGTTTCTTAATCCTTTGAACACAATAAGGATAATCAAAGTCAGTTCCAAATTCAGTGTTAACACTCCCCATAGCTGTAAGAATCGCATGCGTATTAAGTTGGCCATTTTCCCACTTTCCCTCAGCCTTTTGATCAACCAGTGTTTGGATAAATTTGTTATCCACTTCTTTGCTCCATTTGGTATTGTAGAATACCTTAGATTGAGAGATAGCTCCTTTGGGCAAATTATTTTTGGGAGGCATTATGTGGTGTTTGGCTTGTGATGTAGTGTAATTGCATAGCCAAGATTATTCAATGGCAACTATAAATAGATGTTGATTTACAATCTAGCTTGAATGACTATTGAAGAGAAAAAATATCTTCTTTTTTATGAATAGTCACAAGACAATCTTTCTTAAACAACCTTTG
Source organism: Rehmannia glutinosa (assembly GCA_016081115.2). Classification (NCBI taxonomy): domain Eukaryota; kingdom Viridiplantae; phylum Streptophyta; class Magnoliopsida; order Lamiales; family Orobanchaceae; genus Rehmannia; species Rehmannia glutinosa. Next base: position 596,807 of record JABTTQ020001574.1, read on the forward strand.
GTGATTTCAATTCCAAAAATAGGTAGGAATCATATTTCACACATTCATAATCTTGTATTCAGAATGCAATTTATGTGCAAGCTAACCACAAACACATCAAATTACACACACATTCATATTGGACTGATAGGGGAATATATTCTCTATTGTTTTGCATTGGAGTTGTCAAGATTCACTTCTGCTGCAAAGATCATTTTTTGTTGTAAATTTGTCCAGAGAATCACTTCAAAAGCAAAAGCTCATAACATCTGTCAAGATTCACTTCAAGATATGACAAGGAAAGACCCAGGGTTCACATGATTCGATCTTTGCGGCGGAGAACAATGCTTTATTTTTCTCTTCATGAAATGTTTGCTTTACACAAGAATATATTCCATTCTCGCATTTTTGGGATATTCTTGGATGAATAAGACTCAATGGTTTTACTAATATTTACAGTTCACATGTCATAATCTTATAAGCATGACTGATATCGATTTGTACATTGTACAACTACTTACAAATCGAAATTGGATAATTTTACTAAATTACATACGGACCCAGGTTAACACTTTAGAAATCAATGAATTTTACGTAATTAGACATGATTCCATGAATTTTACCAAATTACGAGAAAGAGCCCGAGGAAAAGCATTTTCACATGCCATGCTCAAATGTTCAAGACTTTGCTCAAGTGGTGTGTATTTTTCAAAATTACAAAAGCGACCCACATATCACTAAAGCTCTCTTTTTAAAATTCTTAATGATTGTTTAAGCGCTTGCTAAATCTTTAGAAAAATGACGAGAAAAGCCCCAATGATTGCACAAGTTCTTTTGAAACTGCATAAGCGTATAAGTGTTGTCTAAAACTTTAGTAAAATGACAAAAGCCCCAAACAACTTATAGAAAATGAATTCGGCCCCATATTCCAAGGCACAATTCCAGCCATTCCAAGTCAGTTAACCAGAAATTGGAAAAAACATAAAATAAGATTAACATCAACATGTGATTCCAAGACCATTATTCGAATACAATATAATATACCATACTCAGCAAAAAACATAAATAGAAAACACAAGCCATGAGCATGACAATTTCAGCAAAGAAGGAATCCACTGTTCCTCTGTTTTGGCTACCAAACATTGCACAAAAAGCTCAAACAAAAAAACTAGAGACATGCTCAATACAAACAAGCTCAATACAATACTTTCATCCAACACTTTAGAAACAAAATAACAAACAACACTACAAAAATGAAATTTACAAGCTGAAAACAATACTTTCATCCAACACTTTAGAAATCATAAGCATTTTTTAATATGTTCAATACATAGATACTAAAAACTAGAAACGTTGAATACATAGATCATTGTTGAATACATAGATAATCCCCTACAAATACCAGCTTGACTGAACCACTTACATACTAAAAACTAGAACTATTGTCCAATACATAAATACATCCCAATGAGATTTTCAACTATTGACAGAAGGTTCACTACCATTACCACTATCATCTCTAGCAGAACCACTGTCATATCTAACATCTTCACCACCCGCTTGATCATTCTCACTTGATTCATCATCCTCGTCGACCATCAGTGGGTTGAATTGATGACATCCAGCAATATCGGTGATGTCAATCGGGGGAGGATTCGATTTTGAATAAGTTGTATGCAATCTCGTAGTATTGAAACCCCTTAGTCCTAAAATGTCGTTGATTGGTATTCTCCTGCAAATAAGTGGAGACCATGTTAAGTAATATAACAGGCTGAAAAAAAATAAAAATAGAACTAGACTTTTTAGTGTCATTACCTTGCCAATACGTTCCTAGTATTTGTCATCCACGGTTACGACATTTCGTTCAACATCAAAAGTAGCAAAGAGTTTCAATGTACTCAACAATAGACTCAAATTTCTTCAGGAATAATAGAATTTGATTCTGTAGTTTACTAAACCTGAACTCCTTCCTAAATTGTCTTCCAAGTTCTTGCGCAACACAACGTAGGTACATATACCACTCATGTTTATCATCCATTCGGAGATAACGATTACATCTTTTCAACATTTTGTATAGATAATCTTGTTCTTCAGGTGTCCAATTACTTGACTGAGACATAACTATTAACATAGACATTTTCCATACAATAGACTATTAACGATTATATACTCAAAACATTCATAAAGTTCAACAAATATGTACTCTTAAAAACATAAAAATTAAGTGCAACAACAAGAAAAAAACTAAAAATATTCACTGCATTCAGGCCACAACACATCGAAAATTTCATACCAAAAATTAGTCTGAAATATAAATAAGGTCTCATTACAATATTGAAGGTAAAAGTTTAATTCAAAAGGTCTGATTACAATACTGAAAGAAAGTGCAACAACCATTTTAATTTTTAATGAAAATAGCAAGAAATATGACAACAACCATCACAACCCAATAGATGATCACAACAATGTGATATTTTTGTTCACGGTTCTTCAGATGATTTATGGCGTCTCGTTGGGTATTTATGGTGTCTCGTTGGGTATTAATTGTCCTTAACAATCCTGGTATGATTTGAATTGACCGTCTGCACATCGTAGGATCATACCACTCAAAGAATCCACATCTACGGTCCTGCATTTGTTTAATTGTTTTCAAATTATTCTATTATATAAAACATTATATATCGTCATTGAATTGTTATAATTAATCTTGAATGATATATAAGATTTTATCAGAAATTACACGTACAGGACAACTATGAAATCTACGGCCATGATTTTTGTCTGTCCATGATGTTTGTAATGACACTTCAATGCCACAATCACAAAACTTGGCATCTGGGGGAGATTGTCCATATGAACGGCCAGTGGAGTTTGAGTGACTTGGTGACACTACATAGTAAACACAAGAGCCCCGACAATGTTTATTTTGGTAATATATGTTCACAAAATTTTAGAAGGATAAAGTTCAGCAACTCGTTATAATAAAAAAAAAACTGTTTTGTTATTGAAAACATGATCAACTTAGATAAAAACTACAACACCTCGGCCAACTGTCATAAATAGATATGAACAACTCAGAAAAATAAATATATGCTAGCTTCTGTAATTAAGCATACTTACTTGCAACAGGTGTATCCCAACTTTCAACGGGCCAATTGCTTGTTTTCTGAATGCTTCACCTCAGCAAAAGAAAATATAGTCCAATCCAAACAAAC